>CM024606.1:40088458-40585958 GCA_014182555.1 Eucalyptus erythrocorys
ACAACGCCAACATCCAAGTCATAGGACCAAGGGACGGACTTGTTGCCGACATACTCGTATGGCTGTGGCACTTCAATCACAATCTCATCATCGGACGCGTCCTCTAACTGGGGCATGTCCGCGAGTGAAGAATCAACCTCTTCCTTAAGCGCAGCCTGCTCCTCTTCCCAATCGATGATGATGTGGGAAATAGTGGAAACTGTGCAGTTACGATCGGCATACACAATGATGCCATCATCCACCATTTTGGCGACTCTTTCCTTCATCAATGATAGGGGAATATCTTCATGGTCCGGATAATACCCAGCTCTTACTAGGCCATTGTAAGCATCCGCCACATGTACCTTCGAATTCTTGATGCGACCAACTTCGATTCCGAATAGCGTTCACTTTGTACCCTCATGCTCCGGTAGCGGATTCTTTTGAACATTTGGTCGAGCGGTTTGGAACGAAAAGGCCTTCGTGTCCAAAAGGTTTTGAATCTTGTGTTTGAGGGTAAAACACTCGTCGGTTGAATGCCCCAATTCCCCACTATGGTAATCACACTTCTTTGTCGAGTCGTAACTACGCATGCTTTCGTGGTTAGGGCGCTTTGGCTCAGTGGAAAGCAAACCTTTCTTCTGGAGAATTGCTAAAACCTGGGATGGAGATCCAGGGAGTGGAGTGAACTTCCTTTGATCATTTGCAAATGGTTAACGACCAGTGGTTTGTTGTTGCCTTGCATTAATCTGGATAGCCAAGCCACGGTTGGTACTTTCTTGGCCATAAGCCATATTCACGTATTCGACAGCTTCTTTCTCCTTCTTAGCAGAGAATCTTTTACTTGACGGTTCAGCAAACCATCCTTCCCTTATTCCCATTTCAATTTGTTCTCCCTTTGGAATCACCTGGTTGAAACTCTCAACATAAGTGCTTGCCATCCGATTGCGAAATTCGGATGGGAGGGTCTTTATAAAGAGCTTCATCAACTCCTTGTCGGTAGGCTCAGGAGTGATTTGAGCAGCCAGATTCCGCCATCTCACGGCATACTCCTTGAACGACTCGCTCCTCTTTTTCTCCATCCTCTCAAGATCTTCTCGGGAAGGTGCAATGTCCATGTTGAACTTGTACTGCTTGAGGAATGCATCAACCACTTCATTCCAAGTATCAAGAAGATTGCTATTTTTCATCACATACCAGTTCAATGCAGGTCCGATCAAACTGGCATGGAATGATTGGATCATGAAGGGCTCATTTTTGACATCTTTGGGCCATGCGTACATGATACATCCGCAAATGAGACTTTGGGCAAGATGTACCATCGTACTTCTCAAATTCCGGCATCCCGAACTTCTTTGGCATCTTGACCTTCTCGTAGACCGACAAGTCAAAGGGGAGTGAGTTATGTGACTCCTGCAATTGCTTCACCTTTTCTTCAAGTTTCGCGAAGCGTTCATCCGGCTCTGTCTTGGGGAGGTCAACGAACTTTCCCTTTTCCACATTGATCGGGATTGAGTCTTCTTCGAATCGGGTATGCCATTATTACTTGACTGGGGCTTATCTGCTATCTTCGGGATAACAGCCTAAAGAAGAACGGGTGGAGGAGTCGGATTGACTTGGAATGATCTGAATTGAGTCATCATAACCTCCATGGAGGCAGCTAATTGACGGAGCTGATCTTCTATATTGGACATACGATCATGCATCTCATTTTGTTCCGCCATTTTGGCCTTTGATCGCGTGATAATGGGTGAGCGTGGAGGGTCCGTTGTCACCTAATTTGAATGAATGAAGATATGTCAGCATGAGGAGCAGATAAAGAACCAATCCATGACAATGATCTAATCAATTTTTGATTTCATGAAAAGCTTGTGCAAGAACGGAATTTCCTAAAGAAAGCTAGAAAAATAGACACCCTAGCAAGATTAAATTTCCTAGACATGAATTGAAAACAAATTCTCTTTTTTTATTTTATTTTCCAAATGACTCATTGCATGGCAATTTCTTTATTTCATTCCTAATTGACAAATGAATTAAATCAAATGACTAACCTAGATTATCATGGACTGACCAAAAGCACGACAAAATAAATTGCAAGGTATAGGGATAGAAGACTTACTTCACCAAGGAAAATCAATGGCAATCACATAGACATGCGCATGAGATATGAGGTTCGATTTCTAACTAGGAAGGCTAAGCAAGGTGGAGCTAAAAGGGTGGGATGACTTAGTTGCAGCCTCGCATACTAAGTCAAGCCCTTCTAACTCCGGCTCGATCAAGAATGATATCCCAATGCGACGCAGCCTCGCGGGCGAGGTAAACATCCTTGACACCAAGAAAGAAACTTTCGGGATTGAGTTGGGCAACCTCTACTACGCGGCCTCGCGGTCGAAGTCGTATCCAACTCAATACCATCCTAAATATCCTAGTGCGGCCCGGAGTCCGGCGGCGGGTTGTGTGTGCAAAAGTGTAGTGTTAAATGCAAGGCATGCACTTGAGTTTATATCAAGCAACACTTCATACATAAAAATAAACCATTCATTCCTACGCCTCCCTGCAAAACAAAGGTCAGCAAACACTTTCCCTTATACCTCCCAATCTGCAAAAACATTTAACACCTTAAATGTTAGGGACGTACCTGGTATCCTCGCTGCCAAACAAAAACATTTTTTTCAAAGAAATTTGGCCTAAGTCCACTAAGTGTTTTAACACAAGTTCCCAGCAGAGTCGCCAAGCTGTCGCGACCAATTTTTCGGGGTGTGAACCACCTAGGGTTTGGCTAATGGATTGTTAAGCCTAGACTCAACTCGGGCTCTCCCAAGCCCATACCAATTCGTGACTTAGGTTTGAATTCTTAACATGCAAATGATTTTTATTAAGGAGTCGCCACTAATCAGTTTTTGGTGGGTCGATTAGAAACCCAAGTAAAGTAATGGGAGATTACTTTACTCTTACGAACCAGAGATTATGGGTACGGGGACTTGGTTACACTAGATTTCTCTAATGCCCTTTCGGTACCATTCTTTTATTTTGAAAAATGTTTAGCAGGCAGCTTGAATCGATTTTAATTTATCTCCCTAACATGTGAGGTGATCATACGGGTGCGCAATCCACCAATTTAACACCCAATAAAATGATGAATAAGGTTAAGGGACTTACCTTGTAGCAACGAAAGCATCTGCATCGTTAGATTAAATTCCACATCAATAATCCTAGATATAGTCTCTAATTAACACGCAAATTTCTCTTTTTATTTTCACTTTATTTGATAGAATTTAATCTAAATGTAATGCATGCTAATAGCCTAATATGACATGGCAAAATGATCTAAATTATATAACATGAAATGCAATAATAGCAACTTAATGACCTAATAAGCAAATCCTAATTAAATGGTCCTAGAATGCAAAGTAATTAATATGCACCTATTTTGAATTTTTTTTTATCTGCAATTTTGAATTAATAAAAGTCCTAATTAAACTACCTAAAACGAATAATTTTCTAATTCATGTTTTGGATTAATTTAAATTAACCCTATTTTCACTTAGAAAACCATTTCTTTATTTTTATTTTTTAAAAAAAGGTGTCAAGTTTCCTAAGAATGAAATTATCTAAATCTAATCCTAATCTATTTAAAAAAGAGATTTCTAAAAAATGATCCTAAAAATGTGATTATATAAAAAAAACCTAATTTGCTAGCCTAAATGTCTTATTTACTAAATATGTATTCCTAATTCTACATGCTCATGCGAGATTTTTGATTTTTTCTTTTTTGATTTTATGATTTTTTATTTTTTCTAAAAATTGCAATTTATCCTAAAAAGGTGGAATTAATCTATCCTAAGATATTTGAATGAAATTTCTAACTAAATTAAAATTTTATCTTATTTAAACTAGGAATTAGGTTATCCTAATTTAAATTAAGACATTGTTTTAATTTAGTAATTTCTAGCCAAAGATGCAATCCATTTAGAAATGATCTAAGCTTAAAATTAAACATGCAATCCTATTCTAAAAAATTGATGATTTTTGTTTGCTTTTTGCTTTTTTTTTTTTTTAAATTAAAATTTAACATGCAATTCAACTAGCATCCTAAGTGAAATTTTTTTTTTTTGTTTCTCTTTTCTATGGCCTAAAATAAAATCCCTAATCTAAGTATGCAAGACAATAAAAAAGTTCTAATTTAAGATTTTTTTTGAGTTTCTTTTTTTACTTTTTTTGTGTTTTGGAATTAACAATTTCTAATAACTAAACATGCAACCTAAACTAGTTAATTTGAATTTTTGATTTTTTTTTTTTTTTTTGAAAATTCATGATAACTAGAATGCTTAACCTAAACATGCAAATAATTCTAAACAAGCAATATTCTAACTCGGACATTTTACAAGATAAATAGAAACAATCAAATTCATTCAAAATTACCCAAAAAAGCTATCACATATTATTCAAATCAATGGGTAATATTTCACTGGTAAAATCGATAAATTGATCTTAAGCCTTAAAGATCAAAATATCAATTTTATTCCCACATAATTAATTACCTCGTCTAAAGCCTTATAGACGAAATAAAAAATCAGTGCGGTTGCGAATTAGGGGGTAAATTACATATCAAGGCTTAATGTTATTAACAAAAATAGAATAACAATAAAATAATAACAATAAAATAATATAAAAATAAAATAAAGTAAATAAAAGAAAAGAAATCTACCTAAATTTTTTGCCTTTTTTGTTTTTTCGAAAAAGAAAAAAGGGGGCCGGCGATTAGGGTTTCGGCAGGGTTCCGACGGCTGGGGACGGCGGCGCGGCCGGATCGTCGGGAGCGCAGGGCGGCGCGGCGGCGCGAGGGAGGCTCGAGGGCGGCGTCGGAGGCGTTGCGGTGGGGCTGCGAGAGGGGGGGCGCGGGGGGCCTCGGGCGCGGCGGATCGGAGGCGCGGCGGCGGGGGAGCCACGGGCGGGAGGTGGCCCGGATCCGGCCTCGGGGAGCAGATTTGGGACGGCGGGGAGGCGGAGGATCTCAAGCGGCTGCGGGATCCCTCGGGGCGGCGCGACGACGGCACGACGGGGCCAGGGCGGCGTCGCGGGACCTGCTTGTTGACACCTAAATTTTTGCCCAAAAATCATTTCCAAAAAAATGGGAACTTGTTTTTTCACAAAAATATTTCATATCAAATTATTGAATATAGATCATCCGGGTGTTTAGTATAGTTTTTTTAAATGGGAGATGTTTTTCCTAAAAATATTAAAAATATAAAAATATTAAAATATTAAAAAAGAAAAAGAAAAAGAGAAGCAAGTTGGGGCCAATGATATAAATGTGACTAGCCAAGCCTAGGAGGTCAGATTGGAATTAAAAGGGCAAGTTGGGGCCAAAATGCAATTTTTAAAAGTTGAGGGACCAATTTGCAAATTTTGCAAAATTTCACCCAAGCCCTTAAATCATCGTCTTAGTCATCAATTAAGTTGAAATTGAACTTGGGCCAAGTCGAATCGGTCAAATTGGACCAAAATGACCAAATTTGCCTTGAATTGAGTATTTTCGGATAAAAAATGGCTAACTTTGAAGGACTTTCTTGCAAAATTGGACGGAGAAAATTGCGAAAAATGATCAAGATATTAAAGTACTACATGTGAGCTTGCTAATTGATCAAAAACCGCTGACAAATGGATGGATTAAAGCACTCAAACCAACTACCAAAACCCCGCCCATGGTTAAGTCTTAATTCCGGAGCTGCTAAGTAGGCATATTGGTGGCCCCACCATATCCCACTCAGCCGCCCATTTAGCTCGATCTTTGCACGTGATGGAACCCCATTATTGGTACTGCAAGTGGACGGAAATTGGCCAGGGATAAGCTGTTGGAAGCACGGGAAAATCGCGGCAAAATCGGCACACTCAACAGCTGCAGAAGTTGAAAATTTTGGCTAAGTCAGAAAGTTGTTGGAGTAACCCTATTGACAGGCTTGGTAGGTGGACAAAAGACCGACCAAAAACCCCTCAATTCAAGGGAGAAGATCACGGAAGCAAGCTCTTTCAGGGAATGAGAGAGAGAAGAGGAGAAGGAGAGGAGAGAGCTCGGGATCGTTCCCCAAAAAACACCTCCAGAAGCAACTCCAGAAAATCCAAAACCCAGAAATTCCAGATCAACCTTCATAGAGAAAAGTGAAATTTTCACAAACTTGCGGCCAAAATTAGCCAAAACCCTCAACTAGAGAGTGAAAGTTCACTCAAAGATCTTTCCATCCATAGGTCGCACGTCCCAAATGGAGATCGGGAAGGTCTCCTAAAGCCCCCCGAAACAGTGCCCTCCTGGCAGGCCAAGAAAGTTCAAAAAGTTTTCTAAGTGTTGAGCCTGGCTGGTCATGGGTGAGGGAAAGCGAGTATTTTTGAGAAAACTGAGAGACAAATGAGGGAAATATTGACTTTTTCCACAAGCTATAATACATATAGTTTGGTTTGGTGTTAAGTTTTCCAACAAAAGAGGTCTTGAAGTCTAATTTTAGAGTTCAACAAAAACCTTCGTTGTCAGTTCTTGTTTCTGCAGATCTCACTTCCAGTTTGAAGGAGCCAACTTCCACGGGCCCCCGAAGATAATTTCTCGGCTTCCTCGGCCAAGAGCCATTTAAAACAGAAACTAGGAAGCAAGGTAAGTATCCTAGATGTATTTTTGTTCAAGTTTGAGCATGTTTTGATCATGAAAATCAAGAGGAAAACCAGCCCGGAAAACTGATTTTTGAGGCTGGAATTTTTTCTAAGTGTTGAAATCTCTTCAAGAGTTTTGCATGTGTGCTTCTTGAAGAGGTCGTTTTGATGTTGTTCGGTGAGTCATTTCTCTATGATTTTTGTTGTATTTGAAAGCTCATGTTACCTACCTTCACTCAGATTAAGTAGTGTTTCCCTTGGATCTCATATGTGATGAGTGTCGGGGCTTGAATATGGGCATTCAACCTATTTGCTTGACTTGGGTTCAAACCCAGATTTGCAAAATCAGCTCAAACCCGCATATTTGATGATAATTCCAGCTTGTTTTTCGTGTGTTTTAAGCTGTGATTTCTATCTAATCTTGCTCCCTGCATGTGGTAGTATGATTTTGATACTTTAGTTCCACATAAGACTGCTCATGGATTGAGATTGAAGGCTGCAAACATGGCCTGGTGAAGCTGTTTTGGAGTTATTTGATGCACGCCAAGTATTCGACGAAATGTGCAAACCAAGTTTCGATCTTGAAACGGTCGATTTGAGCTTGATTATTGTAATATTGATACGCTGTGTTTCTCCATGTTAGCATAGATCGGTTTAAGGAATTATTATTAATATTTTAAAAAAAATTATAAAAAAATCTGAAAATTTCAAAAAATATCAAAAAAATGTTAGATAGTATCAAATTAGGATAGAAATGGCTTCTATTAAATTTCCGTAATTTTAAAAGGTCATTTTCCTAATTTAGCGCTATTTTGGTATTTTATAACCATTTTTGTAAATAATCCATTTTGCATAGATTAAAATTATTTAGATTAATTTCATGCATATAGAGTAATTTTATGCATATTTGAATTCTCATTTCGCTCATGGGGTCCTGTCCCGGGGCATGATAACAAGGCCATGTAATATTATTTGCCCGACTTGTATCGGGTTTTCCTTTTCCATATTTACTTTCAAGTCCTTTTAATTTCTTGGATGTTTATTTACCGTACCGCTCTTCATTAATTTGAGTGCGAATTTATCTTCTAAATTATGTTAGGATTAGCCTAGACATTAAAAAAAAAAAACTACAAAAACATTTGCATGGACACTTAGTGGTTTCATAAAGGTTTTAATTGGTAATCAAGATTGTGTGACCATTTAGATAAACAACCTTTCAAGTTAGTGGTACCGCAAGGGCGCTAATAGAAACATTAGCGTAAACAAGTCCCCGTTTCTAGAAATCTCTGGGTTGCGTAGGAATCGAGACGACACTCCGTGTCTCGATTGGTTTCTAGCCGACCCCAATAGGCTAGTGGCGACCCCTAGAAATATTTAGGTTGTTAAGAATTAAAAAAGAAAATCCAATGTCACGCGAGGTATGGGCTTGGGAGAGCCCGTGCCTAATTTAGGGCCATTGGTCCACTTCTTTAGGCAAATATCCCTTAAACCTTCTTCTTTTTCCCTCGGACGGAAAAAAAAGAGGTCGTGACACTGCTCAGGCGACGAGGAGGCTCGGCGGTGGGGCTGAGCGCGGGCGGCTCCTGGGCGCGGGGCGTCGCGGTCGCGGGGCGCTGGATTGGGACTCGGCAGCGGCGGCGGCTTCGCGAACGGAGCGGGGGGCGGCGACTGCGGCGAGGGGCGGCCGGGGGTGTCTTGTGAGGACGTCGACGGCGACGGCGACGGTGACGGCCTCCGGCGAGGAATTCCCCCCCTCGGGGAAGACGAAGGGACGCCGAGGAGAGGGGGGAGGGGCTTCGGCCTGTTTTTTTTTTTTTTTTTTTTTTTTTCTCTCTCTCTCTCTCCCTCAGCTCACCTACCTCCGACCACTCTCTCTCTCTCCCTCTTTTCTCTCAGCTGATTTTCTCTTTTTACTTTCTTTCTTTTTTTTTTCCAAAAAGCCTCCTCTGCTCACGAAAAATTATGGCCCTTTTATAGTGATTTTTAGACGGCCACTTTTCTAGCAACTTTTGGATTTCCATTTTCTGTTGCATTAAATCAAGCATGCAAATCGTAGCGTGATTTCGCAATCAACTCGATTTTGCTTGATTTGTTCCATTTTATTGAAATCCTTGCCAATATTCACCTGATTTTTGATTGTTTCTGCATTTAACAACAATCCGAATGCTCATCAGAATTTCAAACTTCCATGCATGAACAATCAAATCAATTTCCCCATTTTTCCATTTTTTCATTTATTTGTTCAAAATGCAATTTTTTTTTTTTTTTTTAAAATTAGGTGTCAACACATGTTGGTCAACCTTTGGTTTCTTCCTTGAAGCACTTGGTCCCTTGCCTTTCCACCTCTTGAACCAGTCAGGACGTTTGCGCTTGGAGCCCGAAGCTCCATTTGAGCTAGAACTAGCATTATATATTTCAGTTTCCGGCTTACCTGCCAAGAGACGGTCCTTTTCCAGCTCAAGATGGCGCATGGCATCCTCAAAGGTTTTGATATTCTCATTGTGGGTCAGGTGCACTTTATATGCTCCCAACTTTGAGGCAAGGAATGGATCACTGCTTGCACTTGCTGCTCATCAGGAAGGACATGGCCAGCATCTTTCAGTTCAGTAATCATGTTTGACATCTTTCTCAAGTGTTGCTTCATGGTCTGACCATGAGGCTTCTTGTAAGAGTCAAACCTAATAGTGAGCTGCCTCAGTTTGGTCACCGAAGTATGACCAAATCTTGCTGCGAACGCTTCCCACATTTCCTTGGCATTCACAAAACGCCTGAAAACTCTCGCATGACATCATTTTCCATGCTACTCAGCAACGTAATGCGAGCAAGGGAGTTCTTCTTTTTCCATGTAGCAAATGCGTCCTTATCTCTCTTGTGTTGTGCAGTGTTCCCATCTTTAGGCTCTTCCATGATTAGGTTAAGAGCTTCTAGTGCCTCTTGCTCTTCCAGCACATATTGGATTTTCATGTACCAAATTTCATAGTTGTCGCCATTGAACTTTTCACATTTGTTCAGCTCAGCAACTATGCTCTTTGTGGCTAAAGCCATTGATCTGAACACATCAGATATATATGCACGAATAATTAATGCCTATCATTTATGCATCCACTTTGCACAGACTCATCATATTAATAAACAATTTCAAGTAAGGTTTCAGAATCAAAAGGTCACTATGTTTCCAATCATCCTCCAAAAACCTAACTTAAAACTATCATTAATATAATTGTCATATCCAAAATAAATTCCATGAAGTTATAAAAACTTCTATTTACTATCCACGGCAATCAACAATAACAGAAAGCAAACAATATTTGATATTCAATAGAATAATAATGCTTTCACATAATACAACTTACATATCAGTTGCTACATCAACAACAACCAGGTAGTAAAATGTTTACATAAGGTATCCATAAAGTATATTAAAAGAAAGACAACTCGAAATATCTAAACCCAAGCCAATACATGTATTGGGAAAGCTCCTTTTTTGTTCAATTTCTTGATCTTTTCTTTTATAACAATCGGGTAATAATCATCTATAAAAGCCATCACAATTTTCCTATATGAAGCGGCTTTGTTGGCATCCCATATGCGATTCAACACTCCTTGCCATTCTAGTGGAAGGGTGTTCATGAAAAATCGCACCATCTCAGATTGTGGCATGGGGCGACCATTCTATATGACCTTCTGAATTTTCCTGTTGACTTCAAGAACATGATCTATTATGTCCCCGAGCTCCCATCGATAATTATTCAATTTGACTATCAACCTTGAAAACCTTTTCTTTTGTTCGTCAGTAATTACGCGAATAGGCGTGCGCAACTTAAGGGGAGGCATTGCTCCTGCAACAAATGCGGAACAAACAGGGATTACATATAATCTACATATACATAATTGAAAAAGAAACACATTTTTTTCCTCTTTTTTTTTTGTCAACGGTCAACCGGGTCGGGTCGTGGGGTCGGGTCAGGCCGGGTCGGACGGACCGGCCCGGCACGTGCGACACGCATGCAACTAATGTCACGATGACATCAGCTGGCGCGTGCGAGGCACGCGCCATCGACGGCCCCCGTCGCACGTGCGCGTGTCGGTCCCGTGCGTGCGTGCGATGCACGCGCCTGCATCTTCAAATTGGTGCGTGCGTTGCACGCGCCGAAGACACTGGTTCGCTCCAACCACGCGTGGGGGCACATCCGGCGGCTTTTTGCAGCATTCCGCCACTCGTCTTGCTCGTCTCGACGAGATCTTCGACCTTCGCCATTAGAAACTGATTTCGACTTACAGAAAATCGAAAAAACGGATGAACAGTGCTTGGGTGTCGGGATTTTTTCGCCCCCGTTCGATGTCGGCCAATTTTTCACGAAAATTCAATCAAAAACATTCATAAACATGAAAGGGGTTGGGAAAAACATGAAAAAGGATCGGGAAACATAAACTATCACTCTAATACCAATGTCGGGAATATCGGATTCTCAAAAACTGGATTCGACACTAAATCGAACCCCTAAAACAAGTGCGGAAGACGAGCTCGGGAAAATCACATAAATCACCGATCCTAAGGCACATCACAGAATTGAATGTACTTTGTTAGCCACAGATTAAACACCGACGCCGATATGAGGAAGAGAAACTGATCCCGTTCGATCCGATGACGTGAATTTGCCTTGAAGGGAAGAGAGTGTCACCTCCTTATGCTTATTGTTCTTTTGGGAGTGTTTGGAGGGAGAGAGGGAGAAGGAACGTACGTAAATCCAAAAGGTACGTTTCTCCCTTTCTTTTCCCCCTAAATACATCCTCTTCAAAAGACGTGTCTCTTCGGCAAAAGACGTCCCCCAAAAGTTACAACTCTTCAACGTATCCCTTCATCCACGAGCCCTAATCTTGTGAGCTAGGCTTTTAGGCCCAACATGGGCGGACGGGCCAACTTAGACCCATCACATTAATTAATTAAAACCATCAGTAAGGCTATTGTGGAGTCTCTTGATGCATTTGCTTTTACTGCTCAAAGGAACATCCAATTCCAAATTTAATGAAGCTCGCATAAATCCAACTTGCGAAAGACCATTTTCATTCTTGCCTTCGTGGATGTTTCATTAGATAGTGTTCAAGTAGTTAACACTTAGTTTCATGTTGCAGTTTTCAGCTGCTCAATATCACCCTAGATAAGAGAAGCATGTACATAGTCTAATTCTTTATAAATATTTCAATTAATAGGTTTTAAAAAAATTATATTATATACTATTTTAAACTTAATTTGAGGTTTTTATCCAATTAGCATATAGCTTAAAATTGGCGTGAGTTTTTCTAGAATATTAATGGATTTTAGTAATATGAGTTGGGATAGGTATGAGTCACTAGATTTACACTATAGGAATATAGGTCAAAACGGGTTAAATGGGTCAAATATGGATTGACCCATACCCCGACCCAACCCACACATTTGACGGGTCTAGCAAAAGCTAAGGAAAATGCTATAATTTCTTTTTTTATCGGTTCAAGCGCCTTTGGAGATAAATCCAAGAGTAGGTAGATCGTCTCCTCTTTCGGCCAGCCATGTACGTCAAATTGGAATCGCAATGTTTTAATCAATAAAATATGTGTAATATAAAATATGTTTAAAATGTCGACATTCTTGGTCTTTTTCTTCTTCTTCTTTTTAAAATGTGTTTTAGAACTTAATTAATATGGGGTTCGTTGTCAAGGGTGGGTCAAATGAGAGACCTTAATGTAAAATCATGCAAGAAGAATTACGTCGACCTCCCCCAGTGGGAAACGGTAAGTACTAAATTGTCCCCACAACCTGCAGTGTTGAGGAGCTCGGGTTGTAAAATTATTGTGGCCCACATGATATAATTTATATTATATGGTTTAATATAATTATTGCAATGCTATATAAAATAAATTATATATTGGTTATGAGAAGGTACGACTCTAATAAAATGAAAAAGGTATAATCCTTTTCTGAAGAGGTACAACTCTTATGAAAGTGAAAATGTGCTTTGATGGAAGGCACCTATTCATTAAACATATAAATAGAGTCCGGTCCTCTCTCCACCTACAACGAATGTATTTTCTCCTCCATCAATTGAATAAGTAAGGAATAGTGGGTTAAGGGAGAGAAATTGGATTTCTTCATTTGATTCAAGTTCGACGGCAACGCTATGGACAAAGGTATGTTTTCATCTATTTGTGAAGATCATGAAGATCAAAGATCTTCGTTTTATTATGAATTTCAGCATCAAAGTATTATATGATGAATCTAACAGTTGGTATCAGAGCATTGGTTTATGATCTCATGATTTTCCGTTTATAGATTTATTATATTTATGCATGATGTTTCGTTGAATGATTCTGTTTGTAGTACTTATTGTTGTTGAAAAGTTTTGGAGGGTTCTGTCGTTGAAATCCGAATTATGAAGTATTAAAAAAAAAAATCAAAATCCGAATGGAGAAGGACGAAAATGGAAGAATTCGGAATTTTGAGGGCGAGTAAGAAACTTGACGATTCCGGGCAAAATCCGGCGACCCACCGCTTGATTTTGGACCCATACGGTCGCCCCGCCATGAGGAACATTGGGCATGAGTTTTTCCGGCATATCGGTGTTCGACGGAGTCGAATCGGGCAGAGGAAGTCACGGTGGTTAGGGTTTGTGTTTTGGAGAAATTATGGTTTGATTTGGGGCCAATTCTTCATCATTTTCTCCGAAACTTGGATCCATGTGGTCGTGGTTGCATGCTCTTCAAAACCCATTATTTATCTGGGTCTGGGATGGCTGTCGGAGAAGGAACAGAGGCGAAATCACGGCTGAAAATGGCGAAAACCGGCGAAAAGTCGCGTTGGTGCGCGAGGAAGAAGGCACGTGGGCTCCACGTGCGCGCTGCAGTTGCAGGCGTGTGGAACCCACGCACCACGCGCCTTCACACGCGCGCAGCTTCCCGCGAGGTTGCAAGCCCGTGCAACGCACGCGCCTGCGCGTTGGACGCGCGCGCGTGCAGCGCACGCGCCCGCCGAAATGCAGGCACGTGCTCCGCACGTGCCTAACTTTCCCCATGCAGCATTTTTTTTTTTTTTTTTACGATTTCTCCCCTCCCGCGACTCCTAATTACCGTTTTGTCCTCTTTTTGATGGTTATTTATAGTTATGCCCCTGTTTAATTTATAATTACAATGGCAGAATTGCTGATTATTTACCATTTTGCACCTGGATATTAAATTTATATTTCTGCCCTTATGGAATTATGATTTTACGATTCTACCCTTATGCTTTGATTACAATTTTATCCTTGTGTGCAATTTGGTAAATATCTATATTTTACAATATTAAAAAATTCATATTATGAATGGTTTGTTAGTCACCAAAGTGACCAAACCTTGAAGTCTTTTGAATTTTTGATATTGTAAATTATTTTATTCAATTACCAATGATTAATTGATGCTATATGTATGAAATTGATATGTTTTATATCTTTATTGGTGTTATGGGTATATTGAAGTTCATTTATTATAAGAATTTAGGGATTAACCCAAAGGTTAATTATTTTCTTATAATTTATGAACATGATAGTTGGTAATTAATATGACTTGTTAAATTTGTTTGTATATCCAAAGGCAGCAAATAAATTTTAATAAGATATATATTTACAATTACCAAATAAAAGTTATTAGCATCATTATGGTTTATATATTTGTATATCATAGGATTGCCCAAAGGAGAACTGTGATGTACATGTATAGTTGATTGAATATGATTATGTGATATTCTCAAAGCATTAATGTATGAGTACTTCTTGTATATTTGCAGTATCTGTACCTATTTCACTGCATTCACATGCTTCGTCTGTTCCCTTATTTAATGGAATAAATTTCCTTGATTGGAGTGAACAAATCCAGTTTCACTTAGGTGTCCTGGATCTTGATTTAGCTCTTCAAGTTGAGAAACCAGCTACTATTACTGATAAAAGTAGCGATGAGGAAAGTCTTTCCATAAAGCTTGGGAAAGATCGAACAGACTGAGCTTAATGTTCATGCGAATGACAGTTGCAAAAAACTTAAAGACTTCTCTTCCTAGGACTGACAATGCTAAGGAATTTATGAAATTTGTGGAAGAGCGTTCTCAAACTGCTGATAAGTCACTTGTTGGTACATTGATGAGTACATTGACCACCATGAAGTATGATGGTTCATGTACCATGCATGAACATATACTTGAGATGACTAATTTAGCAGCAATGTTAAGGACTTTAGGAATGAACGTGGATGAGTACTTTTTTAGTACAGTTTATACTCAATTCCTTGCCTCATGAGCAATATGGGCCATTTCAAATGAATTACAACACTATAAAGGATAAGTGGAATGTGAATGAATTGGCCAGTATACTAGTTCAAGAGGAAATAAGGATAAAGAATCAAAAGGCTCATTCTATTCATCTCTCAAGTCATCAAGAAGCTCAAAGGAATTTTAAAAGGAAAGGTGGAAGGAGCAAGAAGAAAGGATTACATGTCCTGAATGACTCTTCAAAGGCTTCTCAAATCCACAAGAAGGAACACAATCTTATTAAGTGTCATTTTTGCAACAAAATTGGACACTTGAAAAAAGATTGTCTGAAACGTAAGGCTTGGTTCGAAAAGAAAGGTAAGCCTTGTGCTTTAGTATGTTTTGAATCAAACTTTACTGAAGTTCCTCATAATACTTGGTGGATTGATTCTGGTGCCACCACTCATGTGTCAAATACGATGTAGGGATTTCTTATGATCCAAACTACAAAGCCAAATAAAAGTTATGTGATTACGGGGAACAGAAACAAAGCTCAAGTTGAAGGCATTGGCACTTATCGTTTGATCTTAGATACTGGGCATTATTTGGATTTGTTTCGAACCCTTTATGTACCTACATTTTCTCGCAATTTAGTTTCTTTGCCAAGACTTGATGTGGCGGGATTTTATTGTAAGTTTGGTTTTGAATCTTTTAGTTTATTTAAGAGTGATACTCTTATTGGAACTGGAATTTTATGTGATGGTCTTTGCAAATTTAGACTTGATAATAATTTTGTTGAGACATTAATGACCTTGCATCATAATGTTGGCACTAAACGAAGTTTGGTGAATGAAAATTCTGTTTTCATATATCCAAGGAAAGAATGAAAAGATTAGTGAAAAATGGAATTCTTCCAAATTTGGATTTTACTGACCTTGGAGTGTGTATTGATTGTATTAAAGGTAAACAAACAAAGCACACTAAGAAAGGTGCCACAAGAAGCACAGAGCTTCTTGAAATTATACATACTGACATATGTGGTCCTTTCGATGTTCCATCTTTTGGTAAGGAAAGCTATTTCATTACCTTTATTGATGATTTTTCACGTTATGGTTTTATTTATCTTTTGCATGAGAAGTCTCAATCAGTGAATGCACTTGAAGTGTATATTAAAGAGGTTGAGAGGCAATTAGATAGAAAGGTGAAAATAGTAAGATCGGATAGAGGTGGTGAATATTATGGAAAGTATGATGAATCGGGACAATGTCCAGGTCCATTTGCTAAATTCCTTGAAAGACATGGCATTTGTGCTCAATATACAATGCCAGGTACACCACAACAAAATGGTGCAGCAGAAAGGCGTAATCGTACTTTAATGGAAATGGTTAGGAGTATGATGAGTCATTCATCTTTACCCTTATCTTTGTGGATGTATGCTTTAAAGACTTCTATGTATTTATTAAATAGGGTTCCTAGTAAGGCAGTTCTAAAGACTCCCTTTGAACTGTGGATAGATAGGAAACCTAGTTTACGACACCTGCATGTTTGGGGTTGTCCAGCAGAATCCACATGAAAGGAAATTGGATTCAAGAATGACCAGTGGTTATTTCATTGGTTATGCAGAGAAATCCAAAGGGTATAAATTTTATTGTCCTAATCATAGTACAAGAATTGTTGAATCTGGAAATGCTAGGTTCATTAAGAATGGTGACATCAGTGGGAGTGAAAGAGTGCGTGATGCTTAGGGGTGAGCGGTTCCAGGTTCCGGTTCGGTTCCGTCTGGAACCTGGAACCTACCCTCGGGTATAGGTTCCTAATTTTTTGGAACCTGGAACCTACCCGTCAGAACCGAGAACCTGGAACCTACCTTGTCACAGGTTCTAGGGCGGTTCCAGGTTCCAACAGGTTTTTTTTTTTTTTTTTTGTTATTTTCATATTTCAACTATAACGTACACGCCCTTACCAATATATATATATATAACGTACACGCATACTATACGGTAACTTCTCACATCTTAGCAAACATATCAATGCCAATTGTCAAGAATTTGGACATACATTTACATAATCAAAACTAATAAGAAGTTTCCAAAGAGGAAAGGAGATGCTTGATTAACTATAATTATCATGCCCACATATGTCAATATATGTGCACTAAAGCTTAAATCGTCACATTTACCATATGTCATATGCCTTATCAGTTGAGTCAAATGAAAATAATAAAGCAAAATATACTAAAAAGATGAAAAACCTGCAACATTTCCTTGTGATTCCTTTGGCACAGCAAAACCTTGCAAAGACATGAATGAAAATCAGTCAAAATCCTAAGTGAAGACAGAAAAAAAAAATCAATATCGATAATACTCCATGAAGCATGTCATTTTGCCCATCTAAAGGCTCCTAAGTTCTTTGACAACATAGTTCAAAAATTCAATGTACATAAGAGAAGCTTGCATCAAGATTACGACAAATAAAGTTGCTCATTAATAAACTTATGCACAGTTAAAAGTAGCATAAAGCGAAGTAGCATAAAGACAACAAAAAACCTTGCTTGACTTCTCAATCGTTAGAACTTGGACCCATTGCAAATGCGACACCACCAACTTTATTTATCGACGATAATCTCCGCATTAGGACCAACCATATCTGAAAAAAAAAAAAAAAAAAAAAAAAAGAGGAAGAGATTAAATAAAATATTCACTTACCAGATATTTAAAAAGAATTACAATATATAAAGATATAAACATTACTTACCCAACTCAAATTGTTCTGCGTTTGCAATACACTCTTCAACATCAGGCGGCGGTACACGTGCGGCTCTCAACCAATCTTAAGTGCAAATCAAAGCTTCCACTACTTTTGGAGTTAAAGAACTCCGAAATCCATCAAGCACACGACCTGATGTACTAAAAGTTGATTTTGAAGCAACGGTAGTTACAGGAATTGATAAAATATCTCGAGCCATCAAGGAAAGGATCTTATATTTTGAGCCATTAGTCTTCCACCACATCAAAATGTCAAGACTAAGATCCTTTTCATTTTTTTCTTCAAGATACTCATCAAGCTCGGACTTGTTGTCATCATGCCCTTTTTCATTCGAGTATAAAAACATTTTCTTCCAAGCTTGGGCGTTATGCTTATTTATTCCTTCACTACCACTCGTATCGGTATTGGAATTGGAAGAACTACTACTTACACCCAAATTATGGCCACCAAAATCTTGATCACTTGAAATAAGAGAAGATTGCTTATAAAATGCATACAAATGCTCCAATGTATCCTTGACCTGGTAATGCATCTCTTTAATTTTCAAATCATCATCATAAATTTGTCCATACAAAAAACTCACATAATTTAACTTGGCTCTATGATCTAACACAACCGCAATCAACACCATCATATTCACTTTATCCAAGCTTCCATAATATTTGTCAAATTTTTCTTTCATTTTCACACCCATTGCTTGAAGCTTAGGATCCGAAGCATTGATCGCATCTTTCAAATTTCTGTACAAAAGAGCTATCCCTTCAAAATAATCATTTGAAGTAACATATGAAGTCCCAGACATCTGATTGGTGGCATCATAAAACATTTTGAGAAAATCCGAAAGAATAATAGCATTTCCCCAATCATCTTCACTAGGAGTTTCATAATTAAGCTCACTTACAAAAGATGGATCGTGATCTTCCATCCTTTCGAAAGCTTTTCTGAACTTGATGGCGGTGTCTAACATGAGGTAAGTGGAGTTCCATCTAGTGGTGACATCAAGAACTACCGAACCCTTATAAGTGATCTTTTCTTTCTCAATGCAAGATTGAAATCTTTGGGCTCTTGCGGGAGAATTCCTTACATATCTAACCGCATTTCGGATACGTGCAATGGAGTCACGTACCATAGTCAAGTCATCTCTCACAATCAAATTTAATAAATGAGCTGTACACCTCATGTGCAAAACACTACCATCTAATATCAACAACTTCTGTTTTGAAAGTTTATCCCTCAAATAGCTAACTGCAACATCATTCGAGCTAGCATTATCCACGGTAATTGTAGACAACTTTTTTTCTATTCCCCACTCCTCAATGCATTCCTCCACCATCTTCCCAATCTCCTTACCCCTGTGACTATGCATCACCACAAAGTTGATGATTCTTTTATGCAACTTCCAATCTTCATCAATAAAATGTGCAGTGAGACACAAATAATTCAGATTTTGATTGGAAGTCCATGTATCAGTCGTGAGTGCAATCCTAGAATTAATCTTTCCAAAATAATTCTTCAAAGAAGTTCTTTCACATAAAAACATCTTCATGCAATCTTTTGCCACTGTGAAACATGATATATGTTTGAAGAGAGGCTGTAATTCAGAAACATATTCACGAAATCCAACACGTTCAACTAAGGAAAAAGGTTGCTCATCAATGATGATGAACCGAGCAAGCATATGCCTACAACGTTCTTGATTAAATGCCCATGTCGATAAGACGCTACCGGTACTAGAATCTCCTCCTGCCTTGCTAGCCATGTTGACATTTCATGGTACAAAGAATTTCTGCCTCTTATCTAGATTACGGGCAAACCTCTTGCATGTGGTCAAGTGTTTCCTCATTGCAGAAGTATCGTTAGCAACCCGGTACTTAAGCATTGACCCACAATGAATGCACTTCACTTGATATATTTTTCCATCCTTATCACTGATTTTCGAATAATGATTCCAGCATTCAGATGTATGTTTCTTATCATGGGAAAGAGGAGAACCAGGTACCTTATTTGTGGCACTCGAGGTAGGGGGTGCCTCTTCTTCAATTTCATCGTTGGAAAACTCTAATTCCGTAATCGAAGTCATATCCTCACGTCCCTCCACCTCCATTGACATGTTACTATTATCTTGATACATTAACTTCGCCTTTGTACAACAATAATAGAATAAGGTTTTCTTGCTGATGAAAACAACCTAAAAGCAAGGAAAATGCTAATTGAGCATCCAAGTCAATTGCAAAAAAGAAAGCGAATCGCTAGTTAGAACAAAGCAATTTTAGAACGTTGGAAGGAAAAAGGCAGTAACTACCGACTAAAAAGAAGAGAAAGGGAGAGCAAAAATCATAGGAACATATTCTCAAATGAAAATTGAACAACAAGCATTAATACACAAACATCAAATTCCAGCAACATATCAAATTCCAGCAACACCACTTGAAAAAGAATTACACAAACATCAAATTCCCTTAAGATAGCATATAATACATACACAAGTTTGAATGAGGGAGGACTCCCAAGGACAAGAACAAATATGAAGATCCACAGCAGTTTTAGCAAACTCAAACATTGCTAATTGCACCTTACGAGTGACGAGTTGACACGATCATGACATGAACAACATCAATGTTAGCCCAAAAAAAGTATCTGGTAACTAAATTTAGTATCGGAAGCACAAATGAGACCACATAGCAAGTCCAAGTAGTACCAAACAATGTAACTCAAAGAAAAATCCAGTTCAGGAATCAGATGAGATCCTTCAAGTGACTAGCATCCGCACAACCAGATTCAAAACCATCATCCATCATCAATTTCGTGAATCTGACAACTCGGGAATGACAACACTTTCCTAAAAGCAGAATGCAAGTACATTAGAAAGGCAGTCAAGTAGGCTATTGCTGCCACAATTTGTGGTCGAAGTTACATGGCCACAGATGATAAAGAGATAGGTAATGACAAGCATAGAGGCAGAAAATTATTAAGATGAATGCAAGAGGGATTGAAAAGTTGTCGAAGAGAGCTCGTAAAAGTATAGGGGCAATTACTTGAGCTGTTTCACGGTGCGATTCAGCAAAGCACTAGCAATGATCATCATGTGGTTGGCACAAGGCCATCTTTAAACCATAGATATACTGAAAGTGGTTGAGTCCTGTGACTGTATATGAAGCTGCTGATCCTACTATAGTCAATACAAGCCATCTCTAAAACCATGAGCCTATAGAGGTCAAACAATCGGTAAGTTGACATCTCATATTGTTGAAGTTGCTTCCCCCGAGCCTCTACAATTCTACCAAAACATTGTGGGCTGGCTAAGCCCATCCAATAGGAAAGAATCATCATACAATCAGCAAATCTATTCAAATTTTCCATTTTGAAGGAAACATGCCTAATTTCATCCCTAAACCAAACTCTTTGTTATTTTCTTTCGAAGGAAGAAAAATGGTACAAACTCCACCCAACTTTTTGCATGACTATTACCCCCTTCATGTAATATTCCCATTCTTAACAAGTGAATTGACTTAAATTGTGACGTAGGAGAAGAGAAATACCCAAACAAGAATATGCTAACATGAAATGAGATCCAGCATGTGTTTCAGCAACATAAAGAATCCTCAAACTTACGCTCAAACTAGTGGAGTAACTTCAGTATATAAATCTAATCAGGGGTTTAAAGGAGGGGTTTTTGACTGTATAATTGATGTATCTGTGGTTCAGAGGGGCTTAAACCTTTATCAACAGGTGTAGAAGACCTGTTAAACTTGGGCGCTAATTGACATGTTACTATCAGAGCTGCGATGATCTATTTCTCTTATTCAGAAACGCGATCAACAAAGACAAGATCACAGACCTTTGTAATTGTTGTGTATTCCTTTGTGGGAGAGCACAAATGACGGTAATCTGCAAGCTTGCAAGCGGCTGGGCGAGCAGATTTGGGGGAGGCTCGGTGATGCGAGCGTCATCGGGGGCCGACTGGGCGAGCGGCGTCGGGGGCGGTTGGCGGCGGCGTCGACGCCGCTACCGGGCGAGCAGTGTTGGGGGCGGCTGGGCGAGCGGCGAGCGGCCTCCACCGAGGGGGACGAGCGGCGTCCACCGGCGGCGTTGACAGCGAGTGGCTGAGCGGCGAGACTCAGAGCGGCGTCGTGACTCGTGAGGCTCTGAAAATCGAAAATGGACTGTGATGAAGTCACGGGGGAGGCGAGGGGAGGCCCGAGACATGGGAAGATGGGAAGATGACCTTGTCTTGGGCCCCTGTCCAACGGGAATTCGACGGGAATTATTTGTTTGAACTTACCTTTTGGAACCCTAATCGGTTCCGGCAGCGGCGGCGGCGGCGGCGTCCAGCGGCGGTGGCCTTGAGGGCGAGCGGCGTCCGGTGCACTTGCAGTGTGCAATAGCTGCTCTGGCAAAGGAGAGGACAAAACGAAAACTGAAGTCTGAAAGAGGAGAGTGAGACAGAGTCGAGGGAGGAGCTCAGGAGGGGGGTTTCTTTCTTTTGGAATTGGAACCCTATTTCACCGGTTCCGCGACCGGTTCCGAACCGGTTCCGCATCCGGTTCCGCGACCGGTTCCAGTTCCGGTTCCGCGATCGGTTCCGGTTCCCGGAAAAATGGAACCGGGAACCGGAACCGGTCCTTTAAGAACAGGGAACCGAACCGGAACCTCCCGGTTCTACCCGGGAACCGTGCTCATCCCTAGTGATGCTTGCATTCAAGAAGTAAGGGTAGAAGTCCCTATACCCAAAGCTTCTAAAGTTGTTGTTCCTGATATTATAGTACAACCTAATAATAATCAAGAACAACAAATTAATGAACAAACACCCCATAATGGAGATGTCAATATTGAACCTCCAATAGCTGAGTCACAAGAAATGGCATTAAGAAGATCTCAAAGAGAAAGGAGGTCGGCTATTTCTAATGACTATATGGTTTATCTACAAGAGTCAGAAATTGACTTAGGAATTGGAAATGATCCAGGTTCGTTTTCCCCAGCCATGGAATGTGAAGATTCTAATGAATGGTTCAATGCCATGGAAGAAGAGTTAAAATCCATGCATCAAAATCAAGTTTGGGATCTTGTCGAATTGCCTAAAGGATGTAAGAAGGTCGGGTGTAAATGGGTCTTTAAGACCAAGCGCGACTCAAAAACCAATATTGAACGACATAAAGCCAGACTTGTTGCAAAGGGTTTTACACAAAAGAAAGGCATTGATTATAAAGAGACATTTTCACTAGTCTCTAAGAAGGACTCACTTAGAATCATTATGGCTTTGGTGGCTCATTATGACTTGGAGTTACACCAAATGGATGTAAAAATTGCCTTTCTTAATGGGGATTTAGAAAAAGAGGTTTATATGGACCAACTCGAAGGCTTTTCAGTTAAAGGAAAAGAACACATGGTATGTAAATTAAAGAAGTCAATATATGGACTTAAACAAGCTTCCTGACAATGGTATCTTAAGTTTAACGATACCATAACTTCATTTGGATTTAAAGAAAATACCGTTGATCGGTGCATATATATGAAGATTAGTGGGAGTAAGTTTATTTTTCTAGTTCTGTATGTTGATGATATTTTGCTTGCTGCTAATGATCTTGGTTTGTTACATGCAACCAAGAAGTTTCTCTCTAAGAATTTTGAAATGAAGGATATGGGAGAGGCAACGTATGTGATAGGAATAGAAATATTCCGTGACAGATCACAACGATTATTAGGATTGTCTCAGAAAGCCTATATTGAGAAAATTTTAGAGAGATTTAATATGAGAAAATGCTCAGCGGGAATAGTTCAAATTCAGAAAGGTGACAAATTTAGCCTTATGCAATGTCCGAAAAGTGAATTGGAACGAGAACAAATGAAAAATATTCCTTATGCATCTGTTGTGGGGAGCTTAATGTATGCACAAACTTGTACTAGACTAGACATCAATTTTGCTGTCGGAATGCCGGGCAGGTATCAAAGTAATCCTGGAATGGATCATTGGAAAGCTGCAAAGAAAGTTCTTAGATACTTGCAAGGAACGAAGAATCATATGCTCACTTATAAAAGATTCGATCATCTCGAGGTGATTGGATATTCAGATTCAGACTTAGCCGAATGTGTCGATACAAGAAAATCAACATTTGGTTACTTGTTTCTTCTGGCTGGAGGAGCAATTTCATGGAAGAGTGCAAGCAGTCAATTATTGCTGCATCCACTATGGAAGCTGAATTTGTGGCATGCTTTGAGGCCACTATTCATGGATTATGGCTGCGGAACTTTATTTCAGGACTTGTGATTGTCGACAGTATTGCCAAGCCGCTGAAAATTTATTGTGATAACTCTGCAGCAGTTTTCTTCTCTAAGAACGACACGTATTCTAAGGGTGCTAAGCATATGGAGATCAAATACTTGTCTATTAAAGAAGAAGTTCATAAACGAAGAGTGTCAATTGAGCACATTAGCACCAATCTTATGATAGCAGATCCCTTAACAAAAGGACTGCCGCCCAAAACATTTGACGAGAATGTTGAAAAGATGGGCATTATTGGACGTCATTAATGTTTGTATTATGATTGTATTAAGTTTATGTATTTGACACTTTGAGCTTATTTATGTGTTTATGATATTTCCTGTTTTCTATTTAGTATACATTATGGAAAATAGATGAATGTTAAACAGGATGGTCTCTAAGGAGACATTATTGTTGGACTATCACGGTACTTCTCATTTATGGATCATATTAAGTAAAGTGCTATAATTGTAGTGCATAGAAGGGACTATGTCGATTAATGACATACAATCGCTATGACTCGCATTAGTTTTCTTTACTTAATTGTGATTATTATGTGATTGCTAATTTAATGAAATTTTTATATAGCATAATGTTATTGTGCACATTACGGTCTTTATTAAACCATGAAAGGAAAGTCATATGGGCCAAGTGGGAGAATGTAAAATTATTGTGGCCCACATGATATAATTTATATTATATGGTTTAATATAATTATTGCAATGCTATATAAAATAAATTATATATTGGTTATGAGAAAGTACGACTCTAATAAAATGAAAAAGGTATAATCCTTTTCTGAAGAGGTACAACTCTTATGAAAGTGAAAAGGTGCTTTGATGGAAGGCACCTATTCATTAAACATGTAAATAGAGTCCGGTCCTCTCTCCACCTACAACGAACGTATTTTCTCCTCCATTAATTGAATACAGTAAGGAATAGTGGATTAAGGGAGAGAAATTGGATTTCTTCATTTGATTCGAGTTCGACGGCAACGCTATGGACAAATGTATATTTTCATCTATTTGTGAAGATCATGAAGATCAAAGATCTTCATTTTATTATGAATTTCCGCATCAAAGTATTATATGATGAATCTAACACGGGCCCCTTTTGTCCCTAAATCTGGCCGTGTCTCTAGAGGCCAACCTCAGCTTTTCCACGCGATAATAAAATACTTCTTAAGCCACGGTCGACAGTAAGTCCATGGGTGGATCGAGTCAAGCTCGGATTTAGTCGAAAATGATCTCATTGAAATGGACCTATTTTAATCCGTTTTGACAAGTAAGTCTTACTCAATACATACCACATCCGACCCATATAGTTAAAATATATACATAACTCAGTGAGGAAACACTTAGACCCGAACGGAAGTGAGAACGCAAATTAAGTGAGCAAGTGAAAATTGAGTAAGGGAGAGAGAGTCATGAATGTAGGTTGGATCTAAGTAAATTATAAACATATTTAACACTTACGTTATTTTGGGTTTCATCATTCTAAATCCATTTAAGACTCATCTACAAAATATAAATAACTCATATAACAACTTGACCTATATAATTTATGACCCATATTGATAGGATTAGTTAACAATAATGTGATTGATAGTAATGTGTGATGAGAACATTTGACAAATGCCGCTTGATTTTAGGCGCATTCATTGCGAGTGATCTGGTCCTAATAGTTTGGAACTAATAATCAAACCATCCTGTCGTAGAATGAGTCAATGTCTAAGGACCAATGTTTTATCTTTTTCCACGAAAACTTATAACTTGAAAATTTATTCAAACCCCGTATTCTAAATAATGACATGAAAAATGAAAAATTCGATATCAAATTTCCATTAATATTGTCAAATTGTACTTAAGTCAAATCAATTATGTTGCTTAATTATTGGGATTTGCCAAAATGATCAACCTTTTCACAAAAAAAGAGAGAGGTAAGGGTTTCGAATCATCATTTTTTCAGAGAGTTGGAATGGGGACAATTTAGCATTAATTGTGGGTTTCGACTTCCACATCCCAAAATGAAGTAGGACAATTAGACTATGAACAGAATAGGATAGACAAAAACTATGAATAGAATAGAATCGATAAAAAAGAAATTCGATTTTACAGCAAAACTAATCTAAGGGGTTCGATCGGCAATTCTAATTGTAGAAAAGGAATAGGGTTACGCTCAAGCAGCGTCCAGTTCCCGCCATCAGGAATCTCAGAATAAACCTCGAATCGAATCTGGTATTGTAAAAAAGCTGAACGGTCACACTTCGCTTACCTTGAGCATGGAGGACAAAAATCGTAGTACTAAAAAGAATTGACGACAAAAATCACATGCCGCTGTCATTATAGAGAAAAAAATAAAAAAGGAAGAAAGCAAAAGCGCGTGAATCCTCTTATGGAATTGAATGGCGGTAGATGAAAGTAAGTGCACGCGCATGTGCTGCTCATTGACTTCACTCGCCGGCGGTGGGGGCAGCCCAAAAAACACTTTGCGTTTCCCGCGTGAAGAAAACCGATGCTTCACGGGGGCGCGCCGCCGAAAGTTTTCACGCGCTTTCTTCCATTTGAATCCCCCGCGTTCGATGAGTAGGAAAGCAAAGTTGACAGGGAAAAAAACGTCCTTTAACTCTAAAAGCTGCCGGAGGCTAATGTTAGGTGGAGATTGCATTGGGGTTGGGAGACTTTGAAGATGGCAATTTTGAACCGAATACCTCACACTCCGTTTCATAGGCATTTGGAAGCCCCAAAGACCATCGTGTATGCTGAACTGAATGTGGCCGAAACGAAGGAGGAGAGCGACAATGGAATAATTAGAGCTCCATAACAGCATGTGATGTCTGTGAAGACTTACGAACAGAACGAGAGAAAAAAAAAAGAAAAGATGAGAATGGATCAAGGATTTTTGATTTATTTTCTCTATATTCAAGAAAGAACATTCATATGAGAGCGTTCTTTCTTGCTTGCTCTTATCTTATATTTATATTACAAGCTGTTTTTCTAAATAACCACCAAGACGTGGTTTTACAGTTCAACTAACTACGAAAACTAACTAACAGAAGAAACAGAAAGAAAGTAAATTGTTACGTGCTTAAAATAGAATGACAATTCTGCAAATGACACGTGAAGCTGAAAGTTTCGCTATTGACTTCATTCCTTTCTTTCCTGGTCGAATTAGCAACACCAGACTTGCTCACTTTACTTCCTCAGTTCTCAGCAACATCTTTGTTTCTTTTCTTTGTTGAAGCCACAATGATTGAATCAGCAACATAGTGTGCGTTCATCATATAGTTCTTAACATCCCCTGCAAATTGGGAAGGGGTCGAGAGCCCATACCCAATTTGGTTCTAATAGCAAAGTGTGTCAATCGTGACAAGGCTTTAGTAAAAATATCAGCAAGCTGATGAGTGTTAGGAACATAATGCACACTGAAAAAACCTAAGGAGACTTTCTCCCGAATGAAATGGAAATCGATTTCAATGTATTTGGTGCGAGCATGTAGGATAGGATTGGTAGTAAGTGTTATAGCAGACTGATTATCACAAAATAAAAGTATTGGTGAGGAGAGACAGACCAATGTCACGCAGAACAAAGTTGATCCATGTAAGATCAGCAGTAGTATAGGCAAGTGCTCGATATTCAACTTTTGTGGAAGAACGAGAGACAGTAGGTTGTTTCTTAGCTTCCCATGAAATGAGATTAGAACCAAGATAGGTACAGAAACCAGTAGTTGAGCATCTAGTTTCAATACAACCAGCCTAATCAGCATCGGAGAATCCATATAAAGTCATGGAACTGTGAGGGTGAAGAAATATACCAAGATGAACAATTCCTTTAACATAGCGAAGAACCTTTTCAACTTATGAAAATCTCCAACTATTAATTGCTGCATTTTCCGACATAACAAGTTTGTTGCACAAGCAAGATCAAGACGATTTATGGTTAGATATTGGAGTCCACCAACTAGACTCCTGTATTTAAGTGGATTGGTGAGTAGGATTTCATCGTTCTTCATGATGACTGGTCTCAGTGACAGAGGAGTTGAGATAAGTTTACATTCGGTCATGTTGACTCTTATAAAAAGATCAAGAGCATACTTGGTTTGACATAGGAACATATCATTAATGTTGCGTTTGGCTTTAATACCAAGAAAATAATGAAGACATCCGAGATCTTTCATGTGAAAGTGAAGACTTAGAGATTTAATCAGTTTAGCTAGTAACTAATCTAAGCTGCTAGTCAATACAATGTCATTGGCATAAAGTAACAGAAGGACCGTTTCTGGTCCATCATGAAGTACAAAGAGTAAGGGATCGGTCGTGCTACAGAAGAAACCAACTTCAAGAAGAAAATTGCTGAACTTTTCAAACCAAGCACGTAGTGCTTGACAAAGACCATATAAGGACTTCTTAAGAAGACACACATATTGAGAACTTCGAGGATGTGTAAAGCCAGGTGGCTACTCCATATATACTGTTTCATTCAATGTTCCATGTAGGAAAGCATTTTTAACATCAAGTTGATGTATTGGCCATTTCTTCATCATTGCCATAGAGAGTACTATACGAACAGTGACATGTTTGACAACGGGACTAAATGTTTATGTAAAATCAACTCATTCCTCTTGGAGAAACCCCTTAGCCATTAACTGGGCCTTCAATCTATCAAGACTTCCATTAGAAGCTAGCTTCATTTTAAACATCCACTTACACCCCATAACATTCATTTGGTTGGTTTGAGGAACTAATGTCCATGTCTGATTTTTATACAGAGCATCAATTTCATCCTTCATTGTTGTATACCATCTTTCATTTGCTAAAGCTGATTTTACTAATCGTGGTTCAAGAGGAACTTTATATTCAGCTAGACATGCATATCTGGGATTTCGCTTTACAATGCTAGATTTTAATCGAGTTTGCATAGAGTGAGTAGAAAGTGTACCTTGTGAAGTAGGTTGAGGATTTGGATGAGCTTGGTCAATAATGATTTCATCTGGTGTCTTAGTTGTGTAAGTAAGAACTTCTTGTTCTACAGATTGCAGTTATAAGTGAGATGAATTTGATGGCATTGTAACAAGATGGAGAGTATTCAGGTTATTTGCTTCCACAATTTCACTATCTTGTAAGTGCCCTATATGTGCACTTGAGTGAGATTTTACTTGATCTACACTTGTAGAATCCAGGAGGTTAACTTCTTCTGCCCATAGTCGATACAGAGTAGTATACTGATTATACTTTGTTGTTCGTTTTTTAGTGAAAGGAAAGAAACTTTTGTCAAACATCACATGTCGACTAATGTGTATACAACCATTAGTAGGAACAAGACATCAATATCCCTTATGACATTCCCTATATCCCAGAAATACACATGTAAGTGATCGTGGATCAAATTTGTGTTGTGCATATGGTCTGAGACAGGGGTAACATGCACATCCAAAGACTCTTAGATGTTCATAGCTTAGCTCTTGTTGATAAATTTTGTTGTAAGGTGATTACATTTGTAACTTTGGTGTGGGAAATATATTGACAATGTAATTAGCCGTCATGAATGCATCAACCCAATGTTTCAATGGAATTCTAGCATGATAGAGCATAGCTAGTCCTAGTTTAACAACATGGCAATGTTTTCTTTCCGGAATCCCATTCTGTTATGGTGTGTAGGGACAAGAAACACATTGTGTAATGCCACAATTTTGTAAATGAGTCTGAAATTTGTTGCTGATGAATTCTCCTTCACCATCACATTGAAATACTTTGATTCTACAATCAAATTGATTCTCTACTTGTTTCTAAAACATGACAAAGATGTCATAAAAGTCTGACTTCAATTTCATTGGATAAATCTAACTATAATGAGACAAGTTGTCCATGAAGATGACATAGTATTTGAAATTTTGAAAGGAACTGATTGGTGAAGGACCCAAGATACCATAGTGAATATTTTCTAAAGGAATAGACAATGCATAATTTAATAAAGAAAATGATAAAGCAATACTCTTGGCAACTTGGCAGCTTCTACACATGGTTTGTATTCTTGTAGTGTAGTGAATCAACTGTTGATTCTACAGATACTTTAAGGTTTACAAATTGGTGTGAGCTAATCGCTAGTGCCACACATCTTCTCCTACAACTTTGTGTCTCTAAATGAAAAAGGCCTCTGTGGTTTGTGGATTCACTCAGTAGAGTCCTTTAACTTTCCTTCCGAGCATCGTGGTTGTGTTGGTGTGATTGTCCTTTATATAAACCCTATTTTTATCAAAAACAAATGAACATGGATAATCATATGTTAATTTTGATACCAACGAAAGATTTTTCTTGATTTCGGGAACAATCAACACGTCATTTAGAGGTAATGAATCAATTTCAGTATGTAACAAACCATCACCCTATAGGCAATAGATAGGCATGAGCCATTCCCAATCATAATTGTATCGGTCTTATTGTATCTAGAGGAGTTATGAAGAATACCCAAGTTTGCAGTGATGTGAGCGGTTGCACCAATGTCTGGATACCACTCATTGCCTTTAGAATCTTCAAGATGCATTGCTGCTAAGGCCGTTGGAATTTCCTCGGCTTGATATGAGTTGTCGAATCGATACCAGCAATGAAGTGCATCATGTCTTGGACGTTTACAGATTTGACACTCCAATTGGATATTATCTGTTGTTTTCTCATCCTGCAAATGTTTGTTAAATGTTGACTTTGAGGAGGGATATGATTTGGTATCTTGATAGCTTTGTGAAGAACCAACATATGGTCGAAATCCTTGACTATAATCAAAATAAGAGAAGTTATTGAACTGCTTAAAGCGCTGACCCTCTCATTCATGATTCAAGTTATTTGGCATGTAACTCAGATTTCTTGCAGGATATCTATAGCTACGATTTCTACTATTAAAATGACGTCCTCTACCATAATTGCATCCTCCGTGGTTACTACCTCTTGATCCTCCAAAACCAAAGTTTTGCTTAACAAGTTCTCTGTCAAACTCCTCCTTCTACTGGACTTCAGATTTTCTTTGTCCATAATAGGCTAGATTAGGGTTGTACTGGATTGAGAAGTAGCCTTGTAATCTTGCTTCGAACCTCTCTAACTGTGATATTACTTCATCATACTCTGGTTGAGGTTTCAAGCAATATATGGTAGTTCTAAAGTTCTCATATTCAGATGCTAATCCCTCCAGAACACCAAACATCTTCGTTATCTCATCTATTGGCTTCCCAATTGCATTTAGCTGATCATAGATTGATTTGTAATTCCTGAGATAAACTGATAATGCTCGATCTTGTTTCTGGCAGGCTTGTAACTTCCCTCTTAATTCGAATTCTCTAGCTATAGATTTCTATGTGAATCGATTAAGTAGAGTTTGTCATACCTCATATGAAGTTTCCAAACCAATGATCAGACTCAGGATATTTTCAGATACAGCTCCACCGATCCATGATGAAACAAGTTGATCGGTTCTTACCCAATTCGTATAATTGGGATTTACAACTTATGCTTCATGTCCTTCAACTTCAACATGTAATGATTGAGTAGGTGATTGAGTTTCACCACTGATGAATCCAAATAGCTGTTGGCTTCGCAAGAATCGGTGAAACTGTGCTTGCCAGAGAAGAAAGTTATCTTCAGCTAGTTTGATCATGACGAAGTTGGAGATGTTAGCATGGATTGATAAAAGGGTATTTTTGTGTTATTGCTGCCATTTTCATGCTCTCGGAGGGGCTTTGATACCATGTGAAGACTTACAAACCGAATGAGAGAAAAAAAAAAAAAAGAGATAAGAATGGATGAAGGATTTTGAATTTATTTTCTCTGTATTCAAGAAAGAACATTCATCTGAGAGCGATGTTTCTTGCTTGCTCTCATCTCTTATTTATATTACAACCTGTTTTTCTAAAGAACTATCAAGATACAGTTCAACTAACTACAAAAACTAACTAATAGAAGAAACATAAAGATAGTAAATTGTTACATGCTTAAAACAGAATAATGATTCTGCAGAGGACACGTGAAGCTGAAAGTTTCACTATTGACTTCATTCCTTTTCTTCCTGGTGGAATTAGCAGCATCAGACTTGTTCACTTTACTTCCTCCGTTCTCAGCAGCATCTTCGTTTCTTTTCTTTGTTGAAGCTGCAATGATTGAATCAGCAACATAATGTGTGTTCATCATATAGTTCTTAACAATGTTGACACCCTTCATTCGGTTAAACATAGCGAATAAGCATACCAATGTGAAAAATAACTCTTCGTAACCTTTTACAAGGGAAAATAATACATATGTAATGCCAAACATCACAATTAAAAAAAAAAAAAAAAAACCGACTAAATCATAATATTTTGGCCAAAAGCAAGCGAGTTATATTATAAATTGTCCCGGAAGGATTTATGAAGCAATCGAAATAAGGCAAAGTTACAAACTTCACATCAATTATTCTCACGACAGGCAATCGATATCTCAAAAATCGAATATTTATTGATCAACTATGTTAATAAGTGCTCATTAGTCAATGAACGACACCCAGAGAAAAATTATAAGGCTTGGGCCACAAAGGGGAATTGATAAATTGGCAAACATAGCAACACTAGCAAGCCCCCCTGAATGGGAGTGCTCGGCCCAAACATCCAGAAATTGCAGTTTGCACCACCGCAAAACCCCATTTATATATCCCGCAAGAAAAGGGGCCAAAGGGGAAAACAACGTTCTCTATTGAACAGGAAGCCTTTGAATTGGGCTCGAGGCCCAAATCGGCCCTCAAACCAACGTGCGCACAAGATACGCCTTCGGGACACAGGGCAATCCAGAGCCGTCCGATTACTGACTTCCCCCGACCTCATAAAAAACCCGCTACAAAAACCCTAGACGCTCCTCCTCCGAAAGAGAGAGAGAAGCATCTGCTGTTGGCCACCACCGCCGAGTCGTCTTCTTCGCAGAGATACCACCCGGTGAGTAGCGCCCACTTCGTGTTTCCAGGTTGATGGATTCGGCGTGTCTTGCTTACAACCTTCGTATTCTGCAGTCTTGCCATCAGTCCGCGGCGTTATTGCCCTGCCTTTTTTTTTTTTTGGGTCTTTTTTCAATTGCCTGCGTATTGTTTTCTAAGCGCCCGGTCGGTGGCTCGCCTGATGATTCGTACGTGCACTCGGGTTGCCGACCTCAGGCTGCTGGCGGATGAGTGGAATTGTCGATGGGTTCGTGGTTGTAGTTCAATTTGTCCCCTTTTTTTCTGGTGCGGCAGAGTGCAGTTAGGCTATGTTCTCTTTGATGTTCCTTCTCGGCGTTGAATATGGGAAGAGTCGAAATTTGTCCGAATCCGATGTCTATCAACTAGTAATAGTTAAAAGAGATTGTAGTTGTCGGGTTGTCGCTCCATTTGCGAAGCTCATTCTCAAGGACTCTTTCAGTTGCTTGCGAAGCATCCCGAGTGCGAATTGTGATTATGAATTGGATAGGATACACTCGTGAATTTTCACCATTTTGTCCCTGTTCCGTCGCTTGCCACATGTAGGTTGACGAGTGACTATTTGATGTTGTAACCTTGAAAACGAAAGGATAGCTGATACTTGTTGTTTCGACAGTGAGAGCAGAGAAATGGGCGGGGAAGAAGTCAAGGCCATCGTTCCCGAGTCGGTATTGAAGAAGCAAAAGAGAAATGAGGAGTGGGCATTGGCTAAAAAGCAAGAGCTTGAATCCGCCAAGAAAAAAAATGCTGAGAACAGGAAATTGATCTACAATAGGGCAAAGCAATATGCCAAGGAGTATGCCGAGCAGGTATAGACATAGACATAGACATAGACACTAGTTTTCATAAGGTTGTTGGACAATCCTGTGTTTCCAACCATGGAGCTGACCTTTGGGTGTTGGCTTTCCAGGAAAAGGAGCTGATTCAATTGAAGCGTGAAGCAAAGTTGAGAGGAGGATTTTACGTTGACCCGGAAGCTAAACTGTTGTTTATCATTCGCATCCGTGGGTATGTCTCTGTGTCTTACAAATATGAATATAACACTTTTTTCCCAGAATTTCTTATGCGAGTATCTTTGACTTTCAGTATCAATGCCATGCACCCAAAAACGAGAACGATCTTGCAGTTATTGAGACTAAGACAGGTAATCTTTCCAAGTCTTGAATCACTTATTGAGATCAGTCTTTGCATTGCTGGAGGCATTTGAAGAAGTTATTTCAGCAGTGAAAGAGCCTTATGTGAAGGCTCCGTTGTTGTCATGGCTTAATTTGATTTGATGTGGTTCCAGCGGTTTTTTTTTTTTTTTTTTTCTCACTAGGTTCTGATTGTTGATTGGGGTTTGTTACTAAGTAATCTGTTTTTAAATGACCTTTCTATTCTTTTGGCTATAAAGTTATCTCTTTTTGTGCGGTGGTAGAAGCAAAGTGTTTTTAATTAACAAATCTATTTGTTACCTTTGTCTTGACTTATTTTTCTTTGGATATAGATCTTCAATGGGGTGTTTCTCAAAGTCAATAAAGCAACCGTGAACATGCTTCACAGGGTTGAACCCTATGTGACTTTTGGGTATGTGGTTCTCTTCCATAATTTGGATTTAGATCAATGTCGCCTGTCAGGCCGATGAGTGAATATGCATGTTTTCAGATATCCTAACTTGAAGAGCGTGAGGGAACTGATATACAAAAGGGGCTATGGGAAGCTCAACAAGCAGAGAATTGCTTTGACGGACAACTCCATCATTGAACAGGTCCATTTTTGTTCTTATCTCATCTCGTGCCTTATGATGTCTATGCTTCTCCGGACTTATGAGAGACCTGGTTCGTTCTTTTCGGTGAGCAGGCTTTGGGTACATATGGAATTATCTGCGCGGAAGATCTCATCCATGAGATAATGACAGTGGGACCTCATTTTAGGGAAGCCAATAACTTCCTATGGCCCTTTAAGCTCAAGGCACCACTGGGTGGACTCAAGAAGAAAAGGAATCATTATGTTGAAGGTGGAGATGCTGGCAACCGTGAGAACTATATCAACGAATTGATCCGTAGAATGAATTAAGCTTTTTTATACCGTGATCAAATTCAATGTGGAATTTTGAACGTTTGGTTGGTTTTACATCGTTTTTGAGTTAAGACTGCTCAGTTTTGAAATCAGAATCTCAAGTTTGGAGATCCTATCCTATGACAATTGAGATACATCCTTTGCTTTGCTTTTGGCTGTTACATGTTTTCCTTAGTCCTTAATGGTAAGTTGCAGATGGTTTAGAGGATTAGAACTGGCACAATATATCGGAGAATTATTGTGCTGAGTACATATTGGATGGTTTTCTTAGACGATGGTTTTCCTAGCCACGACAGGATGCTCTTTGGTGGCCTCATCACGAATCCTATAACTGGGTTTATTGACCCTTTTGCAAGCTTGCCACCCATGGGTGCATAAGCATGACCGAGTTGTTCTTTGTCCTGATGAGTTAGACCAAAGAGTGAGCATTATTAAAGTTCTCATTGCTTGCGCTAACAAATTCACGAAGCCACCTTGTGGTAACCAGATTTTTGGGTACATTCTCTAGCCGTGATGATGTGTGGGAGAAAAATCTTCAGCTCCTTTGCTAGTGCCTAGTCTTCCGAACCATATAAACCGCTAATTCCGGAATTTATGCCGTCACGTATAAGCTTTAGTCGATATTAAGTCAAGACTGAGTGGCAATTGTTTTTTCAGTTTTTGGTTTACTGCCAAAAAATTTCCCCGCGGCTAGCTTGGTTTCTTTCTTTTCTTTCCTTTTCTTTTCCTGAGTAAAAAGGACGGGGGCGGCAACACTCTTTCGGGTGTTACCATAAAAGTTCCATTATGGCGAGCGAACATTTGATTGGAGCTCTTGCAATAATGCATGTTGAGTGAGCTTGTCACCACCGCTCCACCAAGGTGCTAGTGTGATAGCGTGAGTAAAGTCAAAAGTGATTTGGGGATTTAAACGAGTAACTTGAGATCTAAATCATTTGATTGTAACCCCTAAATAATTGTTAGTGATCCTCGTCAGTGATAAGATAAGTATTGCTATCACTTGAGTTTTGCTTTCAAAAAAACTCTCATTATATTTCAATTATTTTGGGGCAGTTGTGATTTTGATTTGACATGCATATTTCAATTTTTGGTTTCTGTCATGGTTTATAATGACAACTGGCAATATATTCAAACACATAATAGTGGGACATTTGATTTATTTCGACATGTATTCATCGTTCTTCATTATTTGGGGCTACAAGTCCGTCGGTCGGATACTGTTGTCTATATTTAGTTGTCAATTAAATATTTCCCAAGATTTTGTACAATTTCATCATTGTTTTTGTATCTTTCAACCGTGAAGGACTCGTTTTATCACTAACTAGAGGAGTGGACTAATTACAAATTGCTACGCTGATAAATTACCAAAAAAAGAAAAAAAACTAGTTTTAATATGTAGAGGATATTAGGAGGATTTATGATCTCAGTTAATCCCATCACATTCTCATTCGAATTTAGATGATCACATGTAGCCAAAGAAATTAGAAATGCACAAATAGAGACTCTCTCCAACAAATAATGTATGATTATTCTACAATCCATATCTTAATCATTTCAGAGTTACATATGAATTATGATAAGAATGTGAACAGATTATAGTGATATTAACGAGATATATTAGCTACAAATTTCCAAATCTAGTAAGAGAGATAAATATGATCACTCACTATGATGATTTCGAAAAGGATAATATGTCGACTTTCTTCCTTTTTTTCATGAAGCTTGGACACGAAGCGAAGATGCAGAGAGGAGAACGAGCTTTAACTTTCCCGTTGCTTTCATGAAGTTTCAATATGATCTTTCTTGTTGCTTTCATGAAGTTTCAACATGATCCAAAAAGCTATGCATGAGTCTTTAAATTTTAATGTGAACTAAAATTACAAAATAGAAGAAAAGAGAGGATAACTTTTATATTACAGGCATTAGAAATTTTTTTGCACCTTTATCCTATCTCTACGAGCGAGACCTTATTTTGTTTTGGATAGCTCCAAACTTAACATAGGAATAGAGGGGGAAATGTCCAATTGATCTTAAATTTATTGCATGGATGTTAATTTAGTCATAATTATTTCCAATTCTGTCAATTTAGTTCGAGATATATGTACGATATTTCAATATAATTATTTCAATCAATTTCTACAAGAAATCACTAATGTAGCAATGTAATACATAAGTAAGACAGGTAACAATGACTAAACTGAATTTGTATCCATACAATAGGCTACATTTCATCGTGAGTACCAAACATAGTATTGCTCTCACCTATTTTGTGATGGACGAGTTGGTTCGCGCCTTGCCCTTCTTATCTGGGAGAGGAGAGGTTTGAAATTTCTCGCCCTCATTACGTGACTGAAATGGAGTGTTGTGGTAGGTGGGTTCCTGTGCTAGTGCCTTAGGTTTACATTGACGGTTGTCGATTGTACAGCAATTCCCGAGTCATAAAAAAAACAAAAAACACAGTATTGCTCTCTAAACAATTTGTCAATTTTTTTTCCCCTTTCTCCTTATAACGATTTACTCATGCTCAAAATATCACAGGAGAGAACAACAACAATCAAGGAAAATTGCATGACATGAAGCGAGCCAAGAAACTTCAAAAAAGGGCCCAACTTCTCTTGTATTTTCAAAAAACCCCATAAAAGGGGAGGAGAAATCCCAGCCCTCTGATTCCATCGGTTTCACCACCTGCATCCGGCAGCTGCGGCAACTCCCCTCTGGTTTCTCTCGTAAAGGAACTGTGTTTATCATCTCTTGCAAAAACAAGCCATCTCGCTCGTTCCATTTCCTGTCACTGAGCTGAATGGCTGATCAGTTTGCTACCCTCTTTGGCTGATCACTTCAGTTATCACACTGGACATGAAGGTGATTCTGGCAATGCGGGTGTGAAGAAAGGCTGTGAAGAAACATGGACGGGTCTCGTGGGGGCGATGATGGGATGGATGCGGAGGATCCGACCCACGATCGGCCTCCCATGCAAGCCCAGTACCGGCACCATTATGGGTTGCGGGTGCAACAGCATTTGAGCAATGGGAATGATATGAATGACGATCACGATCATGACGGCGGCGGCGGCGGTGGCGGCGGGGAGGGCGTTGAAGGGGATGTCCCCTCTGACGCCGGGAACGATTCGGACAATCGCGGAGGAGGCGATGATGCGGACCAGCTCACTCTTTCTTTCCAGGGCCAAGTTTATGTTTTTGACTCCGTGCCGCCCCAAAAGGTAGGGACTTGGGACTTGAGCCCATCCCTTGTTCCCTTTTCCTTTTCGATTAGCCTCTTTTGGTATGTCATGACGAGGCTCGGTTTTCCATGTTAAGATAGCCTCGTGTAACGTTTTTCGACGGACAGACGATGGTCCTTTGTGATTGCACGTGTTGAGCATACATAGAGAGGTTGCGGTTGTTTTGCCTCTTGTTCATTCTTTATTTGGTAAAAAATTGAACTTTGAAGTAGCTGCCGTGGTGGACATGAACTCTTTGGATGTCCAAAGCTAAGAACTTGGCAGTAAAAGATAAGTCCGAAACATTCTAGCTAATGCTGTCTTTGACAGCTTGTATTGGAATTTTTCTGCAGGAGCATAAGCATCCATTTTCATTAAGCTGCCATCTCTTCTATAAATTCTTCATTGAGGTCACGCATTAGTTTCTTTTGCACACTTCAGGTACAAGCAGTGCTGCTGTTACTTGGCGCGAGAGAAGTGACGCCTAATCCACCTGCAATCCCAGTAGCCACCAACCAAAACCAGGTATCAGAACTTGTCCGAAGAATACTTCTTTTAGTGGTCTTTCTCGCCTTTGACATTAATGAAGCATTTTACCAGGATCTTATGGGTGCTTCTCAAAGGTCGAATGTCCCACAGAGGCTGGCTTCACTGATTCGATTTCGTGAAAAGAGAAAAGAACGAAATTTTGACAAGAAAATTCGCTATGCAGTCCGTAAAGAGGTGGCACTTAGGTATGACACAATTTTTGATAATTTTTTTTATTGTTACTTTCTCTAATCTAACTTTTGGTAGCTGGCCTCGGATTATTTTCACATGCAGAAGTAACAATCCTTTTACCTTTCCTACTGTCTTTTCTGACATGGTCTTAGGATGCAAAGAAATAAGGGTCAGTTTTCATCTTCAAAATCCAACAATGATGAATTTTCTTCAGCTGTGACGACATGTGAAGCAAACCAGAGTTGGGGACCTGAGAGTAATGGATCCCCACATCAAGAGATCCTGTAAGTTACGAGTCTGTAATGTTGTCAGTGTCTGGCGTCTATAATAAAAGATCATGCCTCTCATCCCTAGAAACAGTAATACCTGAGGATAAGAAATAATTTCACATTGAGTCTGATCTCTGGACATGCATAATTAGTTTCCTGAAGCATGATAAGGTACTCCATAGAAGATTCTCTTCTCACTGGACAACTGAATTAGGATGGGGTTGTGTGGTGAGCTTGCGGCTGTCTTCAGGTATTAGGCTAACTGGAGCTTGTGCTCTTCTCATTGATGGATGGAGCAAGAGTGGACTCAGAAGAAGAAACGTAAATGTGAGAGAATTAAAGAAGAAACACAAAAAATTTTTACGTGGAAAACCCTTCAAAATGAAGAAGGAAAAAATCACGGTATTGCACATGACAATCTTTTTACTATCAATATTAAGTTACAATTACAAGAGAGATCCCCCTTATATATAAGAGGAGTTTAGGGCTTACAAAGTTACAGTAGAAATTCATCTATACCCTTTTTACATAATTTTTCTCTATCAGACTCCATGATTTTGTCAATCTCCCACTTAGAGGCTGACAGTCTTTAATAATCTTCTCTCGTCTTTATGACCCAAATTGTTCAAGTGCAGCAGCACCTTTTTATCACTAACCATGGAGGCCAATTAAGACAATGCACAACCTCAGTTTCTCCATTATTGACACCCTTGGTTAATATATCTATTGGATTCTTTGCACCGGTCAATTACAACGTCCTATCATTTGTCAGCTCAAATATACGATACTTCAATTGAATGTGCTTTGTTCTTGAGTGAAATACCAGATTCTTTGCTAGACAAACAGCACTGATAGTTATTGAAAAGAACACTTCTATCCTTCTCCTTGCTTATCTCTTTCAGAAGATTCTTCAACTAGATCATCTTCTTATTAGCTGTAGCTACAACAACATACTCTGTTTTAGTGGTTGAGAGGGGCACACAGTTCCCAAAGTCTAGAAATCCAACTTACTGTAGTGCCTCCTAAGGTAAATACATAACTGAGGTGCTCTTACTATTGTCCCAAAAAAAAAACCAAGATCTGCATTGACAAAGCCTTGTGATGTCACATTGTTTCCATGAAACTTGTAATATCTAAGGTGCCTCTTAGGTATCTTAGTAGTCACTCAGCCTCCCAATACTTAAATCTGGGATTAGCCATGTATCCACTCACAACTCACACTAGATGAGCTACTTTTGGTTTGGTATAAACTACTCACCATAACATACATCAACCTGTTGACAACTGACAGATAAGACACCTTAGCCATGTAATCTCCGCTCTTGATTTGTCTTTGGTAATTGCTCCTTGGAGAGGTTGAAGTGACTTCTTAAACTAGTTCTTATGGACTTTGTATTCCAAACACTGAGCTTGTCCAGCACTTCCTCAATGTACTTTTCTCGAGACAACTTTAAAATTTTTTATGTTCTATCTCGCATGATCCTCATCTGAAAAATTCAATTTCTTCTCCCAGGTCCTCCATGCAATTGCTAGTTCAGTTTGTTGATCTCTTTCGTGGTAGGCTGTGTAATGAGCATATCATTCACATAAAACGTCAAAATAAATGTTTAGTGGACCTGTTAACACAAATAAATGTGTTGAATTTCCTGTACCACTTCACTCAAGTTTGCTCCAAATCATACAAACTTTTCAATAACTTACACACATAGTTTCTTTGCCAGGAACTTGAAAACCTTCTAGTTGTACATTGTAGATATCCCCCTCCAAGTCACCATATGCAGTCTACACATTAAACTATTCTAGATGTAATTTCTCAGCAATTCGAATACTCAATACTAACCCGATAGTGGTCCACTTTAGAAAAGAGAGAAAATCTCTGTGTAGTGAATTCCTTTCTTTTGCAAAAACCTTTCAGTACCAATCTTGCTTTGTACCTCTTTCTGCCATCGGGTTCTTCTGGCTCTATACACCCACTTTTCTACAATGCCTTCTTCCCATCCAGTGACTGAGTTAGCAATTGTATCTTGTTCTTCTTGAGTGAATCCAACTTATTCTATATTGTCAACTTTCACTTAATAGAATTTATATCTTGCTTTGCTTCTGAAAAATATTCTGGTTCCCAAGCATCAGTCAAAACCATCACTGGATATGGTTCTGATTATGACCTTATTAATTGCTTCTCCTCTACCTTGAGTACTAAAGGCAGTGCCTGAAGATTCACCATACTCTTTTCTGTAAATTTTCTTACCAAGAATCAAATCTCTCTAAAGCTTCAACTTCTTTTGATTCGACGAACTACTCCCCACAGTCATAGTTGTGCTCCAGCTGAAGTAGAGGAGATAATGGAATCGAAGCCTTTACGTCGTCATTGAATTTGATTTCCATTGAACTCAATTAAGTTGTGATCACATTAGATTTGTTGATGTGTAATGTCACAGAAGTGCCTCCATCCATCTTTAGATTGAAGAGACAATGCATCAGATATAACTTGTTTAATGCGGCTTCTCGTACATGTTGCAAATCGCTTGTCAATTGGGCTGTCGTCTTCTTGTTGGCAATGTTGACGGCAATGTCCCACGCCAGCACGAGACAATTACACCTAGGACTTCCTGATCTAACAATTCCTAGTCTTCTTGCTTCATCAATTCTAGTTTTACTCTCAATGGAGGCTAATAGAGGTTCTTCTAATACACCAGAGTCCTCACCGTTGAATTTGATCGATCTTCACTGACCATTCGTCCATCTTCATTGCTTCCACTATTCCGTTGAACCAGAGCTCTAACTACCATCTATTAAGAACGAGAAATGTAAAAGAGAAGAAATCAGAGAAGAAAACACACAAATTTTTACATTGAAAACTCTTCAAAATCAGATATACCATTTTTACAATATTTCCCTCTATCAGACTCCATAACTCCATCATCACTAAATTGCCTTAAACTCACACTTCATAATGGGAGATAGTCTCTTTGTTGCTGTTATGCCAGAGCCATTATTTGAATGTTGTATTGGCCGTTTAATCGTCATATAGAACCAACAAATATTGATGTTTAAGATTCTAACCAGCCTTTGGTAAGCTAAACATAATGATACTTACGTTAGAAAGTTACTCAAGTTAATGCAACCTGTGTATACTTATGAGAAGTGACCTAGAAAAGTTTGATTGTTGCGAAGAATTTTACATGCATAATTTAAAATGGTTTTAACAGAGTTATGCTGACTATTCCGCAATTCGCATTGACTTGTCCATGATAATTAATGGTGGATTATCTCATAGCTTTCTCAAAGTGGGGGCAAATTCTTTCTCTAGGATTTAATCTAGGGACATGGGAGAAGGGAGGCATATGTGTAGTCCCTTCTGATTCTTGAAGCACTACCTTATCCAAACAACGGTAGCCTGTTAGCTCTTCATGTATAAATGTTTTCATGATCGCTTAATTGCTGCCATCATTGCATTCAGTTTTTGATAAATCTAATGCTGGTCTGAAAATCTGTGCAGATGTCATCACTGTGGAATTAGTGAGAAATCTACTCCTATGATGCGACGTGGCCCTGAAGGACCGAGGACCCTTTGCAATGCATGCGGATTGATGTGGGCAAACAAGGTGAATGCTAGAGTCTAGTTGTGATGTGGTTTTGAGTTTGTTCAAATCATATTTTTCCTGTTCTAATTCTCAAGATACGATATAAACAATGACTATGGCACAAATACCATGTTAGGAAATATTTTGCTGCTATAAGATTTAGTATGTTATAGCTAATCCTGGTTAGAAAATTAGGTGATCTACTTGATTTGTTCATTTGCCACATTGGTGAAGCAAAGATGACTGATGCTGTTTGTGGTAATGGTATTCTTTTGAGACTTTACCATTGGCTAGGGTAGACACTATGATATTGTTTGGCAGGTGTTGGTGCAGTAAAAGTGATGCCTTAGATTCATATCTTTTACATTAGTATGTGCATGTTCACTTGCAATTTCTTGACCAAGTTTTTGCTTTTAAACAAGAAGAAATGTCTTGACTCGTCTCTATGGCTTTTCAGTCTAAAAGATTTTGAAAAGCATTTGCTTACTGCAGAAATTTCTTAATGATCTTTAGGGAACTTTAAGGGATCTTTCAAAAGCAGCCCACCCAGGTGGACAAGTTTCTTCCTTAAACAGGAATGAGGTGGGCAACCAGTTGCTGCTTCTGCCAAAATTATCTGAGTCCTTTAGAGTTGTTTTTCTGCTTGGGGATTGTGTTCACTTGTTAAATCTCCTCTCTATGTTGATAGATGCAGAGTGCAAATCTGGGGGCTGATTAAGTGGTCCTTAGAATCACTGAAAATGCTAGTGATTCATCATAACTACAGTCCTTGGCCCAACCAGCAAAAAGATGTCGATGTTAAGACTTTTTGAGGGAGCACACTCGGACGTTTATAAGAGACTTCCTTTCGGATGGTGACATACTCAATTTACTGCATAGGATGTCCCTTCTGGCTTTCCAGATGGATTCAGGTCTTGGAAAATTTCCCTATACGCTGGCCAAGCAACTGCTGGGTTTTGGGATGGTTTTCCTGTTGTTAGGTTTCAGAGGAACTGCAATTTTCCCTCGTTTTGTATATCTTGACCTAAACTGTGTATAAATAAGCGAGATGGTTCTTCGCAGTCTTATCTAGAGTTTCATTACTCGAAAGTGCCCTTTTGTGTTAGATGGCTGAACAATAATGTTAATCACTTCCCGATCCTACGCGTTTCTTATAATTCTTGATCTCTTGTTCTTTTTTATTGTTTATATTCCGAAACCAGCTGTGTATAGGTTCTCTCTGACTGTTTTATTTTTGTAGTTATCTCTAGTGTGGAAATGTTTGGATTTGATCCTTGGGACTTCAATTTTATAGTTCAAGATTTACTACTGAGAATATACATATAATGCTTGCAATTGATCCTGCCAGTTTGTTCTCAATTGAACAGAGAAGCAAGATATGAAGGACAGCCTAAGAATATTTAGAAGCCAAAGCAACGACATCAGACTTTTGTTAGAAGATCGACATTCTTTTTTCGTTTTGTATTGTTTTGTTCTGTTCTGTTTTGTTTTTTTTTTTTCCAGCCATTATCAAGGGCTACTTGACACCAAAATAATTCAAGTCTTGATACAAACCATGTAGTTATCTCGAATTCGAATGGGCATTATCATTTTTTAAATCTAAGAAGCGAATATTAGTCCTAAGTGCGAGACCAAGCATGGTTTTGGCTTAAAGATACAGGACACATATTCATACATTCATATTTCTATTTTCACTTTTGAGGTAGGGTTCATTTCTCCATGCGAAAGCATCTGTATATGCTTAAATGTTATTGAAAACTACATCCTTATACTTGAATGTTATTCATCGGATGAGCATAAATCACATGGTACGCTTCCATGCAAGCTTTACCGAAATAATTTGTTTTTAATAGTTATTTAGCCGTGCTCTAATCCTAGAAAATCTCTAATTTTGCATCTAATATCGATGCGTAATTTGGTAATTATTTTTTTATTGATATGTTATATATATATATATATATATATATATATATATATATTTGTATACATAATTCAGTAGAATAATGAAAATTTTGGTAATAAATGTTCAAAGATAAATTATTACGCATATTTGATTCATATTTGAATTATTACATAATTCTATTTGAAAGAGTTTGATAATGTAAGGATAGCCATCTTATATTTGACAAATAATATGTTAGAAGACAACTATATAATATCAAAATCATATTTAAGAAATAGTAACATTAGATGATGAATCTCGACTCATATTTGATGAATGAATAATATTAAAGGATCAATAAATAAATCTCTCGTAACAAAAATTAGAAGGCATGCTTTATAATAAATCAAAAGATGAATCTACATGATGGGATTCGAATCCTTATTTTAGATAAAGTTCTATTTAAATTCTATTAAAAAATTGATTAATGGGAATATCTATTATGTTATGATTTTTCACGTACATTTATCTCTCTTTGTAAAAATGTATGTCGACACAAATATTTAGAATAATATAAAAGATACAGTCATAGAAATATTCAACGCCCAAACGTCTTGCTAGCCACCCGTAACTTCCTACAAAGTCATCCTTGTGCGGCTCAAAATCAAAACATTTCTATTTATCAAACTCTCGTTCAACTGACAGAAAGAAACTGAAAGGTGCAATCAGCAGAGGTCAATTCAAAAAGAGATGTGGCTTAATGATCACTCTTCTTCGGGGAAAATGTAGATGTGGAGGAGGCTTGGCATTGGGTTCCCAACCGAGGAACTAAGCACAGTGCACAACTAGATAGGGGGGGAAGTTTGATGTTTTAAAGCAGAACAGGATGCTCACAAGTGGAGCTCAAAGTTTCAGAAACAGGACAAAACACATGGGAGCCCCCCATCATCCATCCTGTCCAGTAGGAAAGTTTTCACCATTCTTTGTCATTGTTGCTTTGCTTCTCGACAATATCAGCCCACCAGCTTCATCACTTAACCTTCCTTTCCACCAGAGCACCCCAATGATTGATTCTCCACAACTCTTGCACAGTTGCCAGTAGCATCCAGAGCTCCCTTTTTCATGGCGGAGGCGAGGACCAGCACCAGCACCAGCACCACCAGTGATGGATCTCCCATAAGCAATTTAGCCCCAGACCAACTTTTTTCAATCTTGCTCCTCCTTCCGTTTGATTCAATCGTTTCTTTCTCCATGACTTGCAAAAAGTTCCGGACTTTAGCATGCTCCGATGCTCTCTGGGAGTCCATATGCAGGAGAGACTGGGGACCCACCTTAGTGGATGCCCTCAAATCCTCGTATTATCGTGAGGGTGAGTTCCCATGGATGAAGATTTACAATCATGTGCTTCATCTTGACTCCGTCGCATGTCATAATCTTTCGGAGACCGGTGGTGGTGAGATGGTGTTGCCCAGCCCAAGGGCCTCTCACTCTCTCAACTTCGTGTCTGATTGCTTGGTTTTGTTTGGCGGAGGCTGTGAGGGAGGTAATTCTCTTATTGCTCTTGGAACTTCAAGTATTCAATAAACCGTGCTTTTTATGACCAAAATAAATAAATAAATAAACTGTGCCTTCTATTTCCTGAATATGATGATGATCACTGTCAATTGTGAGGTGAAATGTTTGTTAGATGATGGGTTTTCAGTGAGCATATTCATACTTCCCGATTAGTTAAGTTCTCTGGGTTTCTGTTGTCTTCAGCAGAAATACACTACCATGGCCTGCCTAGAAAGATTCGTAGGATTTGGATTGTGTTTTCTGGCCACGTGATTTATATCTGATTTTTTTTTTTTTTTTGCCCTCCAATTCGAAGCTCCCTGTACAAATGGAGCTTTTGTAACTGCCTAAACTTGCCATAATTGATGGGCCTCCAGGTTCAGGATAGAGCCCAAAGTACATTCTTTAAGTTTCCATAATTAATGCTCGAACGCAGGCTTACATATTTCATATATATGACTGACAAGGCATGAGTATGTCCTTGCCCCAATCATACCTTTTTATACTCCCAATGCTACCGATAATTGAAAATTGACAATGATCGTTACACCATCAAAACAACGTAAAGCCATGGATGAGAAGTGTCATATTTGCTGTCTGAGAAGCATTTGAAGTGAACTAGCTTAGGCATTGGTTTAATATAGAGAGTCCTTGTTGCTTGCTATTGACAATGACCATCATGAATATTCCTTAGCTTGCTATTGAACTTGACCAAAATGAGCACTGCTTAGCATTTTTACTGAGATGAAGATGCCAATGGAAGGGGTAGGTCATCAGAATAGCTCTTGCAAACCTGAATTCTTTAATCATCATCGGAGGGGGCACCAAAAGCGTAGCCTCCGTCCTTTCATCTTTTGGATACCTAGTGGGGAGAGGAGGATAGCTTTTGGTTTTCTAATCTGGCCCTATCAGTACATGAGCACTTGGATTTGCTGATTCACGAGAAATCCTTGCTGACTGACCTCCTCATGGGATGATATTAGATGTGGAATTGTTCACATTAATCTAACAGCTGATGACTGTCTTCCCTGTATTCAATTTTGATGGTTTTGCCATACAAGCGTTTGTATCATAGAAATCATTGACCTTCTAACTCTTTGCTCAGTTTTGATTCTCTTTTCCTTGGTGAACGTGCTTCAGTGATATGTCATTTCAATGCAAAGTATTTTCTGTTAGACCAGCTTGTCTTATGTGGATGTTAATCATTAATCCGGTATTATTTGCCTTGCATGTTCGTATTGCCTCACCCATGTAGCTCTCTGCATTATTGCTTTGATCTTTAGTCCGTGGTCTGATTGCTGGTGTGATAAATTATCCTAGCTTTTTCTAACCATTCTTTTTTAAGGATCTTTTAATTTAGGAGAGGAGTGACATACAAAGTTCATAGCTTTATTAGCAAATTGCTTCTTCAAAGATATGCCTCATGCATCAAGCTCTGTAAGAGTTATACAGGATAAGATTGGTCCCAAATGACAATTCTGAGAAACTGAAAAATGATCTCTTTATAGTTTGTTTCCTAAAAGGGAGAGCATATTCTTATATCAAATGGTTCTTGGAGCTGAGCATCTGTTAGGGCTGGCCTGAGCAAGTGTTTCATTTGCATTCAATAGCAGAATAAAAATTTTTCGGCCATAGTAGATCAGCAAATGCATGATTTCACTATTGAATATTGTTCTCTTTATCTAATATCTTGATCACATTAGGACGTCATCTCGATGACACTTGGGTGGCATATATTGGACAAGATTTTAGGAGGAGATTGAAATGGCAGAGGGTGAATAAAGGCTCTCCAAGTGGAAGATTTGGGCATACATGTGTGGTGATTGGCGATTTCCTTGTTCTGTTTGGAGGAATCAATGACCATGGGAACCGCCAAAATGATACGTGGGTGGGGCAAGTCGCAGGGCATGAGACTCTGGGCATCACGTTAGTGTGGAGGCTACTCGATGTGGATTCAATCGTACCACCAGCCCGTGGAGCACACGCTGCATGCCGCATCGACGACCGGAAGATGGTTGTCCACGGAGGAATAGGGTTGTATGGCGTTCGATTAGGAGACACGTGGGTATTGGAACTGTCTGAAAACTTCTGTTTAGGAAGATGGCATGAGGTTGTGACTCAGCCATCACCCCCTGCTCGTTCAGGTCACTCACTGACTTGCATCGGGGGAAGCCTAGCAGTGTTATTTGGAGGGAGAGGATTGGGCTACGAGGTGCTCAACGATGTGTGGCTCTTGGATTTGTCTGAGGGCAATGGGACGTGGGTGGAATTGTTCTACGAGTTGAGTGATATACCTGAAGGCGTTTGCCTTCCAAGAGTCGGCCACTCGGCTAACCTCGTCTTAGGAGGTCGCCTGCTAATTCATGGGGGTGAGGATTCATGCAGGCACCGAAAGAACGACTTTTGGGTGTTGGACATTAAAGCAATTCCATCCATCAGATTCCAGCAAATTGAAGGGAAGTCGTGGAAAAGGTTGAACTCCAGAGGTTACAAACCCAACGGTAGATCATTTCATCGAACTTGTGCTGATCATTCTGGAAGATACCTGTATATATATGGGGGAATGGTGGATGGCTTGATTCAACCTGCAGAATCATCCGGCCTCAGGTTTGATGGGGAGCTCTTCCTGGCAGAACTAATGCTTCGGCTCTGAAGACCAGTAGAGTAGGTGCAGTTTATCATTTTGTCTCAGTCGCTTACCTGGTCCTGTATGTACCGCCGACTCTACGATTAAATGATATCCATGCATCTAATAAAAGGAATTAGACACGAATCTACTCCTATTGGCGAGGCTGTTTTCCGTGGGATACCCTAGAGCAGGGAAAGATAAAATCTTTAAATGGCTTATTCCTGACCATAGTCCTGGGGTGTCGGTAATCATAGGGGGAGCATTGAATTGCATTGACCATGTTTTTTAGAGCTCTTGATACTTGTTATAAGGAGACTAGAAAGGAGACACAAGTATGCTGCGCCCAACGCGTCAAACTCCAATGGACAATTTCATCACGAAGTAGTTCATACCAGAATGGTTCCTCAAGAATCAATGGAGATATAACACTATAGAACTTCGACAGTTACAGTATTGGTCCCGTGAAGCCTGCATTTCTATACATGGTTAGGGGAGACACCATTCCCGCCCCTTGTTCCCACTGAACTAGGCATAACGCATCATAACCAAAAAATTGCATTCCAAGTACCCAATAAAAGAATCGGTCGGAAACAAAAAATTACAATCTTAATTTGGTTCTCCACATCTCTCCAATGACCTTCTTTGGTGATGGATCAGCCGGTCCTTTGTCTCGCTGTCCAGATGTGAAGTAAAACCATCCATCCCAGAACCCAACAAGTGTAGTCTTCACACGGTAAGGGAGTTTACCAATCACAGACCATTTCTGCATTATTTCGGATATGACAGAAGTAAAAGGAAAAAAGTACAATTAGTGAAGTGTATCAAATAAACCGAGCTCTTCTGAATGATTTGAAATTATCAAGGGGTCTGTCCATTAGCTGGAGCAATCAAATTTTATTTGTTGTATTGACCTAGGAGAAAACATCTATCTCGAACAGGTTATTTCTTTGCCAAGTAAAATGGGGAACGGGAAGACAGGTATGGAACCTGGTGATGATAAACAATGTAATAGCATCGTCGCCCAGTGTACTTAAGCAAAGGCAGTGACATGACCAGAAAAAGGACATAGCAGAACCCAAAAAAAGAATGAGAATGAAGATCTTTGACCTGAAAAGGTAGTACCATCTTGTGAAGCCCCCAGAAACCAAAATTCACAGGATGTCAAAAAAAAAAAAATGAAAAAAAAATTTGCGAAATGTGCTTATGCTTGAGATTTAACAAAAAACCAAGCTTCACGGGATGCCAAAGGAGAAACCTCGTAAAATATGTTTATGCTTTAAACTTGACAAATTAATCATTCAGAATTGTAAGCAATGCAACAACTATACCTAGTGCATGATAAGGGACAGAGAGAACCAAATGGCCCTGAGATTCAGGAAATATCATGAATTTGCAGAGCAGAATAACTTGAAAAGTGTTCAAGCGACCTGATGAACAATGGACCAATGACATACAAGGAGAATAGGCGAAGAACCATACAAGCAATGTTGACAATAAAATATGATTAATTAGGCAGAGCTTCTAACCATGATCAGTGTTGTAACAGTGAATACGATGAGCATCGTTAATTATTTTATCTACCCATCTAAGTTCCTAGGCAAGTGTAGACACAGTTATGGGCAAGTCTTCTTTGCAACTATAATGAAGAAAGGAGTTAATACCAGTGTATCTAAATTAAACTGAACCAGTTCCCCATTAAGCACCATCTTCTTTGTCACGGGATGCTTCTCCGTTGTGCCTCCAGCAATGATAAGAGAATTATTAACATGAGCCCAAGCAAACTCGATGTGGGAGTTTGGCTTTATCATTGAAGGTAATACTTTCCACTTGTTCTCATCATCTAGCATGTAAACATCGCCGTAAACAACCTGACAGAGTGAACAAAGCATTGCCTTGGTTAAGAAAAAGCTAAATTTATCAAATAGATGCTATAGCTAGGCTGTCCCCTTGGAATACAAAAAACAACAAAAAGTATATTATATAAGACACATGAACAGATGAACTGAGAAAACCACAAATAGATATTAAGTTATATAACAAGTATCCAATGACGTCGACCAGGTCAACAACATAAGTTTTCCCGTCTCTAAAGAAATTTTGAGAGGGACACTAATCAGGCTACCTCTTTTCTACGGGAGCATTTGAAAATAGGCGATCCAGGTTTTGCCATGAAATCACCCTCTTGACCACCTATAACCATCAAACGGTCGTCAACCACAACACAGGCCCTGCATGGAAATAATTTCAAGGTGAAACAACATAGAATTGATTAAATGTCTTTTAACATTTCGGAAAGGTGACGATGCTTATGTGAAAATCCAATAGAATGCTTATGTGAAAAATCAATAGAATGCTTATGTGAAAATCCAATGGATATTTGGAAATCGAAATGCCTCTGACAAATTGCATGGGATAAAGGTCCTCCAAGTAATCTTGAGTTTCTTTATGCTGAATCCACACATTTGTCAGAGATTAAGGGAAAACCATTAAGTAGACGTCTGCATTTATGAGAGTGATTCTATGCCTACAGTGATCAAGTGCTCCTTGTTGTACAAGATTGTTACTCAAGAAATATAAAATTTTCAAGTGAGCATCCTTAAGAGCAGCAGAAACAACTATAGCAATGGATAACCATGCACCAAAATAAATTAGGAGAGGATATCTCCAAAAAAAGAGGGAAATGAACCTATGAGGTCCTCCACGGGGAATTGCTATTTCATTCCTCCATTCCGTCTCCAATGCTTTTCCATCCTTCACAGCAAGACTCCAGTGCTCAACTGCAGGCGTATGCCTATTTTCTTTGCTGCCTCCCATCACATGAAGTCTACCTCTCCAGAGTTGGGTTGCAGGTGCATACCTAAAATTCGCAAATTTAAAAACGTCCTTAAAGGAGGGGCAAGAACAATTCCACTGATTTCGACAGGAGTAAAATCCAATTGGAGCCATTTACAAAGAAAAATGATAATTGCAATAAGGAAATAAGTTGGGGGGGAAAAAGCACAAACAATATAGGATCTCACATATTCAGTATAATTTGTAGAAGCTCATCATGCTCATAAAGATTATTAAAGTACTCCCACAGAAAAATTACCCCAGAAAACAAGAGTATAATGATAAGAAGTTTCTCTAGAAGGCCTAAAACTTAAGATTCGGAGAACGAATAATGTACCTAGGAACTGGTAAAGGGGGCAAGTCATGCCACTGCTTGGTCTTAGTATCTAACACGAAATTGTGTGCTGTAGGTCCACGACACTGTGGACCATATTGTCCTGTGACCACATATATATATCTCCCATCTGTTACCATTCCCAAGTGTGAATGAGCCATTTCTTTTGGCATGTCAAATCTTCCTCCCCAAGTATTATCTGAAAAGTTGTATATGTCAACATGAGAATGCACCTGTTTGGCCAACCAAAAATTAAAGCAAAAGAGGAAGTGTCAGAACCTCCAGGCTCAGATACAGTACCATACAATGCAAAACATGCCAACTTTACATCCGTGGTTAGATATGTCTCCTAAATGAGAAGGCAACATGGCCGAAGGAATACATGATAATACTATGAGAGCACTCGCAATTAGCATAATAAGAATATGACATGAAATATCTCCTGAGGAATTTAACGGGGGAAACAAGGTATCCAACTCAAGGTGATCACACGTAAACTCAAGTCTCACTGGTCCAATTCAAACATAGTTCATTTGCCTCAGATATCAACTCACATGGCTCACAAATTACTGAAGTAATGATGCTGATCGAAGTACTTTAGTACTACATACTCCTGGCATGTTTGCACGTTCTTCATATAACAATTCATGACACCAGACAACACACGCAAGGAGGCTGGTCTAAACAGCATTTCTGGAAATTAAACCAATCTTGAGTCATGCTTCCATGGCAATATATTTGGGATTTAGCTGACTGAGCCCTTCATTATCTACCCAAGATAAAAAGGAAAAGTTCCTTGCTTTTCATACGGCATAGTTCTATTTTTAAGGTTTAACATAACAGAACTTCAAACTTCATCGGACGCAAAGTTCATCACAATGCATCATTAGAGTAACAAAGCAACGACAAGAATAGAAAAGTTCCCAAGGAGAAGCAGCAAAGCTGCCCAGTTAACATGGTACAAGAACGATATAGACATTTAAGTCGATAGCTTGCTTCCTAGTCCAGATAAAACACGCCAAACCAAGGAGGTCGGTGGGGTGCTTACAAAATCAATAGTGCCGTATCCGGCAAACACATAAAGCAGATTCTTTATCTGGATTGCTGCCCCATCTAATCGAGGCACCGGCGCAGGAGCCATCTTCTCCCATTTCAGCTCCGGCCCAGGTAAATCTGCAAAAGTTGCAGACAAGAGTCTCCCAGGAGCATCATCCCTCTCCGCAGGTTGTCCCTATAAAAGAACACAACCCTCTTGGCCTTCAATTACACAGGTCAACAAGAAAGCATTACTCATTGTAAATCCCGAATGAGCAAGTCTCTCCCAGCATTTGCAAAAAGCCAAAATCGAATCGTGGGCTATCCTTTCCCCAGCAAACAAACAAGAAAGTAACCGCGACTAGCCGAAACAGGGACTGCGCAAGAATGGGTACCTCGAGGGAGCTCCGATCGGCGGTGCTGGGCACGGTTATGCTGGAGGGGGGATTGTCGGCAGCCCAATTGGAGGAAAGAAAAGAAGAGGAAGAAGTGAAACGCGGAGAAGCAGCCCAGAAATAGTCGTAAACGAGGCCGCACCCTAGGAGGAGGACGCATACGAACGCCAATCTGGCAGATTTATGCTTCCCCACCGGCCTCCCCATCTCCCCGATTGGGCCGGAGATCTGAGCATGTGACGATGGTGGCGCCGCTCGGATTGGAATCTACTGCCGCGCCGGTGGATCCAGAGCTCGAAAGGCGAGCAATTGCATTCACACTTGCAGAGGAAGGAGAAGGAAGGATCTTGCTTCCCAAAGTGTTCGTCTTCCGCCTCCTCCTGCTGGGTTTAGTTTTCACGTGCTCTCCGTCATGCTCCTGGACATTTAAATTTATTTCTCTTCCCGAAACACAAAATTCTGTTTATAAACATAATTCCTATTTTTATTTTTATTTTGAAGAATAAAAAAGAATAAAAACACGTTTATTTACATTTTTGTTCCAAATCTATTTTTTTTTTGTTCCAAGAAACACATTTGAAACAGAAACAAAAAAAAAAAAAAAAAAAAATGTGTTTTTCTTTCTAAAATAATTTTTAAGAACAAATTTTCTCTCCTCTCTTTTTCTTTCTTTTTTTTTTTTTTTTCTTCTTTTCTTTTTCTTTTTCCTTTGGCTGGTCGTCGACCTCGGCCATGGCCGGCGATCGACCATCAAGGGTTGGCAACGCCGTCGGGCAACCTCGTCGGAGTGTCATAGGTCCCCGATGAGGCTCGACATCGCCTTGGCTAGGCGAGCTCGAGCTCGCCCGGATCCGAAGGCCGAGCTCGCCCGGCCAAGGCGAGGCCGACCTCGTGTTGGAGCTCGCTCGGGGCAAGGCTCGGCCTCGCCAAGGGTTGACGAGCCTCGCCATGGTTGGGGGAGGCCCTCGGCCCTCGTCGGCCGGTCGCCAGGCCATGGCCGAGGCCGGCGATCGGCCAAAAGGAGGGAAAAAGAAAAAAAAAAAAAAAGAAAAATAAGAAATAAAATAGGAAAAAAAAATAAAAATATTAAAAAATTAAAAGAAACAAAAAAATTATACAAGTTTGCCAAATGTGTTTATGTTCTTTTTCAATTTCGGAACAAATTTACCAAACGCGTTATTTTGTTTAAAAATTATTCCCTAGAGCAAAAATACTTCTTTCTATTTCTATTCCCCGAAACAATTTTTGAACAAAAATACAAACAAATACACTCTTAAACTTTTATTCCCGAGAACAAAAAATCTATTTTTTTTTTGTTTTCGGGAACGAAAACAAAAAGTTTTTTCTTATTCCCATAAACAATTCTAGAAAACATTTTTTTTTTTTTTCTTTGGCCGGTCGCCGGCCTCGGGGAAGAAAGAAAAGAAAAGAAAAACGAAAATAAAAAAAATAAAAATATTAAAAAATTAAAAGAAACCAAAAAAAAATTATACAAGTTTACCAAATGTGTTTTTCGTTCTTTTTCTATTCCAGAAATATAAATTTTGTATCATTACCAAACACATTCTTTTGTTAAAAAATTGTTCCCGAATATAATGGCGTGTTTAGTAATGATTCTGTTCCTGGGAATAAATTCTAATTAGAGATGATTCTTTTTTATTATGTTTCTGAGAATAATTTTTAAGCATTTTAAGCCGTTTGGTAACTATCCAAAATTTTTTATTTTGAAATAGAATTACGTTTGGTACCGTGCTCATTAATTACGTTCCAAATCAATTTCTTTTAATTTTTAAATATTTTTTAATTTTTTTCCTTTTTTTTTTTTTTTTTTCCCTTTCTCTCCTATTCTTCTTCTTCTTATTCAAGTGGCTGGTCGCCAGTCCGATGACCTCACTAGAGTGTTGCCGGCCTTGGGCGAGGTCGGCCCCGCCAGGGCTAGGCGAGGCCCGCTTGGCCATCGGCGAGGCTCGCCTAGCCCGGCCGAGGCTCGGCCTTGTCAATGGCCAGGGGAGCCTTGCCGAGGCTAGATGAGGCTCGCCTAGCCACCGGCGAGCTCGCTGAACCTCGCCCTGACCTGGCAAGCCTTCAGCGAGCTCAATGGACCGGTTGTGGCGACCGGCAAACGGCGGCGAACGGTGGCAGATGGCGGTGGACAAGAATCGCGGGATGACGGTCGATGAAGAAGAAGAAAATAGAAGAAGAAGAGAAAAGGGAAGAAGAAGAGTTTGCTTTTATTTTTAGATTTGTTCTCGAAATAAGAATCAACTTTTTTTTTTTTTTTTTTTTTTAATTCTTGATTCTATTCTAAATCTCTTTCTGAGAGTAAACAAATAGAAATTTGTTCCCTAGTACAAAATTTTTACCAAACGCGATTTTGTTTCAAAACTATTCCTGGGAACAAAAAATCAGAATTGGATACTGTTTCGATGGTTACAACAGCTCCTAAATAATTTTTTCTATTTCTGTTACCGGGAACAATTTTTGAATAAAATATTACCAAACGCACTCTTAATATTATTACAATTAAAAAAGAGAATAAATATATGTCGTAACACGCAAAATCTCAGAAAATAAATGTGATTGTTTACTAAATAAAAATCAGAGGATGAAAGCTAGCGCCCGGCCGCCGAAATCGAAACATTCGAGGAAGAAGTCGAAATTGAAATCGAAATCGACATGGAGAGAGAGAGAGAGAGAGAGAGAGAGAGAGAGAGAGAGAGAGAGAGAGACAAAGGCGACGCCGCTACCCGCGTGACCGAGGGAGACGAGGCGAGATGGTGTTGATAGAGGAGGGAAAATGGGCAATGACGCGACTTGCATCATGTGAGTCGATTTAGCTCTGAAATTTCATTACTTGATGCAAAGGAGACTCCTATATATACATATATATCTTTAATCACGGTCGTAGGTCCATTCTCAATTTAATGTCAGTGGAGATTACTGTTGGATGTATGCCCTAAAATGATTAATTAATTATTTATTCATTTAATTAATTAATTAAAGTTGAAATGGTCGCAATGATTCTTTGTTCCCATGATCGAGCAACCGTTGTTGATCCAAGAAAAACCGTCCAATAATTGCCGCAATTAAAGGGATTAAAAATCGAGAGTGGCTAGCAATGATTGTTGTTCCCACGATCAACAACCGTGGCTGTTCCGAGAAAAACCGTCAAATAATTGCAACAATTAAAGGGATTAAAATCGAGAGTAATTCAGCGGTTTTATATTTATTGTTTTCGCAAAAAAGATAAAAAGACATACCGTGTGTGTGGGTGGGTAGTTAGAGAGACACAAGAAAGAAAAGGGTTTTCTCTCATCCGGGCCGTGACTATAATAAATAGAGGATAAGACGGATTGTCTTCATGGGATTGCTAGCACGATCATAGTGGTGAATATCCAAAAGTTCTCTCTTCTGTTCGACGTCTATTGTTGATGTGTTTGAACTAGAGGTTCGACGCTTGTGGGGCTCGAACTGTGGAACATCTGAATCAATTCGTATAAAGCGTGCTTCCAGAGGTAATTTGTTTAACTCACTTTTATATATTTAGTTTTTGATTAAAATGCACGAACAACACCTTCGGAGAGTCATGTATAAGATATATCATATTTGTTTCCGTTATGTTCTTTTGTTAATTTTATCTAATCATGATTCATGAAACCCCAACAATTACATCTGTTCTTTACCAATTATCCCAATTTATTACAAGAGTGTCCATTTTCCATATTACCCACCCAAGAGTATTCTAAATTACACAAGAAAACTCTATTCTTCTTGAACTAGCTAGGTCCTTCATTCACAAACCCTCTAAAGTTGTGTCACTTCTCTAGACCGTGATATTTTTCCTCACCAATTGGTGCCCTCATCTTCATCATGGAATGGATTGATTTGCTTCTTGAATGTCAAAGTGCTTCAATGGGTTCCCAATTAACTTCACTCTCTTGACCAATCTTAGATACACTCGCTTTAGCGCACAATGTTGCTTCTATATGACTCGATTTGCCACGATGAAGTCAATGTCTCGATCATATGCAGTTTTTGCCTCAAGTGGTGCCTATTGCAACTCTCCTTGATCTAGGTCCTCCTATCTACATGAAAAGGTTTAGGCATGCTAATATATAACATTGTATGCACTTTTTAGTTTTCACAAACCTTCCTGACTCCTTGTAGTCCTCGGAATGGCTTCTTGTAGCACTGAATTAACTCCTTGTGCATGTCCTGGTATTTGTGAATAAAGTGTAGCTGGGCCAACACTAGATTTCCAACCTGAAACTCCATGTGCCATTGCTTCTTATCATCCCCCTTTTCACGTGCTTCATCCCCCTTTTCACGTGCTTCAAGGCTTTACGTAGACATGTCCATACATGTATGCTTGCCCATGCCACTTCTTAATGAATTAAGAGCCCATTGCAACTGTACTCTAGGTGAATGGTCGTAGCCCTGTCATGATCTTGAATGGACTCTTGCTCGTAGATTTGCTTCGTTGCAAGTTGTGATCGCCGTCTCGTCACAGTCCTGTATGGGCTTTGGCTTGTAGACTTGCTTCGTTGCAAGTTATAAGAGACCCGGATTACGTCGATCAACTTTGCCCAATTCGATTATAGCGTTGTGCTCACATAATGTCCGAGGCACAAATCTAGGAGTGCAGTCACTCATCGTATCTAATCATCACTTTGGGAATAAATACTGTGGAAAAGTTGAGATCTGATCCCAAAAGTTGAAAGAGCTCGATCCAAAATCTCTCAATGAAATAGGGATCGTAATTGCTCACAATTGTTTGTGATACTCCCTAATACTTAACGACGTGCTTCATAAATAATTTGACTGCCTCATCGGTCGAACAATCTTTTGTTGTGGGCACATATGTCACATACTTAGGAAATCGATCTGCCATGACTATGAGAGTCCGCCATCCTTCAAACTTGGGCAAATTCACAATGAAGTCGATGAAGACATCCTTCTTTGTTTTGGCACCTTGTTGCTTGGTCGCCTTCCATTCCGTTCCTCAATGGCTTTCCCATCTCAGTGCTTCCCACCATTGGCGAACGTGGATCCATTGCGATTAGGATTGACTTGCTATGATACCACTTGTCATGGATTGATTGAATTAACATTCTTCTGTGTGATCTTAGGAATTATTTTTAGGTTGGCATTACTTGCTCACACTCACAAGTTTTTTAAAAGAGATAAGTTCTAGAACCATTACTTGTGAGATGATACAAATGAGGGGGAAAAGACCCTTATTTATGCAAGCCTAACCACAGTTGTAAATCCCTCCTCAATTTAACGGTAGAAATTGCTTCTTCCAATCTACAGGATTTATTACAAGAATGCACAAGTACAATGTTGTCCGCCTTAGGAATATTTTAGAATACACAAGAAAACCTAGGACTTAAAATCTTTGAGGTCTTATTGTTCTTCATGGATCAGCCATAATCCTTCGTTCAAAAACCCTTTAGGCCACGACACTTGCCTCTATAGTGGGTTTGCTTTCAAACCGACTCAAAACTAGTACATGGCTTGTTCTCCTAAAATGACGGTTTAGGCCATAGCATAAGAAACTGATCAAATATGGTTTCTCAATTTTTTCCTTAGGAACCGAATTGGTCCCTACGTAAAATCCACCCGAAACCAATTGGTTTGATCCTTGATGAAATGAGGCTTGTCAAATAGGTGGGTGGGATTGTGTTTGGGTCAGTTTACAAATGTTCTGACCCAAATTGACCCATTTATACACAATACAAATTCAACAATCCACACCTAACTTGGCCTATACCTAAATCATATGTGATCTAGATCCATATTTTGTAGTTTTTCTTCTTAAATTGTCGCATTAGAAGAATGGATAGCTTTTTGACTGAAAATAAAAAAGACTTGGTGACTTCATGGACCAACTCCATATTTAATTTGGGTTGTAAGTAAGCGATTAACTGATCCATTAATATCCATCTTTTTTGGACTTTACTTTTCAAAACCCATCCATGATCCATATATTGAGTTTCATTAGACTCATGTATGACTCATTTTAACAAATGTAAGTGAACATATGGATTTGTGATTCATTTTGACAACTTTACGATAAATTGACCCAATTATTTGCCCTTGATATTGATAGTCACTAACCTATGAAATTGATTTTGTTTTAGTTTTCAATGGCACTAGCTCCTTTTTTTCCTTTTTTTTTTATGCGCGTAATCAGTGTCACGTGAATTGGCTGTAAAATCTGTTTATGAATGTTTAATCAGTTTTCATAAGATTTTTTTCTTTGGTAAAATTCCCACTAAAAAGAGAAAAAAGCAAAAGAATCGCATGTCGAATATAAAAAGAGAAAATCAGGGAGGGGAAGCCCATCAAGAATCGTCCCAAAAAGCAGTCTGGTTATTGTCAAAAGAAAAATGGTTGGGCGATCTGCCAGGTTTGATTCTTTCGGCTATTTTCATCAAATCACTAATTAGCTCAACACTTGTGATTCTTGATTATCCCGGTTTCTCCCCCTCTCTACTCTGACACTACAAAACCATCTCGAATTATTGCAAAGGGCAAATATAAAAACTTCGAACGCCAGTATTAATCGGCGAAATTCCTGCCCTCATAAGTCCGGCCAAGCTGCCAATCGGGCGGCGCCACGTTGTCGGACTGGAGCACCATCCGGTCACTGGTGGTGACCAGGAAGGACAAGGCCTGGCCTCGGAGGACGGCCGCCGAGGTTTGCCAATTCTGACCCCAATTCCGAGTCATCCCGACCCAGCCCGTCCTGGTCCCCTTGATCTTCACGTCCAACACTTGCCCGTCTCCCCCGACATTGTACACAAGCACCAGCAACCACCACTCGTTCCCTTTCATCTCGAACCTCATCCCTGTTCGTATGCTCACCCATGTCACTTCACTCATAACATTAAATAGGATAACACATAACACAGGAATCGAACTCGAGGCCTCTTTTTAGTTCTTGCGTGACTATATGTATGCGTACCTCCTTGCTTCCGACCACACTTCGCTCGGCGGAATGCCACGGGCACGATCCCGGCACGGTAGGGAGCGATCTTGAGGAACATGGGCAGGGAGAGATCAAAGTGCTTTTGGGGCGGGTTGCACCAGACCTCAGTCGTTTTGGTGTAGTTGGGTGGGCAAAAGTTGGTGGCAGTGACGTGGATGATGGGCCGGTTGGGTAAGCACCAGGGGGAATGGATGCACATTATCAAGTAGCAGGCTCCGCAAGTCGCTCCGTCGTTGAAGAGGACGCTGCTTAGGGCTGTTGTCTCCTGTCCATACCCTTGCTTGAACAGGTCGCCATACCCACAAGCTCCCCCTATGTGCAAAAGCCAACAAGAATTATATATATATGTCACGTTGAGGGACTTGTGCGTGTGCGTGATTAGAGTCAGTGCAGTTTGCAGTTAAAGTAGCTTACCCATGGTGTCGAGGTAGAATGTGGCATGAGCGCTGAAATCCCATCCTTGGAGGCTGCCACCATTGTGGCTGTCGCCACCGGCGACAACAAAGGAAAGAACCATCATCAATGCAAGACTTCCGAGCATCACTGTTGATTGATGAGGGTACTCAGGCCGAGCCATCTTGTCGATTTGCTCTGGTCTTGACTTTTGCTATTTGTAAGAACTGATCAGGGCGATGTTACCTCTGCAGTTTATAAGAAGACGTGAGGGGTACGTATATAGCTGGGATCTGCAATGCATGCCCGCCAAGTGGAGGAGTCGACCGTGGCCATAGAGAGAGACGACTAAATGTAAGCGTAACCACCCAGGCACGCTCCATTAGTTACTTGAGTCTTTTCTCAGTTAATAAGGCCGCATCAATGTACTTTTCCGTTTTGTTTTAGGTTTGGAGAACTTGCGTTACAACGTTCGAATTCGAGGGTTCCCACGCTTCTTGATCGCGTTTTCATACCATATCATCATCTGCTATCCTCAAGCCAAAGAGTCTTCTATTTGGAGGTGCAGAACAAGCCTTTTACTTACTACCATTCAATTGATATCGCTTGTTCAGTTATCTCTAATGACATCCGTAACGGTTCCTGATTTTATACATCTTCTCTCTCTTTCCAATGCATAATTTGTTGGTTTTTTGATGAACTTATGATACATGTAGTATAAAAGACAAATGAACTGACGGCAGCCGATGCAGATCATCGGGTATTATGGAGTGACTTCTACGAGGCGCAACAAGATCATATTAAAGAACTTGCAACAAGAAAAGCGAGGCATCGTCAACGTGCATGAATTCAACTTGCTTCAACACTTCATTTATTTAGTCGATCGACAAGCTCGGCTGAGAAATCTTGATACCTCTGGCATTGCTTCATTACAGTTGCAGCTAGATTTTTCTGGCTAGCGACTGGGAACAATCACGAGAAAAGCGAAAAGGAAGGAGAAAACGGAGAAAAATTACTCTAGAGAGAGTTTCGGGATACGAGTTTTTGAACCGAGCTTTACAAAAACCAAACCAATAATGAGCAAAAACTACCACAAAAGAAATTTACGAGGAGGAATATCTAGTTGCACTGAACCATAAGCTTCTGAAAATCACGAGTTTGAAAAAAAAGAAAAAAGAAAAAGTGCAGGTAAACGTCCAAGGGACCATATCCCTTATTGGAGTTCTTTCCCTTCCTCTGTGTAAATGCACAACTCGAAACGAAATGGAGTGACAAAGGTGTCAGGTGGGTTTAAGAACAAAAGCCAACACAGGCATCGCAGGTAAAATGCTCATAGGGAGGAGGACGCCAATTTCGAAATATGACTACCCCATATTTCATTGGATTAGGGACAATATCCTTTTTCTCTTTCCATTATTCGACGTTAAAAATGCTATGCGAATTTTATTTGCTTCAATGATGAAAAATATTGAGTCGTCGTGTAAGACATCGGCACGTCAATAAATGAAGGATTGAGTTGCCCAATGATTCAATTTCAAGACAAAAGATTATAAAATTGTAGGGATAAGTGTATTGGAAGTCCTAAAATTTGTTATGAAAATGCAATTAAGTCCTAAAACTTTCAAAAAGTGCAATTAAGTCCTAAAACTTGTCACAAAGTACAATTAAGTCCTAAAACTTTCAAAAGTGCAATCAAGTCCTAAAACTTATCAAAATGGTTCAATCTAAGTCCTTCAATTGATTGCACTTTTAGAAAGTTTTAGGATTTGGTTGCACTTTCGAGACAGGTTTTAGGATTTAGTTGCATTTTCGAGACAAGTTTTAGGATTTTATTGAACCTTTTGAAAGTTTTAGGACTTTATTGAACTTTCGTAATAAATTTTAAGACTTAATTGCACTTGTTAAAAGTTTTAGGACTTAATTGCATTTTCACGATAAGTTTTAGGATTTCTAATGCACTTATTGTACGAGTCGTCCCGTGCAGGAAGCCTGAGAAGCTTCTCGCACGGACGTCTGGGAACGTGGACACCGCCCACGTCCTCCACGACATCCACTGCATGGCTTCCCATCAGAACGCGGACGTGTCAAGATAACCCTTTTTCTTCTTCTTCTTCTTCATTGCTCCTCCGCATGATCAACTTGAGGGGTCGACCATGGATAAAGCCATGAGAGGAACGTTGATCTTCCTTTGCTCGCTTTTCGTGCTTCGGTTTGTATTAGCAGAGCGTCCCACGGTAGCGGATGATCGTCACCCCGAGCAGAAACCTCGGTCTATAATTCATCAAATCATGAGCAGCGCTTTGTCGTTCCACCGGGAAAAGCTCGCCGCCCTCGCTTGCCAAGCCCACGCCTACTTCTTCCCCCCGAACCTTGAGTAAGTTACGCCGCAACTTGTTGCGATTCCAATCCTCATATTCCAAGTTCATGTGGAACGTGTCTGTGGGTTGAAGTTTTAGGGGAGGATCGGGGGACTTTGAGAAAGGAGGCGGGGAGGCCAGGGAAGTGGGAGAGAAGGTGAGAGAGGCGGTGGCCAAAAGCTTGGAGAAGGGGAAGTCCGCGGTGGAGGATTCGGCCAGATCCGCTGCGGAGATGGCGGATGCGAGTGCCCGCAAGGCGGCGGAGAAAGTCAAGAGGACGCTTTCGGAACTCTAGTCCCCTGTGGAGATGTCATCGTTGGATGTACCAGCACCCTGTCGTGCGATGAACATGGAAACTCCTCGACCAAGCACAGTGACTAGCATATCTGCAGCGTGAGATTGGTCCACTCCACGCTTATAAAGCGATAAATCGATCTTTTGAATCATGCAGACTACAACACATTATGAAATGGACTATGGAATTCTGGGGATGCTTCACCCTACTTGATTACTTGGATAGGAAAACCTAAGCCTCGTGAAGTTTGTCTGCTTTGTTAAATTGTAAATTTTCAAGTTTCTCTAATGTGTATTTGTGATTTTGGCACGAGTTGTTGTAAATGTAGAGTATGTTTTGGGGTTAGCTTTTGTGATTTTTGTTCTTTTTTCTTTATTATTGTACTTTTAGAGCCCCACATGTGTTTTTTTTTACTTCATAGTAACTACCCGTCTTCTTAAAAGATTCAAAAATCAAAATAAAAATTAAAAATGTTTTTTTTTATAGATTTTCTATCCATTTAAATCTATATAAAATTGTATTCTCTATAGTTGAAAAAAATTATTATGATTTTCCTTCTATTTAGATTATGTTTGAGTCGACTCTCGACGGACCACTGTCCAAGTAGTATCATGGCAATTATCTTGCAACCCGCACTTCATGATACGCAGGAACATATAAGGAAAATCAAATCAACATAATTGTAATAAAAATTCAATTCATCTGTCTAAAGAATAGCGAATCCATCTAATTCACTTTCCATTTTATTTTGATAAAAAAGGGTGTCCATAAGTCAATTAGACAAATATTATACGTATAATAATTTTTATCTTGATAATGTTAATGCAAGAAGTCAACAATACAATTGTCTACCCGTTAATGAAAAGCAATTTATTAGAAGTTCACATTCATTATTTGATTTGTGTCTAGATTATCACTCACAAAACTCCTTATATAGATAGCGCTAAAAAGTAAAATGGCTTGTTAATCGTATTGTTGTGTAGTAGTTGTGCATATTACATATGTTAATGGAGTAACAATACCGTAAAATACATTATATAATCAACTAATGAAAAAAAAAAAATCTATTGTAAGTTTGATGATGAAGTATCATTAAGCGGTTGAACTTAGGTAAGGCAAGGTGTACAAAAAATGATAAGATAGGTATTGTGTGACTTTCTTAACGTGTAGTATTGAAAGTAGTAATATGCAAAATAAAAAGTAGAAAGATATAGTTGTAATAAAGCTAAAGTTTTTATATGTTGGGCATCGCATTGCACCAATCATCTTTTACCTTATTTATTGGTCAGGCTTTATTATTTGGCTTGAAAGTCAGAAAAAAAAAAAAAAAAAAAAAGGAAAAAGCAAAGAAGAAGAAGCAAAAGAATATCTCTAATTGCATACTTTTCAATTCAAACAACGAGGACAAACAAATGAATCCATAACTCTAAAACGTTATCCCATATTGTCCTATTCCAGTCTTTCATGAATATTATGATATATACTTTCTCATTCTTCAATTTGGAAGAGGAAAATTCTAAAAAGAACATTTCAATAAAATGTAACTCGTACTCCCCATTCCATCTTAATGAATATATATTCTTTTATTATATGCATTGGGATATGAACTTTTTGATGGAAATGGTAAGAATATAAGCACATTAATCAAAGAGCTCCATATATGAAAATGATCAAAACTTCATGAAATCACCTTTGTACCATTCAAATTAATTATCCTATTAAGTAGCATAATATTCAACACTGCATTTACAACTAAGAATGCGATGAGAAAAGTGGAAAATTAGGGAAACTATATAAATAGAAAAAAAAAAAAAAAAAAAAAAAGCCCGCAACGTAGCTTTATCACTTCTTCACTATTTAAATTCAATATTACAACTTTTACTTTTAATATTTTCTCAAAGATAACAGTTATATTGAGTTAGGTGAGATAATTTATTATAGATTCCTCAAAAAGCAACATCACCATTTTACTGTTTAAGATTATATAGAATATGACGAGTGAACTTCTAATTTAAAGATGGTTATCTTGTTTGTCGAGATTGTGTAACACTGTCAATTTTTTCCGTTAGGGCAATCCTGGTTTTCTACCAAAAAGAAATGTGTCACTATTAAGTTACTATTCACCATATTTTTTCATAAAGAAAGAAAAGAATTTTATCATATAATCGACTACTTCAAAATATGTCTCACACACACACACACACATATATATATATATATATATATATATATATATATATAATAGAGAAAATACATCTTTTATATAAGAGAGAAAGGATTGGATAGCATTTATATGGAGTTCTATATAGTGTCGTAAGGTGTGCTAACTTTATTACGAGCTTTTCACCCATCCTCATTCACTTTAGGTGTGTGTTGCTATTATATCAGCTTATGCGACAGTAGTTGGAATATGCAAGCATGCCCCGATATGGAGTCTACATTTCCACCGTGAAGCTCCTTAATTTTGTCTATTTTTGTTTTCTCGATAGAGAGAAGGGATATAGAAAATAGCGTGAGGTCTCTTACTCATGGGCGGATTTCTTACCTGTTTCTTCTTTAAGCTTTTTAAAGAACTACTTAGGTCTAAAATATGTCATATATATATATATATATATAATAGAGAAAATACATCTTTTGTATAAAAGAGAAAGGATTAGACTATATAAAAGAGCAAGCATTAGACGTCCCACTCATCCCCTCGCCGAGCGAAAAAAAAAAAAAAAAAAAAAGAGAAGGCCCCGATGGCAAATTGAAATTCGCCAATACCGAATTGCGGGAGCAAATGCGCGCAGCTCCTGCAGTTCCCATGGCGACGTCGAAAAGCAGCAGCAGCAGCAGCAACTGAGACAGAGAGAGAGAGAGAGAGAGAGAGAGAGAGAGCAGAATCCCAGGAGGAGGAGGTGGTGGTGGTGGTGGAAGGATGGCGGCCATGGAAGGGGCGATCCCCCCGAACCAGTCTCAACTCCAATCCCAACCCCAGCAGCAGCAGCAGCAGCAGCAGCCCCCGCCGCCGCCCGCCGCCGCAGAGAGGCTGAACGCGGCCGTGCAGCAGCAGCTGCGCCTCGAGTCCGTCAAGGGCAGGGCCATGACCCTCTTCAAGGCCGTCTCCCGCATCCTCGAAGACTTCGACGCCTACGCCCGCACCAATGCCTCTCCTAAATGGTCTCTCTCTCTCTCTCTCTCTCTCTTTCTCTCCAAGTGTTCGTTTTCGGCTTCGAGTATGGACCTCCAATTTGATTGCTCAGAATTGGCTATTCCGTCATCGTACACGCATTTGGTATTTCGGTTTGAATATGGATTAGGGCGGGTAACTGGCCTGGTTATTGGACATCCCAGACTTGAATCCGATTTCTTCCATTTAAGTTGCTCCGTCGAGCCTAAACGTGCTCATATAGACGGCGGATTTGTACCGGCCTAATTGCGCTGTTACGATCGCATCAACATCTGGCCTTCGTCGAATTGTTTTTTGATCGCCATGGTTTATTGTTGTCCAGCTAAATGTGCGATTTCAATTTCCCCTTCTCCAGCTGTATTCAAATCTTTGTGCTGTTTGCCAGGCAAGATATTTTGGGGCAGTACGCTATGGTTAATCTCGAGCTTTTCAAGATCGTGGAGGAGATTAGGATGGTTTCCAAGGCGTTCGTCGTGCACCCGAAGAATGTCAACGCGGAGAATTCTACAAGTATGTACATATCTCCTTCGCATCATTGGTGTTCTGAGTTTGAGGAGAGCAATTCGTCAATTGAAGATGAGGAGTCTTTCCTTTTTCAAGTTCTGTTGGCCCTTAAGTTACTGATCTCTCTCAAAGTGTCCGACAACTTAGAGTTGAAATGGTATCCTCGCCATTCCATACGCATGCATGAGTACATTGTTTATGATTTTCCATGGTTCCAGATTCTGCAGAACCATGTCAATATACAGCAGCTCTTCCTGTTTTCTTTCTGCTAAGCAAATGCGTTCTGTAGCTATCAAAGATTTTTACTTTACATTAACGTGCTTGCACCTGGTCAGGCTGTCCTGCGGAGCCTCGTGTCTGTATGTGAATGGTTCATCATCACTGCTGCATATTTTTGATATGTGTTATTCGATCTGACTTCATTTCAAAAAGTGACGGGTAGCTAAGTAGTTATGAGCCTCTTTTAGCATACTAAAGATCCCAGGTTCGAACATAACCTGGCCCCGGTATTTTTTCCCCTTTTTCTGATCTAGTTCATTTTTTCTTTTTTTAGGTTTCTTGTTCCTTCATCCCAAGTCATGAGACAGGCCCACATGTTCACTTCCTTTTTTCATGAAACATATCCTCTCTATCATTCTGTGTTTTATTTCATTCATCAATTTGATACGAAAAAATTATCAGTTAAATCTAAATAAAATCGACATTTAGGCTAGAAAAAAAGTTTTACAAACTTTTGGTACGAACATCATTCCATGGAAAACTGAAATGCTCTTTCTAAGGTATTGCTCGTTAATTATCATCTATCAATAACCTAAATATCAGATGATCTATAATTTTTGCCGGACTTTTTATTTTCTAAAATTTCAAATCAATTGCTTTCTTTAGAGTTTAGGGTTTATTGTTAAGGAATTTTGTATCTCTACTAATAGAGCATTCGAATATAGCAGTGCATTACTCATTTTATTATATCACCTGAACTTAAAATGTTGTTTATTTGACATAATTCTTGAAAGAAACTAATAATAATTGCAAATTGTCTAAAACAGCATTGCAAGCATGTCTGAATGGAGAATTTCCTATATGGTGTAAAAAACTGACCAAAACTTGTGAGAATGTAATACTTTTGACGGTAAAATTTCTTTGGATTCCACAGTAAATGGATAGAACTATGGAAAACTGAGTGTTCAAGCTATTACTGGTTTCATACCCAATCCTATGTGTTGCATAAGCACTTTGTATGTGACTGAAGTACTGGGGAAATTTTGATATTACAGTTCTTCCTGTAATGTTGTCGTCAAAGCTATTACCTGAGATGGAGACAGATGATAACTCAAAGAGAGAGCAGTTGCTGCAAGGGATGCAAAACCTGCCTGTTGCCTCACAGATTGAGAAATTGAAGGTGGTTATCAGATGGTTTTGCATGTTTCTTAAACTTATGCCTCCAGTCTTGTCCTTGTTCTTCTTGTAAGCAATATATACTCAACTAAATTCATATATAGGCATGGGGCATTAGTCATGCAGCCTGCTGCAAACCCCTGGGGTACCTTAGTCAATCAGTCAAGACTAGTAAAGCAATAGAAAATATAAATAAGCCTTAAGGAATCAGCGACTACTTGGTTTTTTGTCTTTCAAAATGTCGCCGTATGTTAAAACACATTGAAATGTGAAATGATTGATACAAATGCCAATTTTTTTGGTTAAGTGATATGGATGTCGATTTGTAATGTGCTGTCTTGAAAACTCTTAAAAGGTTGATATGCACATGCCTTCCAGAATGACCTTTTGTACTGAGTATGAAAATGCACATTCTTTTTCATTTGCAGGCAAGAATTGACATGATTGCTGCTGCATGTGAAAGTGCCGAAAAAGTTCTGTCGGATACACGTAAAGCTTATGGTTTTGGAGCTCGTCAAGGTCCAACAATTGCTCCAACCCTGGACAAGGCTCAGGCTGCTAAAATTCAAGAACAGGAAAATATTCTCAGAGCTGCTGTAAATTATGGTGAAGGTGTTAACAGATTACTCCAAAGCTCTTATCTTCATCCATTACCTTGGTTGATCATGTCTGCATTTTTTTCCTTCACCTCTTTCTCTACTCAAGGTTCATCGTACAACTTGGAATGAGTGCTTACATATTCTTGAATTGTATAGAGAAGTAGATGATGCATTCTTGCAAAATTTGTGGTAAGTTAGGCATATGGGGAAATCAATTTGTCTTGAGGAACAACAGGTTGTTTGTCAATACATAAAACACATCAATTTGGAAGGTGATATGTTAATGGTTCTGGTTCTTGTGATACCAAATTGATGACATTGGAAACCGTATGTATGTAGCAACGGCAGCTGTGTTATCTTATCCAGTTCTTTCTTTCATTTTCTTTGCATTTTCCTAATGTCAATGGTGTCAGTTCTTGGTGCTCTTGCACTTCCTTTGAGTGCTTTTCTCACACTGATTTAGAGCACGGTATTTGTGAATAAAGGATTAAGAATATCTGGAGACCAGAGGCAGATAACACCAGCACTTCCCATGCATCTCTCAGATGTGCTCCATGTAGGTGATGGAATGCAAAATTTGGCTGACGCATCTGGTAACTTTCTTACTCGACAATGAAGTATTTTGCTGTTTTCCGGATTGTTTTCTGGAAAGCCTGTTCTTGAATTCTATCATCTTTTGCATGGCACATAGATAACTTCTTAAGCAACTCTGGAAGCTTCTTTTTCAGGAATATACCAAAAGAGCAGTTCTGCATCGTCAAACAACATGAGTGGTACGGGAACTTTGTTGCAGGTGTGCCCATATGCTTTGCTCTTTCCATTTCATTGGTTCATGCTGTATATTTTCTGCAGAAGTTATGAAGCAAATATCCTGTTTAGGCGATATGGACAGTCCTAACTTGTGGTCCTCAAGAATTTGAGTCATTTCGTGAATCCTTGCAAAATGAGATTGTCGTTAAGAAAATAGTTGTTTAGTCACATGGGCAACTGCTTCTTCTCTGTATATGCTTTAGCAAGATGTCCTTCCTTATCTTTTTGTGCAGGCTCCCTTGGTCTTAGAATGAGTCCCGTTTTATGGACTTTTGGGACAAACCGCTTGATTTAATGTTCAACGTCTTCTTTGAGCTTGACCTTTCCTTTGAAGTCTTTGGACTTTCTCCTCTTATCCTTAGAGCTTCTCGTGTGACCTAAAATTGAGCAGGCCACTGGGACACAACTACTTGGAAGATCTGCTGCTTCTCCAGGTGCCAGTTCTTTTGATAACAGCTCTGCATCTCCAATGCAATATGCCAATTCCCCTAGGTCTGGTACAAATATGAACACACCATCTCCTCAGCAACAATCGCAACAACAGCAACCACAGCAGCAGCAGCAGCAACAACAAAGGCAGAAGATGATGCAATTACCTCAGCATCAGCAGCAAATTCTTCTTGCTCAACAACAATTCCGCCAGCCTACCATGTCAGGTCTGGGGCAGGTGAGGTTTATGGCTAATTTTCTGCTTCTGCATTGAATAATAATTACATGCGTGCAATTTGAAGATATCATGGGAAGAACTTCTAAGATCACAGGCAAAACTTTGTTGGTAACAGACTAATGCTCTTTGTTTGTCTTGGGGGATAATTATCCTCATTCTTTGGATTTGATGTTAAGTAGCATTGATCTTTAAATAAATTGCCTCATTTTATTGATTTTGTCCGAATAAAATAGACTTTTAGAAGATTTTCAAATGAGTATTGATTCATGCATATGATGTTTAGTTGAAACCTGTGTATAGAACGGCATTTTTGTACATGATATAGGTAAATGCAAAGCACTAAGGGAGTGTTAAAATGTCCATGCAGCTAGTAGCTTAAGTTCCCCCTCTCATGTGTTAAAAAATGTCTATGCAAACCCCATAGACAAGAAGTGTGGGACATCTTTGTACTTGACATTTAACATCCCCTCTCAATTTAACCCATTAAGTGATCTTTGACCTAATTGAATTTTTAGATTAATACTAATTAGCGTTGCCAAACATGTTAGCCTTACTAAGTGCTAATGAATTATGAACCAAGCTCCAAGTAAAGGCTGATGTGTGAGTAGTTGCAATTGATGTCATTTTTTGATACACTAATGGGGAAGTACCTCCGTAGTTTAAGCAGAACTCTTATAAATTGTCAAAGGCCTTGTCTATCTACTTAAAGTTTTCTAGCTCACTGCAACAATCTTCACTTTTTCTTGTTGCTGAACAGTTTATGTAAATCAAACAACATCCAAAATGGACACTCATGCAAGTGCTACAGGCTGAATGTCATTATTTCTTGCCCAATAATTGTATTGCAGCTCTAGTCAACTTTGAGAAGCTTGTGTCCATTTCTGCTAATGCTAGACAAAGGTTATCTTTTCTTCTATGCTTGCTTCAATCTGATATATATTTTTGGCTGTTTCAGGGTCAACCTCAGATGCAGTATACTCAGACACTGGGGCACCAACAATTTCCAGGCAGGCAGTTGCCTTCTGGCCCTCTGCAGCATAGCATTGGTCAAGGCCAACTCAATCAAGGAAACATGATTAGTCGTCATCTAAACCAATTTTCTGGCTCTGCCAATAGCGCATTGTTCAATGCTGCTCAGACAGCACCAAATACCCAAATGGTCAGATATCGCTCTTTCCTTGGCTCTTTTTTCGTCTTTCCATCTGTGTCACTACAAACGAGTTTATGACTTTAAAATTCCATCACGAGCTTCAGTGGACATATTCAAGCATTAAGTACATCATCTGGATTTCTTCCCTTGAAAAACCTTAAAGGATGATTAATCTTTATATGGTGGCCAAAACTAAAAATTTTCATGAGAATTAGTTTAACTATACTCCCAATCTGGCTCATAGTTTTCCGGGGGCTTATCAGTGGTTAATACTGAAGAACACTTTTGTACCTTTTACCATACTTATGCAGTAAATATGCCTAAGGCAGTTGCATATTTGCTTAGTACGTTTAAATGTTCCAGCATGCAAATGGTGTGCATGGCTCTTCTTATTTGGATGCATAAATTTCAGTTTTGTGGACGTCATCTTTTCATTTGTTCTTCCTTGTCTCAGTCCAGACATTCCATTACCTTTCAACTCATGGGCTAATCACTCTGTTTTTGCTGACGAAGTACACTGACTTTGTTTATTTTATTTCAGATACCAAATATTTCTACAATGCAGTCGCAGTCTCTTCTTCCAAGGGTGCAGGTGAGCTTTTTACTCTGTCTTCCAAGTAGAAGAGGAATTTCAGTTTTCTAGTTTTCTTCATGGGATGGAATGTCACCAGAAATGGCCAAGTGAATAACTCTCCTTGAATGTTTATTTCAGCTACAATGTTTCATCCTGATAGAAAGTTTTTAGATCCATTTTAGTCTAAATGATAGACCTCTTTCTGAAAAGCGAATCTTTCATTATAAGTACATTGCAAAACATATTTCCTGCAAAAGAAAAATCGCTGGGTGTAAGTGTATGGATGTAGAGAGGACAAATATTATGGATGGAAGAAGATGCCCATAAGATGTGTAATTTATTATAGCTAACGTTTTGCAGGACTTTTGAATTCCTGTTGATGAAAAGTTTTATCGGTTGATCCATGAGAAAAGGATTCCAAGTTGCATCTATTTATCTCTGTTAAATATTAATTAAATATCGAGCTTAAATTTTTAGAGCAAATTTCATAAGATTACAATGAGTTATCAAAGCAGGTGCTAAGACCCTCTATATGCTTAACCTATTATATATTTCCATGTTTTAGTATTAGGTTAAATCCAGCTTACGCTTGAGGAGGATGGTTAATGTATTTATTTAAATCTCAAACTATGTCTTCAATTAATCACTTCAATTTTTACAATAGTCAACAGGGGTTTCACAAAATTTAACGAGCGAAACTCTCATTTTGTGTTGTTGAGACATGCACTTAACGGGTGTATCCAGACTAATACTAATTCAATCCATTTCATGAAAAAAAAAAATGCGACCAATTAACCAAACGATAAAACTACTTGTTACAAATAACATCTTGTTGTTGCTTTGAAACCCATGGAATGGACCGGAAGGAACCACAGCATGGGGAATGTCCGCATCTTGTCTTTAGGTACATATTGAGTTGTGGTCCTAGGTCACACTTTGGGCAGGCAGTTTTATCTGATCAAGGGGTTGGCTTTTTCTCCTCAATCAGGGGGAATGCCATTATCAAAATCTTTCACGACCTTCCTTTAACAGATGGCAGAAGTCAACAGAGACGTTTTTATAGTTTATGCTCTCCTAAAATGGAGGTGTAACTAAATAATTATAACTTCAATCCAAGGATAAAGATATAACTAAAAAAAAGTTGTTTATTAACATATTTAATTAAATCTCAAATTATGTCTTCATTTAATCACTTAAGTTTTTAGAATAGTTGACGGGTTTCACAAAATTTTATACAATCTCGTTGCACCATTTTCCCTGGATTCATTTGAATTTTATGGATAAATATAATGAAGGCTGTTTGTTGCAAAAATGATAGTTTTAGGGGAGCCAATTTTCTGGCTGTAAGTATCACAAACTCATACTTACGGGTGGTCAAATGCAATTTCTCTTTGTCATGCCAGAAGGTCCTTTGGTTCAGTATGATGTCTTATTTCTGTCATGATGGTGTTGAATGCATGCTCTGGATGAAGTGGGTGCTGACACTTCAGAACTAAGCTTCATAAAATAATAATCTTACATTTACTTTGGTATCTTGACTTGATTGGTTGTTCATGCAATACTTTGATGAAGATGCCTTTTCTTCACTGGTGAATGTTAGCTCATGATAGACTTGATGTTTTGGTGTAATATTGAAGGCAGAACTCTTATTGGCCTGTTAATTTCCGTCACTATTTATTCTCTTGTTGGGAATTTCTTTTTCAGTTTGGCTTATCTGGAACCAATGCCCAGAGGAGCCATGCTTCCCAGATGTTGAACGATCAAAGTATGAGCTTTCACTTTCATCTCTGTTACTTGGTATTTGAAATTCACTTACTGTATAAGGGAGAGGATGCTGCATGATCAAATGAATGTTTCTTGGATTCAAAGTGTCAAACATGGATTATGGCGATAGTGTATGATGGGCCTCTTACATTGCAGTTTATAATATGGGAGCAGCCAATGCAACAAATATGATTCCTGTACAGCAGCAGCAGCAGCAGCAGCAGCAGCAGCCACCTGGTTCACAGGGCGCATTTGGTAACATGGCACCAAATGCTCAGGGTCTGCAGTCTGGTATGGTAACCCTACCAAACGCATCCCAGAATCACCCCAATTTCTCTCAACAGAGGCAGCCAAATCAGCAGTGAGACACTGGTTTCGTGGTGATGTTTGCTGTTGCTGGAGCATCTCAGTACTCTTGGATTGATGCAGGGGTTACCACTGCGATACTTGGAGGGTGAACTTCTTGGCGTAGTCCTGCTTTTAGAAACTTGTTTTGGGGAGTATATATGGTGAGGGAAAAGCTTGACTAGGAAGACGCATGTTCTGATCTCCACTTTTGGCAAAATAGAGAAGAAAAGGAAATCTTTGCTTCGCAGTTTTGGGCGCAGTGTGTGTTTTTGTGATTTCCATTTCTTTGTTCTGCGAAGTGGGCCAAGTTATTTCAAACAAAGAGACGGAATGCAGTCGTAAGGATGTCACGATGATTGGAGGAAAGGGACTTTCTGGACCAACGAACTCAGATCTTCCGGGTCAAATTTGAGCATTTCCTAAAACAAATGTGATGTTTTTGTTCGTATGGGCAGTTACACATGAACGTGTAAAGTCTACAATCTCCGACGTATTGAGTCAGGTTGCAGGTTAGAAGATTCTAATTGGTCCTGAGAAATAGTAAAAATCCAAAAAAATAATGGTTACAAACAATCGCTCGCCGTTGCTACTGTAGCTGATGATTCCTCGAAATTTAAGACTCGATGTAGCAGTTGCAGCATCTTCGAACGAACCACTCCAACCTGTGTTTAGAAAAAGCTCGTCAGTTTTAAGGTCTGGAAACATGCGACTCAACTTTGTATTTGTCTTACGCCAAAAAAAAAAAAAAAAAAAAAAAAAAACTTTGTATTTGTCTTCCATGCACTTGCTAGCGAGGTACAGCAGGCCTAATGCCCGGGTGGTGTAGCCAACCGGCTGAATGAATATATGAGCTCCGCTTCCTTGCTTTGAAAAGTTCCAAGGAAATTGATTCCTCGCATTTTTTTTTTTGGTAAAGTTGATTCCTCGCATTTTTTGTTTAACGGGATTGCTAGGTTTGACTGGTAGTTGCAGGCTTCCTGCTCAGAAATGTCTACACAGCCAAGTAGTTGGTGTTTCGAATACTAAATACCTACCATTCAAAGATCTGCTAAGCCATTGAAGTCCCGGGCACAGGTGAAGGTGATTCTAAGCCCGTTGAAAATTGATGCCCACCTACTAATTAGCAAAGAAAAGAACGAAGAGCTTACAAGTCCTTAAGGCACGAACTTCTGGAATCCTCCGCTTCATCTGCTTGTTTAAGGTCCAAGGAAAATGCCAAAGGCGGCGTTCGAGTAGGACCAGATGCCTCCTGCAGAAGGGGGAGGTTTTCCGCAGATGTATGACTGGACTGCGGTGCTGAAAATGGCGGGGATAGAGTTGGAGACGGTGAGAAATAGTATTTTTGATTGCCAGGTCCTGTACTTATCGGAAGAGGTGATGGCGGTGTTGGTGGTGATGAAGTTGGAGATATTTGGCCATCCTCTTCCACATCTTCCATTGCATGCGGTAATCTATGATGTTTCCCTGGCTTCCTTGTTTTCGTTCTTTTTAACTGGTTGATATGAGCTGGGTCAGAGGAAAAGGATCTCTCCTGGAAACTGGAAAAAAGCAACCGAAAAAAAGAAGAAAAAAGGTCAAGAAGCCTACAAGAATAACGGACACAGATGATCCTCAGCAGACTCGAGCAAATGTTGCAAGAAACTTTGAGAGTCAATCCGATGATTGCAGCATATTAGTATAAACGACTCCGACCTATGTTCATCATGATAAGAACTTGAAACAATGGAAAGTCGTGCTGCATCCAACAGCATGTGACATCGATTTCAGAGGCAGCAATCTCAGTACCCAAATAAACTGCATATGCAAACCTGCAAAAAGAATACGATATAGCTCCAACTCCAATTTAGAAGTTTGGTAGCGTTGCTTGTGCTTTCCTTTTGAATCCACGTTCGCTAGTTTAGTTTTTTGACTGGTGGGTGGATGCTTCCTGCCCGAATGTTTATACGACTAGTTGAACTTCAAAAGAAAAGGGTTTTAAAACTTATCGCTCCCATTCAAAACTCTCCTAGCTAATTAAGTCCCAGATGGACGCAACATCGCTGTAGTATGGTTTATAATGTATTCCTGGCTATAAAGCTCAAAAGAAAAATAGCATTCGTATTCGTTGCAAGTGAGGAAGCAGATGCCCTACTCCTTCCCATCAAATCCAAACGGATGCGGAAGTGCTTCCGAACAATTTAGAGTCAGGCTCAGGATACATTTTCCTCACAGCAGAAGAGTTTATGAAGAACAAACTCTGCAGAGCAGTAGTACCAGTATATTCCGTCTAGTTATCAAGAAAAATAACGTGGAGGGAAGAGAATGCAAGGCTTACCAGTCCTCAAGGCATGAACTCCCGTTATTTTCCAATTCATCCACTTCTTTATGAGCCAGCAACACCGCCGGCAGTGGCGTTCAGGCAAATGTAAACTGGCAAGTGGCGGCAAAAATGGCGTGTGTAGAGAGGGAGAGAGAAACAGTAGTTCGGATTGCCACGGTTTAAACTAATGGGAAGACAGGATGGATATGCTCGGGAAGAGTTGAATTTGGCAAGCTCTGATCTTTCCATCTTTCTCTTTTCTCAATTCTTGACTGGTCAGTACGAGCTGCACCAGCTATGAGGATTTGCAGCTTCCCAGCAGTTTTTTGATTCTTAGTTATAACCTAACGGTCATGGGCCAACCAGTCATCATCAGCTACCTGGTGATTCCCTATGCATTGATTTATTTAGGACCAAAAACATTCATGACATTCTCTATGCAGACCGATCATTCAGTTGCTGACATGTAACTCGACTAAAAAGCATTCATATTATTAATGCTTTGCGATTCATGCAACCTTAATGGTCACGATATGAAAAGAGAGTTCCTTTTTTTTTTTTTTTTTTTTTTTTCTTCCGGCCGTGGTATCAAAAGAAAAAGGCCGTATCCCTTTTATTTGACTCAATTTACATTGACGAGATAATGACACCTCGAATTTAAATGCACCTCAATAACTAATTTAATTTCCAAGAGTCATATTTTATGGTATCCCAAGCGAAATAGAGCCAGCCTCCTAAAAGAGAAAGGATCCCAAATCATGAGAAAATATACTAGAGGCTCCCTGTTTACGTGAAATTATGAACAAGATTGAGATTGTGCTACTTCGCATGAATAAGCTGCTCAGACGATGAGTCCCACACCCACATGCTTCTCCCAAGAAGAAAAGAAAGCCTCGATAGTCATTCTTGATGGTATTTCACCATTTATAGCTGACTGCAAAGTTCATCGTTCAAAGGAACTAGCCTATTGTCCAAAAAGAGAAAAAAAGGGAACTAGCCTAGGCCTTCTTATCATATATTCCTCCTTCACATGAAAGCCAGACGACTTAAGGTTTCAAGCAGCTAGCTTTAGCCTTTGCTTCGTCAATTCAGCAAACCCTCCTATTTTTACACATTCTATAGGAGGAACGAGTTTGAAGTTTGACTGCGATAAAGTTGTATCGGCAGTGGAACCTTTGTTTTTTAACTCCCAAAGGCAGGAGTAGAAGACTTGAAATAGGGAGTAGAGCTTACAGCCATATGAGGCCATTTCCAGATACTAATAAAACACATTCTGCAATATCGTTACTACACTGCACAAATACATTTATCCATGGAAACCTATAGATCTTAAAATCTTATCAGTAAAGTCACAACTATAAGTAGGGTTAGGATACATGAAAAAATAATAGGTACAATTGAACAAACACCAAGAAATCACCAAAACAATCTCTAATGCGGGATGCACAAAAATCTAGTACTCTGATCTCTCCCTCATGGACACTCAGAAAGCAGAGATATAGAATGAAAACGTGACCAAGTGACTTTGTGCCGAAAATCCATTAAGAATTGAAGTTCCTAACTCAATTTATCGAGTTTCGTCCTCGAGGTTGCGGAAACCTGCCGTAAGATCCTCATGTAGCTTCTTGAATTTGGCCACTAGAGCTTCCTCCCCCTCAGCAGGATCCTCAAATTTTTGGGACCTATTAAGTTGAATTAACAGAGAATTAGGTTTCTAGAACAAGTTCCATGGAGGAAAAACCTTCCATTACTAATTAGCAAAGTATGATACTTACACCAAACGGTAAAATAGATCTCCCAACCGATGCTTGATAAGACTGTAAGTTATCTTTTGCCCATCCATACCAGCAGCTCTTTCGACAGCCTGCATTAACATTTTGGGAGTCAACAGGAATTAAAAAACTAAAATTTTGCTCGCTATGCATTACTCATTAGAAAGTTTGTCCTTCAAGCAAGCAAAGGCATGTTGTAGAAGGGGCAAAATTTACCTGATTGGCCAAATTATAAAAGTGGATGATATTGCGCATCATCCACACAGACTTGTAGAAGGGGCAAAATTTATCATATCTGTAACAATCAAGCAAGACCGATTATTACATAAAGAAAAGAAGGGGCAAAGCAACACTTCTGAGAAAAAAAACATAGCAAAGCATGAATAACATATTCTAATTGATAGCATAAGAATCGCTTCCTCTTACGGGGTAAAGGCATTTTGAGCAAGATAGTCCTCCCTCAGAAGTTTCGCAGTCTCCAGTGTAATTTTATCAGCTTCAGCCAAAGCATCTTTACCTACAAGCTGCAGAAAGTCATGAAGAGTGAAAACTGGCCTATATTTGTAAGGCAGAACCAGAAATAATGAAGACAACTATTTAAAGGTTCAATTCAGTCTTATTGCACTCATGCAATTTCACACCCATTCTCACATAATTTTCTCGTCCATTCTCACATAAATGCAAGCACGAGCGGAAAAACCAGATAAAAAATTCCAAGATCAGGTCCTTTATGCAACGAGAACCAGTAATGCCCTTATGAAGAACTTTTGGATCAGTTTTATAATGATTCATCTAGTGCCTAGTCATTCCTAGTCACTCCTAGTCACTGGACAAAGAAAGTACCTGAACAATTTCATTGAGGTCATCTTCTCTCTGCAGTACCTCACGAGCCTTTGTCCTGATGTTGATAAAATCTGGATCAAATTGCTCATAGAAGGACTCCAATGCCTATATACCATAGAGAAAAAGAAAATCTCAATGATTATATATGACGGCAGCATGCATTAGGTGGACTGAAATTCACCAATGACAAACTCTCTTGCATGCATGCGAGAACAGCTCAAGAACTCACCGATGAGTACTTCGAGTAGGATATGAGCCAGTTCACTGACGGAAAATGTTTTCTCTGAGCAAGTTTCTTATCCAGACCCCAGAAGACCTGAAACCCATCAGGATAATCATCAACATGAAGCTTTAGCATCTGATTGGATGAAACTTGAGCTATGCCACCCAACTTTGGCAAACAAACTAACGGCAGATATCCTATGCATGATAAAGTAAGCTGAAAATTAATGACCCATGGACCAAAATGCATAGGTCTCAGACTTTGCGTCAGATAAGCAGTCTGTGACAGTTCAGGATAGTATTTTTGCATTTCAATAGTATATAATCTCCGATGGTGACTTTAGAACAAATTCAACCTTCTCTTCTTGTAAGAATGTCAATGATCTCCTCAAGATAGTGTCTTCTAAAACTAGTTGGATCTAGGGCTAATTTCCTAAGTGATAAACTTCACCACTCCCAATGTAGGTGTCATTACGAGGGCCTCAAGTAAAAAGGCTGGTATTTACATCGTCTATGAATCTTCCTTCCCTTACCCACCTCCCACCCACTCAACAGCAATTCTATGGTTCCGCGTTGAACTCAGTAGTGTTTGCGCATACATTTTATCTCCTCCAATTTGTGAAAAAGTATGTCTTTCAGATAAAAAGCATATTGATAGAACGTAGATGCAAAATAAAGAGTTCTCATCTGCACTTTCATGAAGGATGGTAAATTCTCCAGGTCGTTACACTCATGCTCTTTAGAGTCTTGACTTTCCCTCATACGATTGAACTCATGTGATGGAAGCATCATCAAGATTACTGATTCAAATAAGGGGCTCAACTATACCTGCACTATGCTAAGGGTTGCAGATGTTACAGGATCAGAAAAATCTCCTCCAGGAGGAGAGACAGCACCAACAATTGTAACACTACCAGTTCGTTCTGGACCACCAAGACACTTCACTTTACCAGCTCGCTCGTAGAAAGATGCCAAACGTGCTGCCAGATAAGCAGGGTACCCGCTATCTGCAGGCATTTCTGCCTGCATAAGAAGACAAGAAGATACCATCCTATTAGATGACAAAGCCATCAGAAGTTCACAACTGTCCAGAAAAAAGAAAAACATCATAACAGTGGACAAAAAGGCTTGCCAACAAAATTGGGAGCTTTCAGAAAATAGTGATTTCCTGAAGCTAACAAAGAAATACCTACCAATCGTCCAGAGATTTCACGAAGTGCTTCTGCCCAACGAGATGTTGAATCTGCCATCATACTGACATTGCGGCCCATGTCTCTGAAGTACTCAGCTATTGTAATACCTAGAAATCCATACAAATATAAGTTGAGAATCAATCAAATGTAGTCTTCAGCAAGAACTTGAATTAGTCTTAAGAATTGACAAGAAAAGGAAAAGACAAAAAAAGGAAATAATCATGCATGCAGAACAGGATACATTTCTTTCTTTATGGAGACCATGTTAAGTTTGTCCTCCACACTTGAAAAATGACATCTTAACAAACTACGAGCAATGAACAATCTCCAAAATTTCAGAGATGAACCATCAGTTCTAAACATTAGGGTGCAAAGCATAGCCAACCTATTTCTAAAACCTTGCTTCTGCAATCACCAAATAAAGCCAACCATAAAAGTTAATGCAATTACCTGTATATATTGATGCCTCACGAGCAGCCACAGGCATATTAGAAGTGTTTGCCACAAGAGTTGTACGCTTCATAACTGACTCTTCACGACCATCAGGTAATGTCATTGTCAATTGTGGAAAATCCATAAGGACCTGCATCATGAGAATTTTACAAACTCAAGATCTTTGACATGCTAACAAAGATACTTCTTTTATATGATGGGACAATATGCACCTCAGCCATTTCGTTTCCACGTTCCCCACAGCCAACATAAACTACAGCTTCAGAGTTAGAGTACTGCAAATGAGCCAAATGTATAAAAAGTCAACTACTCATAGCATAGGGAATACAATGAAACTAAAGATACAATTCCCATGGAAAAAGCTATAGATCACCTTGGAAAGAGCTTGACTGATGACAGTTTTACCACATCCAAATGCACCAGGAATAGCACAGGTTCCCCCAAGAACGGAAGGGAAAAGTGCATCAAGTACACGCTGTCACATGACAAAAATGTCATGAACAAAAATAAACAGAGGAAAAAAGACATCACCATCTGAAATTAAACTTTCAACCAGTTACCTGCCCAGTAAGCAAAGGGGTATCTGCAGCAAGCTTTGATGCAACTGGCCTTGGCGTACGTACAGGCCAAGTCTGAAAAAGACCAAATACAAAAATTTCCCAGAAGATTTTCAAATTTACAACTTGTACTTTTATTTGCTCAAGCTACAAAATGTATGGGATGAAAAATAGAGCAGCAAACCTGAAGCATAGTAAGTTGCTTTTTCACACCTTGAAACTCCAGCTCCAGAACAGTGTCCTGCCATTGCATATAAATTAACAAAAGCAGATACACAGCTATATACTGACCAACGAAATTGGAGATGGAGATTTCGCATGTCATTTCTTCTAAAATCTGGAATGTCTATTTCCTTGGGTCAAGATAAAAACTAAGAAGACAGCTAACTAGCCATTCGATACCATGGGTAGAGAATAAGAAATTTACAATTTGCATATTTTTAGAGCAGCTGTTATCATACAAAATCAAAAAGGAAAGAGAACTCTCTCTCTTTGATCAGCCATAAAAATGTTTTAGCATCCAGAGTTAACAGCAAGGACAAATTATCCAAATTTCGACAACGAAGTGGCACTTTTATCAATTCAATCATGCATTTTCCTTGACAGATGTAGTTTTCTTCGTTCATGCATTTTCCTGAATAAGTTTGATTCCCTCCAGGGTGGGAGAAGACTTCCGTGGGAAGTGAAGTCCCTTCACAAACAGTGTGCTCATAATGTCTCAATTTATCTCATTTGAGTGATGCATGCAATGCAACGCCTGAAAATATCACAATTACAGCTCCAGTAACCTTAATAATTTAGATGGCCCCTATTACCAACCTGAGGGTAACTGCATCAAATTTCAAGGCAGCTTGCAAATTAGGAGAAAGAGCTGGAACTTAACAATACCTTTAGTGAGTATTGACCAGGTGGAGCAATGTAAGTAATTTTCCCCATTGCATCTGGAGGCAGTGCGACAAGGTGCTGCATTAGGCTGTTCTCGAAGACAGTCTGTCAGAAGATGCCACCACAAAAAAATATCACACTAAAGCAATAGCAAATCTAGCATCAGAGAAATAACTTTGCAGCTTAACATGATAGAAAGAACCCATTTTTCAAAGGGATGACTTAGTGAAACAAAGACAAATACTGATAAACTTACAGCATACAGGTCTCCCCCTGTTAAAATATCTCCTTCACCTGATACCAGCAAATTAAACCCAGATGATGAGGTAAGGTAAGATATAAACATTACTCAATCTCAGATCATAGTAGCTGCCTCTAGATGAAATTAAAATTAAATTCACATGATTCACCTATTTTCTCAGGCTGGAACTCCCAAAGTATGTCTTTATCAAGGGCCGGCACAGAGACACCACGGGGAATATACACATCCCCAGACCTTTTTGCAATGGTTTTCAAGGGCCTCTGCTCGACAAGAAGAAAGAAACATTTTCACCGGTTAAAAAATCAGGGGCAAAAGATTGAAGCTGCAAGTGAAGTCTGAGGCGAACCTGAATTCCGTCAAAAATATTTCCCAAAATTCCAGGACCCAATTCCACTGACAGAGGCTGTTACAATGGCATTAACATTGCACGGTTAGCAAGCAGATGATGCATTGATTTTGATCACTTGCCACCTGGAAAAAGTACAGGAGACAGATGAGTGTAGGATGAAGAAGCGTCACCTTGTGTGTCCTTAAAACAGGATCATTCACCATGAGACCAGCTGTTTCCTCGTAAACTGCAAATGAAAGGAAAACAATGAGCATTCTTCTAGGTTCCGTCATTAAAAAGACAACTTGGTTATAATGCATTGCAGTAATTGAATGAGTTTGAGAAAAGAGTTGTAATAATCCATGGATGACAATTTGGACAAATAAATTCAGGCGCTAAGGAGAAATAAATAAAAAAAAGAAAACCTTGGATCGTTGCAGAATCTCCTTCCAAACGAATAATCTCCCCAATGAGGTTATCGTGACCCACGCGAACTAGTTCGTACATGGCCGCCCCAGCCATGCCATCGGCAACAACCACCGGACCTGAAACCTGCACGTCAATTCATACGAGTCCTCAGAATTCCGAAACCGACGACATTGAAGTGAAGTTAGATGTAGTTCTCAGCATGATGCGGTTGTTCTGCATCGGAGACAACCAAGCACGGCTATAATTCACCCATGCCCCGAAAAAAAAGAAAAAGATGGCATCTTCTGCCTTGTCGACGTATCTTACGAGACCGCGCTAAACATTATTCACGGGCTTCGTTCTTATTGTTTGCCATTGAAATCACTACCCAACAGCGACAGGGCGATTCGCATTCCTATCAACCCAATCGGCAGCGCCAACAATTAGATCCTAGATCAAAGAATCGGGATCACGAAATTCCCCAACACGGACGATTTCCGATCCGATAAAACCCCGGATGCAACGGACGACGGAATGACGGACGACGACAGAGGAAAAGGCGGATCATTGATCCGATAAAACTGACAATACGGAGCAGAGGAAATCGGGAAGAGGAGGAAAAGGGCGGGGATTTGATCGAACGGATTGGAAAGGGGGGCGAGACGGGACGCACCTTGCGGACATAACCATATTCGCTCTCCTTCTCCGAATCCTCGAAGGTCGTCAGACGAGCCCCGTACACGGACGGCATTATGGCCGGTTTCGAGCTTGCAACTGAGCCTCCGACGAAGGCGACGAGTTGGAAAACCGGCTAGGATCCGATCGAGGCCCGCGTCGCTCCAATCCACGAAATCGCGCAATTCAGAAATTCCCGACCGGAGAGAGAGAAAGAGGGAGGGAGAGAGAGAGAGAGAATGAGAGAGTGGCCCTGAAATATCAAATCTTGCAGGGGGAGACGATGGTTAATCGCGGAACGGAATGGCAGCGATGGAAGTTACGGTCGACATGGCGGGGGCTAGTTCGGTATTTCGCCCTCCCGCCCCGAAAAAAGTTTATTTAGGTTACTGGCCCCGAAGAAAAGGGAAATTGCAAAGTGGCGGTCCCGCACTTTTTACTTGTTCTCGGGTTCAGTCCTCGTATGTTTCTCGAATCACAAATTCAAGGACGGCGTTTCCATTATCGCGGCCATAACTGGTTCTCTGCTTCATCACCTCCGGAATCTGAAGCAATCGGTGAAGTTGGGGGTCGAAGATGATCGGGGTACGCGTGACGATGAACCTTCCTCCGTCGAGCAATGGCCGCCACAACAGCCAGTGGAATCCCCTCCCCCGCCGCCGCGGCCCCGGTCTTCTTCGCTCCCCGACGACGAGGACGGCCCTCCCCGGGAGCGGAGCCACGCCGGCGAGGGACCGGGTGATGGACTTCGGGAGGCACAAGGGCAAGATGCTGGGGACGCTCCCGTCCGGCTACCTCAGGTGGGTCTCCAACAACCTCCGGGCCCGGGACACGGAGGAGTGGGCCCGGCTGGCTGACCAGGTGCTGCAGGACCCCGTCTACCGGGACCGGATGGAGTGGGAGTCGGCGGAGAGGGTGTTGAGCGGCGGGGGCGCCGGCAGGGGGTCGGGGAGCGCGGTCTCGGAGCTGCTGGAGATAAGCGAGAGGTTCGGGTGGGACAACGAGGATAAGGCCGGGTGGGGCCGGGTGGATTTCGAGCTTCTGGGCACCTCCAAGGGCGGGAGGATCCCCAGGAAATCGGATGACGGGAAGGGGAAGGAGAAGGGCAAGGGGAAGGAGGAGTGCCCTGCGTCTGAATCGCCATCTCATCAAGGAGAGGAGAGGAGGAAGGAGAGGAGACACAGGCTGAGGTTGAAGAGAGAGTCAGGTGAAAGTCAAAACCGAGCCATCGTCGGCGGGAGCCGGAGGGAAGTGAGAGATGAAGGAGCGGCGGCGGCGGAGCCCGTATGTAACCCATTTCCAGGGCGGGAATCGCTGCTGAGGAAGGTGCTCCGCGGCGAGAGGCCCCTGTAGCTGTCGTGCATGACTTCCATGGAATCTCTTTTAGCTTTTTCTAGTCTTTTTTGCAACTAATCGAAGGGCGCGTCTTGCCCGAGTGATGTGAAGAGTATTTTTATCAATTCAAATCCATTAAAGGAGATTTGTTGGTCTTCTACTTAAGTCTCGATGAGTATATTATTCTTTATAGAGATATGTGCATTAGAAGTCGTAAAACTTATCGTGAAAATGCAATTGAGTTATAAAATTTTCAAAAAGTGTAATTAAGTCCTAAAACTTATCATGAAAGTTCAATGAAGTCCTAAAATGTCTTTAAAGTGCAATCGAGTTAAGATTTTCAAAAAGTGCATTCCATGAAAGGATTTTGATTAAATCATTTTGATAAGTTTTAGGATTTGATTGCACTTTTTGAAAGTTTTAGGACTTAATTGCACTTTGTGACAAGTTTTATGACTTAATTACACTTTTTTAAAATTTTAAGATTTAATTATATTTTTATGATAAATTTTAAGATTTCTAATGTCCTTATCCCTTCTTTATATATGTGTTCATCATGTTCTCTTCACGGAATGGCTTTTTTTCTTAGACAACATTGAACTCAGCGAATCCTCTCGATGTCGCGGGCAGCATCTGTAAAGTTTGACCGTGGACCATCCGAATCCCACCCACCTGCATGGCACAGTAGTGACATCAGTTCACTTTCACTCCCACTTTTATCGTTATAAAGCATGAGATTTGACTGTCTCCCCGGCACGCATTGCGGTCCCAATCTTTGTCGCATTAGTCCAAGTGTTGACTCAATACTCCTTTTTTCTTTATGGTATGATTAAAGAATGGGGTAATAAGTAGAGCTAATTGAAGACGGGAAAGGAAAGAACTTTCTTCCATGACTGAGGGCGTGACAGGGATCGACATGATGGAGAGCCTGACCTGAAGATCCTTAACTCGCGGTTGGGTTGGCTGTCCTCTCTCTTTCATCAAGATTCCACCTTTGACCTTGAGAAAGTCGGGACCCGCTTTGTCATTATGCCGATGCTCCGAGGACAAGTACGTGTTTTCGCTCACTAAACCGAGAGCGCGGGGTTTTGTTTGGGTTTTTGTGAGGGGAGGGAGTAAAGGACACTTCTGACAATATTCTCTGTACGAGGTCCTGACACTGGAACGCTGCTTCCTACTGTTTCTCTGGGTCTTCGAGCTTTAACATCTCCGTCCCGTTCGATTCATTTTCCCTCCCTCATCACGAGGGACGCCCTTCACCAACTTTTTTATCGTAGGAAGGAAAATCGCGACCATTTGTTGCCAACACCAACGCACGGTATTCACTCCCCTGCTCTGCATTTCGCTCTTTCCTAATTTCGATTTTCCATTTTCCATTTTGCATTTTACTGTCTTTCTGTTTTGGGTTCTCCGCAAGGACCGAGACCAGCACCCTCTCCCTCCTCTCTTTCCCTCAAACCCTACTTCTCGGCTCTCTTTCGGCTGTTTCCTCCTCGGTCACATTCTGTTTTTCTTTATTTTGGCAATGCCTTGGTTCTTGAAGGGGATCTTCGCTGCCAACTAGTCCTGGTCCATCGACGAGCTGGTGGGATCTCGAAAGCCGGATCTTTGAAGGTTATGGGTCCCCCCCCCCCTCTTCTGCTTTCTCGTTTCATGGAGATTTCCGCTGAGTGCTGAAGCCGTGGATGATTCTGAGGCTTCGTAACGCAAATGCTGAATCTTGGGCACGCCAAACATGCTGATTTCTTTGACCTCATGGTTCGTGCTTTTGCTTTCGTGAGTAAAGCTGTAGACTTGCTGGAAAAACTGCTGGATCTTAGGAGATGCCGTTTTGTGGTGGTTGCCGATCCATTTAAATGCTTATTGATCTGTCTTTTGGAGCTTGATGGACCTAGGTTTAAAAGGGTCGTTAGATATCGTAGTCTTTCTTTTGGAAGATGGGTTACGCCCCGCTGTTACTTTAGTTTGTGAGAGAGAATTTTTTTTTTTTTTAAATGTAAGTGCTGCTCGAAAAACCAAAGCTTTTTTAATTAGATAGTGGAGCTGAGGTAAGCTTTGCCTACTGATTTTTCCCATATGGTTGGTCTGTGATTTCTCCTGGAAGGTCTGATTCGGAGAAAAGAAAAAGAGGAAATGAGGCGTTCTTTCTAACTTAATCGAATATTATTTCCAGAGGACGTAAGGCCCAGTACTGGTAAGAACTGCATTCAGCTAATGCTCGAGGATTCGATCTGATTCAACATAAAAGAAGAGTCGGGATGGATTTTTTCAAAGTCAAGAAGTTCAGGAAGGCACGCAAGCCTCTCTTGGATCAGGACAGTGAGGGGAAGTCCATTCCGCCAGATGAGGAACCAAACGGTGAAAATGGCGTTGATGATTTTAGCAAGTCGGTCTCCGCAGATAATGTTGCTGATGCGGAGGATGAAGACGACGACGACTTTATAACAAATGAAGTGAAGAGACGGTTGAAAGAACTTAGGCGGAACAGTTTCCTGGTTTTGATTCCTGAGGAGGACTCATGCCCTGAAGATGATGAGGAAGAAGGAGAAGAGGGTGAGACAAGCTCTAGTGAGTGGAGAGATGTCGAAGCTGAAGGTCGACAATGGTGGGGTGGATTTGATGCTTTCTATGAAAAGTACTGTGAGAGGATGCTGATCTTTGATCAATTGAGTGCACAGCAGCTTGGTGAAGCTGGTAATTTGTTATATTTTTCATGTTAGGCTTGTTTTATGCTAATGTGAAACATGTTACTTTGGTGACAGCTGATGGTTTTACACTGCGATTACTTTTCACAGGGACTGACATGATTTTGTCTGTCGTCAGGATTCTCTTTTTCCCAATCAATTTATTAGTAACTTCCCTTGGATTCTATTGGACTTCTATATTAGGAGTCTTGCAGTTGGTTTCTTTCATTTTGTGTCAGTATAAGTGTTTTTAGTATTGCAACGAGTCAATATGCGCTAAAGAAAGGATTTGCGTTCCTCCTCTATTGTTAATATAAAAGCTTTTCTTTTTGGACCAATACAATAACTTTCGTTTGTTGGTGAGAGAAATTGGATGAGGTATGAGGAGGTGTTTCATTTGTTTTTGTGAAAGAGCACACGTGATCATAGTTTATTGGTATGGCCTCTTGATGTACTTCAAGTTGTACTGTGAACTACTAATTATACGTTGAAAATTGGATTTTCATCTGTATGGAGATGTTTATTCATTGCTGCAGTAGCTTCTGCAAGTTTGATAACAATTATATGGTCTGTATTGTATTGTAATGCAGTTCCGCAGGTTCCCTTGACACCATCACCCAGAACTGCATCTAAGAAACTTACTTCTCCCCTTCGCTGCCTTTCTTTGAAGAAGATTGAAGAGCCTGATGAAGAAATGGAGAAGCTGCAACAGTTGGAAGGTAATCCTTATGATGATCTTGAGACAGCTTATCTAGCTCAAACTTGCTTAACATGGGAGGCACTTCATTGCCAATACACTCAGCTGTGCCAAAAGATCTCTGGCCAGCCTGAAAATATGACATGTTACAGCCGTAGTGCTCAACAGTTTCAACAATTTCACGTTCTACTCCAAAGGTTTATCGAAAATGAACCTTTCGAACCGGGACTTCGACCCGAAATTTATGCACGTGCAAGAAAAAGCTTGCCCAAACTTCTTCAGGTTCCAAATATTCAAGGTAATGGCCTTGCTGACATAAATGGAAAATAGATAACGTGACCGGAAGAAATGGACTTTTTGTTTGTAAAAGTTATCACTTGTGCTACGACAGGATCGGAACAGAAAGCGGCAGAAGAAGGTGGCTCAGATATATTGGTTCTTGCACCTGATCTCCTCAGAATTATGGAGAATACCATCCTTACTTTTCATCTTTTCCTGAAAACGGACAAGAGGAAGTCCACCGGAGTTCTAAATTTGTTTGCAAATCAGAACCATTTTGCTACCCCTCAACAGCAGGTCCAGTCATCTCTTGAGAAGGTGAGATTCTCTCATCACTCATTACATTTCGCCTTTCCAGCATTAGTCTTTGATTCATGCTCATTTCCAATATACGGGCTTAATTAGTTCTTACTATTTGTTTTCTTTTCTCTGGGATAGGTAATTGTATTTTTCTTCAAATTGTTTGCTTATATCTGCTCACCAGAAGAAGTTTGAATTTGGCATTTTGATGTCCCTTACATTCTTGAGCGTGACCAGTTGCTGTTGCTGCTGGAATCTCCTTGAAATCTTCCCATATTGCTTCTCTGTAGACTGCTATATGACTGATACAGCTTTAATCTGACTGGCTAAGCTCTTGAAATTGCATTTTAGGACCTATGCATCAGTTAGATGGAATAAACTGGCTGCTGTTTGTGTTTTGTTAACCGGCAATGAATATGACTTGCTAGTAAAATATCGTACTTCGTGATTTCTTTGGTCTGACTGCTGTGATATGCAGAAAGCTGTGAAATTGAAGGAACTGCGCAGGAAGAAGAAAGGGTGGAAGAAGAAATCATGGCCTCAAACAGATGATGACGTGCAGCTGCTATTTGCCCTCATAGATGCGAAATTATGTTCCATGGTTCTTAGGAGGGAGAGGATTGTCAATGGACAATTTTTATGGTGTGAGGAAAAGATGAAGAAACTGGATTTGTCTGATGGGAAGTTGCATAGGGACCCCTCTCCTATCCTTTTTCCTTGTTGAATGTCATTGGAGAGATTGTTTAGGTGATTTAGATTTGGTGTAGAGACAAAAATACTCGAAAAGACTTGCTTCTGTTTCAGTGGACAATACAGCAGCCGTCTGAACAGTCATTGGTGGATCATAGATTTATTGTTGTAAGTATGGTTGGTCAATGCTAGTGCCCTGGTGGCTGTTAATTGAAATTTTGAAGGGGTTCTGGGTATGCATTGGAATGGGGAAATGAGGGAGAGAGGCACAATGTCCCAACAGGTTGTCCAGTCCTGTGTAGTGATGAGGAACTTGTTCAATTAAAAGCATGTAGATTTTGCCCTGCCATTCTAAGTCTCTACTTCAGCCGTTTCCCGTTTTACATAGCTGACTGACGTGACCGTTGATCTCTAAAGATGATTAGTTCAGTAAGAAAAAATTCAATATTGCTCCTTGATTTGATGCATACCGCACTGTATACTAAGTCCAGGTTTACCCATCAAAAAGAAAAAAAAGAAAAAAGAAAAAAGAAAAAAGATACATTTACAGCGTACCATCGCAATTGTCGTAACTAACTGGCAGTATGTCAGCTTGGCTTTCATTACCCCTTCTTTTTCTTTGGTGGCTTCGCATTTTCTCAGTCCTCTTCCTAATCCATGATTTCACTGTACTTTCAAATTTCTCTGTAAACAAGTTATTAACAAAATTATGGTTAGACAAACTAAGGTGCTTAATTAAAACCTAGGGTGATTCAATCTTTGCCAATATTCCACTTACCCAACGCGGATAACACGATCCAACAAACAAACACGGCACCCCCCACCAAGCACTTACTCCCGAGGATGAGTATGGATCTAGGGTAAAACCTGGAACTTGACCGAACCGATTAGAATCTCTAGGTTTCAGGTTTAAGACATGTATGATAGATTCCATATTCCAAAAAATGAGAAACTTGTTTCCACGAGTTGATTTTAGGTACTTGGTTGGATGAATTGGAATTTAAAACTTGTAGCCTAAAACTTGAACAGGTTTTAATATTTTTCTTAGTTTATGTCTTCACGAGAGTTGTCATATTTCATGCCGTTAGATAATGAGTGTATAATCTAAAGCTTTCATTTTACTACTGAGTTTTTAAATTTTGTTATTGTTCATTTTTTTTTGTGTCTTTATGGTGATTGAATTGTGATAATAAGTAGTGATCATTAAAAATTTTAATTAACTACAATCGTTTAATTAATAATATAAGTAGAACCTGAATAAACTTTGTAATTAATTTTAAAACCCGTGACATGATAAATTCTAGATTCTAAGGCATGTATGATAAGTTCTAGGTTTAAAAAAAACGAGCAACTTATTCTAGTAGGTAGGTTCTAGATTTCAGATAGAATCTATGTAAAAACTTGGAATCGCTTACTCCTCCTTACTCCTTTGTAGTCGTGAGAAATCAAACAGAAAGCATGCCAAAGATCTATGGGTTGCAAGGAAATCATACAAAAGGAGGATGGGAGAAGAAAACAATTCTTTCCAATAGAAATTTGTTGGGTCAAATTAATCAATGGGCGAAAGTAAATGACCCACGTTACATCAGCAAAATTCTCAAAAAAAAGAGCCCCTGCCCAGATCACCAAAAATATGGCTGGACTCGTTCTCGCGCCGTTACATCGGACTTGTTGTCAAGCCGTTACATGGGACCTCTTCCGACAACCAAAATATCTTTCCAAGCTTCATAGAACATCCAGGTGATGCCCGACGAGGGCATAACTTTCAAACAACTTGCGCCCCACCCTCTGTACAGCCCTAACAGACCCTCCTCCCTAATGACTTCGGCCAGTGCCGCTGCCATGTGGGGCGGACACTTCCCTTGCAGAGCTCCCACCATTAGCCTCTTCCTCGCCACCTCCAATGGGAAGCTGATGGTGCTAGCTGTAAAACCTGGCCAAGTGACAGAGAAAAGGGCAAAAAGAAAAATTGTTCAGACATGTGAACTAGTAAAAATGCCTCCAATGGTTCCACAACTCTTAAATGACAAAAAAATTCTAATAAATACAGGAGAGACCACTGAAAAGGTTACACAATAAAATGCCTAGGGTACCGTTGATCTACCAGCATTGTAACTAACAAGGATTCTCACCTGCAAATGCTCCAATTAGAAGCATTTCAGGACGGCTCAAGGATTTCTTATTCTTTCCTGAACAATAAGACTTCTTGACTGTCTCATAGATAAAGTAGTAACTTGTACTGTATGGAAGCATTCCAATTAGCGTGGGTGCAATGCCAGCATAAAATGCCCCAATTCCACCATCTTGATAGATCTTACTTAAGGCAACCCTTAAGCTAGGGTAGATGTCTGGACTTATAGTCAACCGATCCTACAAGAGAACTAGGACGATATCAGTTTTGATTAGCTCATATGGCATCTTGATACCATGTGAATTAAGAACAGATAATTGTCTGCATTCAACTCAAACAATGAGAAACAAAAGTAAGCCAAGACACTGATGCACACAGAAAGGAAGCATAAGTTTTATACCTTCAGAACTTCAAGGGGATGACATGCAAGAGTGCTAGCAATGCCAGCAGCTGCACCAGCAACGGCAACTGGAGAGATCCAGGAAAGGGACAAATTAAAATTCAGACTACCTAATTGCAAGTTGGGACCCCCATTCTGCTTCCACTGTTCTTGTGCAGATGTCATCGCTCGCTTGACATACTCGAATGTTCCAAGCTCAATCGCCTGGGTAGGAATGATGCGGAGCATATTGATTGTATTGCCAGCCCAAAGTCCTTGCCATCCCTGCTGCTCCATGACCTCAACAAAACTACCAGCAATATGTTTTGATCCAACGCCAACTATCATTCTTGTCCTGTAAATTACAAGTGACAACTAAGCTCATATATTTTGAAGATTTTCATCAGAGAAATCTTAAGGCGGCCAGGAGCAAGACTTTCACACTATAGCTGCCAAGGTTAGGTAGGAATACAACCATCACTTGGTTGCTCACCAAAAGAGAGTTTCAGAGTACAGAGGACCGAAAGTCAGTTGATTAAAAGGGTGGAGTTGGATTATAAAATAGGTTTTTGCAAATTGAAATCACAAGAGTACTACAATTAATAATTATCACAGATTCTCGTGGACAGACATGTCCCCCATAAAGTTAAACCATGAGATGAGAATAATAGATTGTAAGTGCAGTAAATTAGTAATCCCGAAAGCACCTCAACTGAAGACTTTACATGTATTGGGGGCCTATGGAACAAGACTTACAAGATAAGAATTGAAGAAAGCTATCATACAGAATACTTTCTTCGTCTAGAAAATAGTTAAGCGTGACTGGATAGCATTTGAAATTTCATATTGTGAGAAAATGCAAATCACATGCTCGATGACAAAAGAACCATTTGAACCTGATTGTCTCTAGAGGAGCAAGGACAGCCTTGGTCATGGCTCCAGCCAAAGCCCCACTAAGAAACTCGCCAACTTCTCTAGTCCTGAAGAAATCCTGCATTTACACAGAATGAATGATGAACTTAAAAATTCGATTCTGGAGAATTGGCAAAATGACCTTTGGTAAGCCGCAAATAATACAAGACTACAGGAAAGTAGCATCTACAGATGCTCATGTAAATAGAGGGAATGTGTCTAACAAATTCCAACGGAGAAATCCAAGAGTTCAAGCAGCATAATAAGATAACTTTAACCCTTGCATAAGAATTCTTTTTACAAGACAAAACAAAGATGGCACATATAGTCTAGATTTTAAATGACAAACTTTTAGCTTGATTTGTAATTTACTTTTCCAGATCCAGAATACTAATGTAAGAACATTTTTTTTTTAGTAATCTCCAATGAACCCAACCGCTATACTTCCACTGTTCCTTAGCTGACTCTGGTTTATTGCAGAAAAAATTCACAATGGAATCGACTTAATAGGCTATCACCGACAACTAAAATCAGCTGGGTAGTGAAGAGCCTAAAATGGGACAACAACATATTACCACAACTCAGACCATGGGGAAGTCTATAACAATCAATCTCATTTTAGTCAAACAAAGATCATCAAAGATTCTGCTCTGGGAAAGCAGTTACACGCTGTATCGAAAGTTGGATATTTGTGCTCAGCCAATTGCCAATTTGTTCAGCAGCCAACCTTTATAGAGCAGATTTCAGAGGAGAACAAAGACAATTCAGGGTCAGATTATCCTACGAATCAGCCAAACACATAAAAAGGCGGAGTGTCATGGAACCCAGACTATAAAAAGTGGCTCCTGCTTTCATAAAAAGTTCATTTACAAGCTTAGTAAATCATGGGTTAACTCCTTATTCACTTAAAAGGCAGTTCTTGGAAAGAGAATATCCCGTGTTCATCCACAATCGAAAACTTCTTGGAGACTAAAAGTCCAGACCGCAAAAGGGAAAATAACTACCCAGGAAAAAGAAAAAAAAAAAAAAAAAAAAAGCACTCTACTTACTTTGAGAACGAGCTTAACGTCGGGAACTTGGAACCGGAGCTCAAAAGGAGGAGGGTCCTTGTCAAGGTCGATCATCTCCTTGGAGAGCATCAACACTCCATAGACGTCGCCAAAGCCCGCATTGGCCCCGCCATAAGTCTTCTTCTGCGACTGTGATTCCATGCCCAGATTATTTTTTTTTTTTTCCTTCGCTCTTATCAGTATCAAGCCAACTTTACATCTAACGCTTTTGCAGGAACAGAGAATATGCAAGTTGTTCACTTTTTAACGATTTTGGTTCTGGGTTCCCTTCCTTTTTTAAAGATGCAGATGACAAGTGTGGAGATATTCACAGACCCATATGAAGCAAAGCACAAAAAGCGTGAGGAAATTGAGGACAAAGGGATGAGATTGACGTGCCTGGGAAGGAGACCTGGGGTTCATTGGACGGGCTTGAGGAGCACAGATATTTCTCTCCCTCTTTTGTTTTATCGCTTCCCTGTCGTTGCGATGATGGGCACAGTTTTGATAATTCGACGACAAAAGATTACTACTTCTCGGTGGAATCGGTTGGTACCTCGTTCATCGTCTTGGGTGAGAGGGAGCTCATAGTTGATGGGTTCTTCCCCCTTCTTCTTTTCACCTTTTCCGCCTTTTCGGGGAATATCGAGCCTGAACTGTTGAACGGAGTGATTTCAGGGGGGCATTCATCTGCCTCTTGTCTGGGAGACTTTTAGGGTTTAAAGACTTGGGATGTTGTCAATTTTGGGAGGTCTTCAGATTAGTTGGCAAAAGAGCGCAAGTGGGTTCCATGTCACTGTGCTCATCCTTACATTTATTAGGACTTTTTTTTTTTTTTTTTTTTTATATGGACAAACATTTACTAGGACTTTAAAATGACCTTTTCCACTTGCTAATGTGGACGTGTCTGGTAAAGTTTCTGATATATATATTTTCCCAGAACAGAAAAATACATAAATTCATTTGGTAATATTAACTAATTTTGTCGTTCTCCGAAATAGCTCAATGGTTAGGAAATAGATTTAACATGGAAACAAAAATAGAAAAAGATTAATTCTTTGTTTTCGAGAATAAAAAGAGTGATAAGGTCATTTTAGAATAACAAGCTAAACGAAACACAATACTTGTCTTTATACAATTGACATAAAGTCCGATATCATGACTCGATCCAAGTCCCAATTTTTTGGAATAAAAAAATAAAAAAAATTCAGCAATTTAGCCAAAAAAATAGATTTTGAGTAGTTTTACTAGATTTTAGTATTAATTTTACTTTAGAATCAATTTAGTATAAAAAAGTGAAAATATTTTGATGAAAATTTGATTCAAGATTGAATAAGCTTTTATGGTTTTACTAAATGAATTTTTGACTATCATTTTCTTTTAAGGGGAAAATTTCAAATGAGAACTTGAAATGGAGTCATTTTATCAAGAAATGGCCAAAAATAAGTCATATCTCAAATAAGAGTCTAAAATAGTCGAGGTAGTCTCAATTAAGGGCATGAACTCATTGGTCAGTTAATCTTTGCCAATGGACTTTTTTTTGGCAACTAAGTTAGGAATAATTTTGTCCAAAATTTGCAGTTGTGTACAAATGCATGGAGTCCCCAAATTAAATTGGAATTCTTCTATTTGCTTTTCCTTGTGCTTGCTGCTTAAAAGAATTGCTCTTGCCCACTCCTTGCCAATTCCTTGCCTGCCACTCTCTTCCTTTCTCTCTCTCTTTTCAATGAAGGTGCTCTCTCCCTCTTATCCACTGTAATTCGTTTTTGATTCATTTTAAATCTACCGAATGAGAGTAATGAGATTTCTTGAGGCCATTTTGCATTGGTGCTTGAAGTATTTGCATATATGTGTGAGTTGTATTAGAGAAGTCCCACATCAAATAATTGGTGTAGTGTTGAGCAATAATATATCATACTTGGCTCATAACTCATGACTTAAGTTTTTGAGTGAAGGTGGGTCCAATTAAATGTATTAATAGGCTTGGACTTGAGTTTTCCCTTGATGATCTCCCTAGTGAAGGTATCAAACTTCTATTGCTTACTCCCAACAAATGGTGTTAGAGTCGATAATTAATTGATGGCCCACCCCACTGTGTATCGGTGTTTGATGAATATCTCAAGGAGGAATTCAGTTTCCAACGTGATTTTTGGGCAAGTGGGCATTGTGGTGTAGCAACGTGGGTCCAATCTGATGACAGACTTGATGGTTTAGTCTGGAAAAAAAGATCAATGATGAAATTGGGTTTTGGACATTCAAGTTAATATAAGTTAATGCAAAATGATACCCGAATTAAGGAGGAGCAAACCAAACACTGGAATTCACACATGAAGGGGAGATTGTTAAGATATACATGAATTGTGTTAAAAAAAAATTCCACATCAGAGAATTGATGTGGTGTTGAGTAGTTGATATATCCTAGTTAGCTCGTAATTTATTGGCTTAAACTTTTGAATGAAGGTGGGTCCAATTGGATATATTGACAGGTTCAGATTTAGACTCACTTTTGGCAATCTTCCTAGTAAAGGTATGGGACTTCTTTTGCACACTTCCAACATGAAAGTTGTGCCGAAAACTTTGGGAGCCACCACGACAGCGCCATTGTGACTATGGATGTGTGAGAGAGCGAGCGAGAGCAATTTGCTTTAGCAACAAGCTGAGGAAGAAGCAAATGGAACAACCCTAATTCCGATTCAATTTGAGGACTTCATGCATTTTTTACTCAAATGCAAGTTTTGGACAAAATTATCCCTGTTTTAGTTGTCGGAAAAAAGTCAACCGATGAAGACTTGGCTGGTCAGTGAGTTTAAGCCCTTCATTGAAACTAACTTGATCACTTTAAATTTTTATTTGAGACAAGGTTCACTTTGTGATGGAAAAACAATAACAACTCGAATAATATTGGATTAACGTAGCGGAATAAAATAATTTTTCATACTGTGTAAACATAATAGGAACTGATATAGTAGAGCAAAATAAATATCAAGCACGCAAACACAAAGTGATTTTTTTAGTGGAAAACCTCCTCAGTGTGAGGAGATAAAAAAAATCATGGAACCGGAGTCTACCCAAAGATCTTCACTATCAACAAAATTTGAACAAAATTCTTCTCTAGTAAATACTAGAGGTATATAGTACTAAAAACCCCAAGAACATTATTCTTGACAATATGTATAAATTTCACAAGAGATTAATGATAAATTTGACCGAAAACCTGGTGTAGGGAGCTTTAAACGAAAATTAAACTGTCCAGATTTAATAAGAGTGCGCCACGAACACTGATAAAATTTTAACTCAATCGGATTATGAATTAACATCTGATGTCTGCTCGATGTAAATCAGCCTGATTCCCAAACCTTAGATTTTCTACTCTCTCTTTTTTTTATTATCGCATCTCTAATAACTTCTTTACTAGCTGCCACTTAAAACATAGTGAGAAATCCTATTTTTCCATATGACTTATTATATGGGCTTAAGCTTTTTTGGGCTTATTATTCATTAGGCTTCCTCCACATGAGAGTAAACTAGAAGTTTCCTGATCCCGAAACTGAGTTTTAAACTAGAAGTTCCCTAAAGATACCTCATAATCCAATTTACTGCATTCCAGTGTTATCTATATGGATTTGACAAATAACAACAAACAATACCAACTGAATGTGCTAAACCTGAACGTGTACATATCATCGCATACATCAAACTTCCTATAGCCAAAGCATATGGAACTCTTTCTTATCTTTCTTCTATTTATTAGTCATAGGACTTTGCTTTGCATTTAGCTTAAAAGTGAACAACAAGAGGAGTGCTAACCATTTTAGCCTTGTCCTTATAAAATTTATGAAGAATCTTTTTGATGTATTTCTCTTGTGATAAGAATAACTTCTTAGCATCTTTATCTCAAGTAATTATAATGCCAAGAATTTACTTCGATGTACCTAAGTCTTTCATGGCAAAAGACTTGCTAAATTATTTCTTTAACAACTCAATTCATGAAGCATTCTTGCCAATAATTAGCATATCATCAACATAAAGTAAGAGAATAATAAAGTCATCATTAGAAAATTTTTGGACAAATACACAGTTATTAGATGAAGTCTTCTAATAGCCCTATTCCATTATAACTGACATAAACTTTTTGTACCACTGTATCAATACTTGTTTTAGGTCATAGAGACTCTTCTTCAACTTGCACACATAGTCCTCTTCATCTTGAAACTCTCTGGTTGTTCCATATATATCTCTTCTGCCAAGCCACCATGTAAGAAGGTTGTCTTGACACCCATATGCTCAATTTCTAAGTTTAGGCTAGTTGCTAAGCCTAGTACCACACAGATAGAAGACATTTTCACCATTGGAGAAAATATATCATTAAAATCAATACCATTTCTCTGATCGAATCATTTAACAACTAATATAGTTTTGTATCGTGGTTGTGAAGTCTATTCATCTTGTTTCAACATGTATACCCTCTTGTTCTTTATGACTCTTTTGCCTTTAAACAACTTCATCAATTCAAAAGTATGATGATCATAAAGTGATTGCATTTCATCCTACATAGCATGAAGTCATTTGGTTTTGCACCCATCTTCTATTGCTTCTACATAGTACTTTGGTTTACCTGCATCAGTCAATAATACATACTCATTTTCAAAATATCTAGTGGAAGGTTGTCGGTCTCTAACAAATCTCTAGACTGGGATATCTGGTGGAGTATCTAATGGAGCTTCCGGTTCATGAATTATATCATTTGTTTCAATATGTTCAAGGACATATTTATTATCTGGAGCATTCACTTCCTGCCACTTCTCATCAACCTGTGCGAGAATATGTGTGAGAGTAACTAGATCCAAGTCAACTAAATCATCACTAACCCATGGCGCTAAAATCATCTATGATTTCTCAATATCTTGTATTGTATGATCTTCCATAAACACAACATCTTTGCTTCTTACAATTTTCTTCTCAAATTGAATCGTAAAAATTTATAACTAAACATATCCTATTTATAGCCAATAAATATGTACTGTAGTGTTTTCACATCATGTTTAGACCTCTTATCTTTGGGGATATGCACGAATGCCTTGCACCCAAAGACAGACAAATAATCATAAGAAACATTTTTACCTACTCAAACTCTGTTAGAAGCATCAAACTCTAGAAGAGCGCATGGAATAAGATTTAATACATATGCAACTGTACTTAAAGTGTGACGACCCTAATTCTATCTCTAGAATCTTGAGGGGTAGGGGTTATTTTCACGATGTCCTAGGCTCGTCACCGTCTCGATTCTTCTTATCTTTTCATTAAGAGCATGTGAAAGTATATGCCCATACAACAACAAGAAGGAAAACAACCATTTACAAACACATTACTTATATTGCGTTAGTATATTTTACAAGCCCTAATCTATGGGCCGTTCTACTTATATATTCATTTTTTATGTCAAAAGGCCGGGTAATCTTATCTCCTCTAGTGTGACTGTAGTTCCCAAAACTGGTGCGAGGCCTCTATGCCTACAAGTTTGAAAGATAAGGAAGTGAGTCGGGGGACTTAGTAAATAAACCCACTAAACTTCGATTAGAAGGATGCCTCGTCGTCGAACTAGAAACGTGAACATAACTGCAACAATATCAAACGGTAGATCAATAGTAAAATATATTCCAATAACCCATTCATGTGTATGACAAGAGTTTGATTTACCTCTGATGCTCAAACAGTTAAAACTAACACAAAAAACATGCATAAAAGGGGTTCATCTATTATCATAATTGTTCTTACAGTTCTTCTAGAATTCTCCAGACAACGTACCCTAATCCAAGGGTGACGTCTATCATCCGAATTTAGTTGGGCATCCGGAATCCATTAGGCATCCGAAATCCATCGGGCACCCAAAGTCCATCGGGCATCCCATTCTCATGAATGAGGCATCGCCGCGAACGCGATGTGACGATAAGTCTTATCTTTCATTTAATAATCACACATTATACAACACACAAACTAGTTTACTATTTTTCCTTAGCCACACTTACAAGGCTTGAGGATGTGCTCATACAAGTGTGTGTGTGTTCATCTTTTATAATACCATAACTACATAATATGCCGGGCAAGGCACAAGATTCGTGGCCTGAACTGACCGACTAAGTGTTGACCTATGCCAAGCAAGACTTGGATTGGTACACCTCAATACCAATCTGCCAATCGAGGTTCGTTCTTACACGCCTCGACACCGATCTGAACCCAGTGAGACCTGTCCATGGCCTAGGGCATGTTTCTGTCCATGGATTCCAACTCATGAGTAAGCCATACAAAATATTAAACGAGCAAAACATGGAAAATTGACATGTCATAGAAACTCAATCAACAATAAAGAGATGCATTGCAGGCATGGTCAAGAACACGTCTCGCTCAACTAGCATAACACGATGCCCTAATCAAAGTTTAGTAAGTCTACTTACCACAACTCGGATTTAGCTTAGATAATTTGATGGGGCGACGGTGCAAGGCCGAAAGAAAGGAAAGAAGGGCATAACAGTGTGTGAATGGCGAGAGGGCTAAAAAATGATGGAAATGAATGGAGGGCTCCTCCTATTTATAGGCACCAACCTTATCATTACTTATCTAAATGACCCAATCACATTACTTGGGGTGGCGTGGCTATAAAGTCGAGATGGCGAGCCTAGTTTGCAGGGTAGCACACCTAGGGTCCTAGGAGAACACTTGACATCTTCTTATTGGATCGCCTATTCCATGTCATCATGACTTAGACTACTTGCTTTTCAAGGAGAATCTTATTATAATGATAAACAAATCTCTATAGGGACACCTAACCTAATGACTAAGTTTCCTGCATTTAATGCTTAGATTTTATGTAATCATTAGGCTAAGTATTTTTCACATGTCCTTAGCAAAACGTACTCCCCAAGTTGTCCCTCTCTCTCTCTCTCTCTCTAGAATCTTCCATGGGACATCTAAGCCTATGATTCACCAACTTCTCCAAACTAAATCTTTTGGCCATCATTACAAAATCTTCATAAGGCCACCTAAACTAATGATTCACCATCTTTATTAATGGCTTAGATTTGGACAATCATGAGGTTTGAATATTTATCACATGCCTAAATTAAAGAACTTGCTTTCTAAGTTTTGGCTTTCTAGAATATTCCACTAAGTTTTCTTGTAATTGGTCCACTTAAGCCCCTAAGTCATTTGCTTTTCCCCCAAAGAAAATCTGAGCCATTATTATCAAATCTTCAAGGAACATCCATGTGGGGTGACTCATCCCTGCATTTAATGAGGTTTTTTTAGAATCTTCTATATGTCTTCTCTTGATTGGTTCCTTTGTTCAAGAGTTCCTTACTTAATTTCCGAGGCAAATTTTTGGTAATCATTATCAAATTTAGAAATATCTATTCAAAGTGATAAGTCATCCTTTTTCTTGAAGAACTTAGGATATTCTAGAATGTTCTATTTTGTTCATTTCTAAAAAAAGTATGGTAACCATGGGAAATAGGCCATGAAAGTGCAACTGGGTAAGGACTTTTTGTGTACATTTCTTATCGACCATTTCAACACATCGGGGGTTTGTGGCAAAGCCACCCTCAATATGGTTATCATAGGCAGAAATTGCCTTATCGGCTCGATCGATGGCCCAAGTCCCGAGCTCAATGGTCTAGTTCCACCATTGGCATACCGATCTTGGCCTATTAGTTGTAACCAAAAGAGGGGTCCAAATTGAGGCTGTTACATAAAGTTTCACTCCAAAAGGATCTAGATAGTTTTGACCGTGAAAGTAAACATCTTACCCTTTGAACTAGTGTTCTGTTTATTCTTTCAGCTAAGTCATTTAATTGAGGCATTTTGGGAGGTGTCTTTTGATGTTGAATACCCTGTTGTTTGCAATATTCATCAAAGGTCCAACATACTCTCCCCCATTATTGTTTCTAATGTATTTCAACTTTTTTCCAGTCTGTCTTTCTATTAAAGCTTGAAACTACTTAAAAGCATTTAATACTTTATCTTTAGTTTTTAAGACATAAATCAATATTTTCCTTGAATAATCATCTATGAAAGTAACAAAATAAAGAGAACCACTAAGTGATTTTGTCTTCATAGGACTTTAAACGTTAGAATGCACTAAATCAAGTATACCTAACTTTCTTGAAGGAGGGAAGCTTTTGAATGCGATTCTATTTTGTTTTCTTACTAAACAATGAGTCTTTGGCGGTAATTTTTTCATATTTGAAAGAAGCTTCTTCTTGCAAATATTGACAAACCTTTCTCACTGATGTGATTGAACCTCTTATGTCATAACTCGGCTTTTTCTTCGTTGTCTATTGTATTAATTTTTTCTCTAGACAGCTTTGCCTATATGATGTATAATGAATAATATTTTTCACCTCTAGCCACAACTAGAGAACCTTTGGTGAGCTTCCATTGATCATCAATAAAGGTGTTGCAATAACCCTCATCATCAACCTTAGTTGTGGAAATCAAATTCAAATGAATATCAGGTATATACTTAACATTATTCAATACTAGCTTCATGCCATTGTTGATCTTTAGGTACACATCACCAATGCCTATAACTTTAGCTATTTTGTTGTTTACCATCTTCACAAATCCAAAGTGACCTAACCTATATGATGTAAAGAAATCCCTACAAGATGTAGCATGAATAGATATGCCACTATCAATTATCCTACTGGTTTAATGAAATACGAGATTCACTGCATCACCATCAAAGATAATTAGAAAGTCATTGCTATCATTATTTCTTTTTTCTCTCTTTACCTTTCTCTTTCTATTTCTCCTATTTGAACTAATGACAAAACCTTTGAATTTGTCTTTCTGATGGCAATAATGGCACCAAACGTTATCAAATTTATTTTATTTTATTTTGCTTTTATCTTTACTTTTGTCTCTATTTCTCGGGTCTTGAGACTCACTTCTTCTCCTTTTTTTTTTTTTTTTTTCAATAACCAGGGCTTCATAATATGAAGAGGAAGATCCCTGTTTCTTTTTTCTTATCTCTTCATTCAAGACACTACTCTCGGCTAAATCCATGGTAATCATACCATTCGGGGTAGAATTAAATAAAGATGTTCGAAACATCTCTTACGAGTCCAGCAAAGTACCAAGCAACCATAGTGCTTGTATCTCATCATCAAACTTGATTCCAATTGCAACTAATTGATTGATAATTCCTTTAAAAGAATTTAAATGATTAGTCAAATGAGTACAATCTTGATATCTCAAAGCTATCATATGTTTTATCAGAAATAACTTATTATTCCTAGTTTTTTTAGCATACAACTGTTTGAGCATATTCCACAAATTGTGTGCATGTGTTTGCTTAATGATATGATTCAAAACACTATCATGCACCCACTACCTAATATAACCACGCACTTGATGATGAAATATAGACCATTCAACATCAATTTTATTTTTTAGTTTCTCTTAAGTAAATAGGGTTAGATAATAATCATTCACATATAAAAGATCTTTCATATTTCCTTTCCAAATATGATAATTCGAGTCATTCAGTGTAACCATTCTACTCGTATTCGTTTCCATTGTTCAACACAAGGCCAAAAAATTAAGTAATAACCAAAGTTCTAATAGCACTTTGATGGGAGAATAATAATAATCCAAATAATATCGGATTAACGCATCGGAGTAGAATAATCTCCTCTCTATGTAAACCTAATAGGAACCCATATAGTAGAACAAAATAAATATCAAGCACGTAAACACAAAGCGACTTTTTTTACGTGGAAAACCTCCTCGGTGTGAGGAGATTAAAAACCACGGAATTGGAGTCCAACCAAAAATCTTCACTATCAAAAAAATTGTATTAATAAAGTTTTTCTCTAGTAAATACTAGAGGTACATGGTAGTAAAGATCTCTAGAACATCATTCTTGACAATATGCATAAATTTCACAAGAGATTAATGATAAATCTGACAAAAAAAATAAGTTTTGATCAATCTGCAAAAAATTGGTGTAAGAAGCTCCAAATGAAAATCAAATTGTCCAGATTTGGGAAAAGTGTGCCACGAACATTTTAAAAAAATTTCAGCACAATCGGACCACGAATCAACCTCCGATGTCAACTTAATGTAAATCGGATTGATCCCAAAACCCTAGATTTTTGATTTTCTCTTTTTCTTTTATTACTATGCCTCTAATAACTTATTTGCGGTTACCACTTAAAAGATAGTGAGAAATCGTTTTCTTCATATGACTTATTATATGGGTTCAAGCCTTTTTAGGCTTATACTCATTGGGTTTCCTTTGCATGAGAGTGAACTAGTTAACACTTCAGGCACTTCTTTGAAAAGATAACTCCACTTCAGTTTTTTATTTGAGATTTTCTCATTTTCTTGTACTTAATTATTAGTAAAAATACATGTAATTTTTAAATAATCTTTTAACATTGTTATCCTTTAAATATAAGGTATCATGAATGTACATGTTTTTTTTTTTTTTTTTTTTAATGATTGTCTAAAATCATTTATTAGTAAATATTTTGTAATATTATGTATCTATATATTATTAAAAATCTTTCACAATTATCTAAATTGCAAGATGATAAGGATGCCTCCAAATGTGCACTTAATCATAAAGGTTATCAAGTTTTTCTTATTCATGAAATATGCATAATAAAGTAAAATGACCCTCCAACATGATAATATGTTGGCTAAGACAAAATATGGTATTATTTGCACCAAAAACTGGCCAACTCGTCAATATGAATAAAAGCACGTGACTAGAATTTAGAGTATCATTTGGCACGCGTTCCATGTTTGATGACCACAAGGATTGTTACTAACATTAATGCACATCGATGACTGCTACTAATCAGTTGTTGATGTATGACAAAGATGATTGATGGTGGTTCACAAAAGTATTGGTTAATAAGGTCAACATATCATCAATTAAGACATTTAGAAAGGATAGAATGCACGAAGGGCCTTAAGATGCAGTTTAAGCTTGAAGTCACTAGAAAATAGAATGGGGGAGTTTGTGGCGCAATTAACACGTGATTTTAAAGGAACAACCGTTTGGAGATAAGATCACGATGTCGTGAGAGTATGGGCACAAAATTCTCGGATATGGGGGAACATTGCCACAATCGCAATATAACTACTTAGAAATGATTATTGCACAACCCCTACAAATATCATTATTCATCTACTAGATGACCTAATGGGCACAAAAATAAATAAATCTACTATCTTTCAATTATCTTTTTTAATTTCCAAACTCACATCGTCGATTAAATTTCGGTGTATTTCTTAGGTGTAGCTTCCAAATTTATGTTGTTGATTAAATTCCAGTGTGCATTTATATCCTAGGTGTTGTGTCGCCGACTAAATTTCGGTATAGTATCTTTGTGTTCTCAAATTTTATGGTCGATTAAATTCTAACATGGTCTGTTTATGTTTGATTTCGTAGAAGTGGATGTATTTCCAATTTGTCATCGATTAAATTCTAGTATGGTTTATGTTTGTACAATTCGTTTGAAATAAAGTTATAGCTGTCTCTTGTTTACTTGTGATATTTCCTATTTGGAGTTGTCATAAACCCTGTTTCCTTTGATAAAAACCAAATAATGACTTTTGATAAAAAAAAAAAAAAATTCATCTTGGGATAAATTTCGACAAAATAGATGCAATACTTTTTGCCACAATTGGTTCTCTTACTTATTGGCAAAAGAACATTTGGAGTGCCAAAATTTGGCATGGGAAGACACTTACATACTAAAATTTACAAAAGTGACACTTAAGTGCATTTTTTCAAAAATGGGACAATTGAGTGCCAAATTTGGCAAACGTGATCGGAAATCCTATATTGCAATTTTTTTAATAATATAACTTTCTTACGTGACACATCGGAGAGCTGAGTTAGTAATGAAGAACCAAAATGACGTCATTTTGTTTTTTTTTTTTTTAATAAAATTTTTTACATAAATATTAATTAAATTAAAATATTTATATTTAAAAAAAAAAGGAAGAAGAGGTAATCTTGCTTTTTTATTTTTTCTTTTATTCGAAATATCTCTTTAGAATCTTTTCTTTATCTAAATGGATTGCCAACCCTTCCTCACAATAGTGGGGAGGCGGTGGTGAGGGCTCGCCATCGTCGCGTAATCTTCATCTTCAATTTTTTTAAATTAAATTAAATTAATATTTATATTAATTATTTAACCGTATCAGCAAAATGATGTCATTTTTGCATTTGTCGAATCACAAACTTTTGGCATTTAAGTGTCAATCTGTATCAAGTTTTGGCACTCCAAGGATTTGGGTGTCTTTACTTATCTAATAGCATTTGTTATATCGATTCGATAGTAGCCATCTTAACTGTAAGTGATTAGCTATAATTCTTTAGTTATGAATTTTTTGAATTGATCCTCTAGGATCATTTGTTTGTCATGGAAAGTGCATCTTGTTATTTGACTTCTTTAATTATCCTCTAGCATCATGCATGCACTGTTATGTTTTAGTGCCCTTTCGAATTCATTTTCTTTCTTCAATAAAGTATTTGCGTTAATAGGTAATTTATGAGAAAATTATCCAAAAAATCTTAAACCTATTGCATGTTTGCTAATTTAGTTCTAAACCTTTCAATTATGCCATTTTAGTTCTTAACTTTTTCAAGCTATGCCAATTGAGTCCATTCAGGTCAATTTTGGTTGGAAATTGCCGATATGATGTTAGTCCTCTTACGTGACATGGCTGGCGTTTACATCAGCAATTTCTAACCAAAATTAGCCAAATAGACATAACTGGCAACACTATGAAAATGTTTAGGATTTAATTGGTATAATTAAAAAGTTTACGATTGAATTAACAACATTGCAATCGATTTAAGACTTTTTGAACAATTTTCTCAATAATCTATTATTAACTTGCTAATTTGTATTTGCAAGTAAAATATGTGCTAACATCCAAGTTAGATCACTTTAATTTTTTTGTTAAAATTTTGGTATCTTGTTATGTGACACATTATCGATATATTAATACTATTTATCTACCAAATGGTTTTGCATGTTACCTTGTTCTCACCCACTGTGGAGTGATAGATAGGATCAATATTATGGGTAAGTCATTCCAAGTTCGGTACATGTTTCACCTGGAACTTGCCTGTTGTGAGATGTTCATTATTTTTTGGAACTTAAAACCTACTCTGTATATGCTAGAACTTGGAACCTACCTTGTCATAGGTTCTAGGGTTTGCTCAAGTTCTACTTGTATTATTAATTGAATTATAGTAGTGAATTATCACATTTAATAATCGCCACTTATCACAACTTACATTGAGCTACAAGAAAAATATGAAATATTAACAAAGTAAAAATCTTAATAATAAGATAGAAATTCAGATTTGTGGTTCTTGATTATTCACTTGCCATGCAATACCATATGATCATTACACCTGGAGTGCCATAACTTGGCACGGGAGGACACTTAAGTGCCATAACTTCAAAATGTTACACTTAAGTGCCACTTTCGAAGTTAAATGGAACACTTAAGTGCCACTTCGGCGAAAATCCGGCCAAACGGCTGACGTGGCAATTTTCCGGCGACGGAGGTCCAAAACGGCGTTGTTTTGCACGCCGACGTGGCGAGAAAATGCAAAAACGACGCCGTTTCGTGTCTTACGTGTAAAAAAATAAAAAAATTAATTAAATTAAATTAAAACTTAATTTTAATTAAAATATTCAAAAAAAAAAAAAAAAAAAGGGCCGAAGGGGGCGGCGGAGGCTCGAGCTCGCGCCGCCGCCTCCCCACCGTCGCCGGGAAGGGCCGGCGACGGAGGGGGAGGGTCGACCGGCCCGGCGACCCCGGCCGACCGACGGCTAGGGCCGCGAGCCCTCGCCGGATCGCGGCGAGGGCCCGCGAGCCCTCACCCGGCCTAGCCGGGGCCGGCGACCTCGGCCGACCCTCCCCCTCCGTCGCCGGCCCTTCCGGTGACGGCGGGGAGGCGGCGAGGTCCCGCAGCCCTCGCCGGATTTGGGCAAGGGCCGCGACCCTCACCCGGATCCGGGCGAGGGCTCGCGGGCCCTCGCCGCGATCCGGCGAGGGCTCGCGGCCCTCGCCACCGATCGGCCAGGGGCCGGCAACCCCGGCCGACCCTCCCCCCTCCGTCGTCGGCCCTTCCCGGCGACAGCGGGGAGGCGGCGGCGGCGAGGGCTCAGCCCTCAGCCACCCGCCCCCTTCGGCCCTTTTTTTTAAGAATATTTTAATTAAAATTAATTTTTAATTTAATTAAATTAATTTTTTTATTATTTTTTACACGTCAGACACGAAACGGCGTCGTTTTTGCATTTTTTCGCCACGTCAGCGTGCAAAACGACGCTGTTTTGGACCGGGGTCGTCGGAAAATTGCCACTTCAGCCATTTGGTCGGATTTTTGTCGGAGTGGCACTTAAATGTTCCATTTAACTCCGATATTGGCACTTAAGTGTACCTTTTTGAAGTTATGGCACTTAAGTGTCCCCCGTGCCAAGTTATGGCACTCCAGGTGTCCCAAACTCCATGTAATGATATAGATTAAGAAAAACACAAAAACTTGTTTCAAGTTCTATCTACCTAGAATCTAGAACCTGTTAGCCAAAACAAGTTCTCCAATTTTGGGAATCTAGAACTTACCCTACATATCTTGAAACTTGGAATTTGATAGGTTCCCATCAATCTGGTTTTTCGGTTCTATCTTGGAACCATACTTACCCCTAATCGATACCAAATGTTGGATTGCGTTCTCATCAACTATAGAGTGAAGGTTTTATCATAAGAGTCATCAGTAATTATGCCCTCAATTATATTTACTTATGATATATGATCGTCCATAACACATAACCCTCTAAACAAATATCCTTTTCATTCTGTAGACTTTCCGCAATAATGCATAGACATTTTCTAGTAAGTTGCTAATAGTAGCTTTTTATTTTCTAATATTCATCTATTTGTCAGGCATGGAATTTAATTTTTTGGGATGATGGATAGAAATTTTATTAATCCACAGATAACATTTATTTATCAAACATAGGCTACCATGTTACAATATATATGCATTGTTCAACTTTTAGTGAGCATCCTATTTATATGATTAATTTGTTAAATATTGACTGTAACGTTATATTTTACTCTCATGATATCACATGCCTTTCAAGTTAACATCACTAACTTATGGGGTTCATGATGGGTAAACAAACCCGATCATTTATGTGGAGACAGGGGAGTTGATGGTTTGCTATGAGGTGGTTGTAAGTACATTTTGCGAGAATCAAAAAACAAACTTGAGGTGATGCAAGTGTAGGCAGATGGGTGAAAATGGAATCAATCGCATGGAGGGCCGTTTGTTCGATGTGAACGTGTGAATCCTCAAAAGGGAAGCGGGACAAATGGCCCCAAGAAGAAGACACTATCGATGGTCCCTCTTCTCAAGAGAAGAGGGACCATCCCATTCGTGTTCTCCCGCGTGGACGGTGAAGGCAAGGAAGGCTTTTGTAGTGGCAGACAAAATCGGAATTGACCAAAGAGGCTCGCCCGTTGCTTTCCCTCCAAAAGTTGAAGATGCCATTGCCATTTCCCCACTTGACGTTTGCCTTTTTTGGTACGCCTCTGTGTAGGAAGTAACGTTGCAGGTGCCTAAAGATATTCGTACCCGTGATTTTGACGTTCGTCGTTCCTTAGCCCATGGTACACGTTCACGACTCGAAGGCGATGATTTTCCATCGCCCAATCCGACACACGGGGGAATGTGCTGCACTGGATTTCCTGCAGAGAGCAATGGCCTGACATGTGACTGGGCTAGTGGAAGCCCATCACTGTTCCTCTGCTTTTTCGACTGCGAGGCTTTATATTCATCACGTGAGTGATGATGGCCTTTAGCCAGGAGCAGAGATTCATCGCTCCTCTTTCCTTGTCTATAGCTGCTGGATCTGTCCGGTTCCGCTCCCAATGATTTCTCTCGCTCCTTTTTTTTTTCTTTTCTTCTTTTTAATTCAGCGGAACGTATATTGAATTGTATTCCTTCTACGCAGTAGCTTCTAGAGAAGTCATATTGGATTCTTGTGTACATACTGATGGTTTCAACTCGAGTTGATTTCATAGAGACGATGTCAAGGGGATTATACCTCAAACGGACGATGAACGATAAAAGAATGCTGTACATTCTACAGAAAAATAAATAAAAAGGTTTAGAAAAAAAAAAAAAAAAAGAGATTAGATTGATAGGAGGACCACCAATCACTTTATATCTATAGTAGCTAACACGGTAATGAGGACCATAAAATTTTGATTTCTGGTTCCTTAGAATCAATAATTATTCAATAAAGGGAGTCGTGTGAAAATGAAATCCGATGATCAAGCTAATCGGCCAAGAAAATTCGATTTGGTTTTGCTATGAGGTCTTAGATCCAAAACTGAATTATGATTGCTTGTAGTCTAAAAATGGTCTTTATGGCGATGACGTCGTTGTGCCATTTGGACGGTGTTAATTTAATCTGGTTCTCTGCTACAATGGGGGAGTTATCTAGAAGTATTATCGGGTCAAGAGACTTTTCAGTTTCAGGTTAAGCTAAACACTAATGGACAGCTCTGGCTTTCAAACCCTACTAGTCTAGATATGGCCGATGGAAACGACCCATCATCGCCCACTGTTCTTGGTCAAGTTGCAGTTTATCAGATGTTACGTACAAGCACATGCATACAGTGCGAGTACTCAGATGAGATGATGGGAGGGAGAGAGATGGAGAGGTACTTGTTGCTATGAATTGGAGGAGGTTCCTTGTATTTTTCAAATGAGGGTCATGTGAACCAGATCCAAATTATTAGCAGGGGCAGAGCATAAGCCACGGGAAACCCATGAGAGGCCAAAACTAAGAATGATAAAAGAAATGTTTCTCCCTCCTCGGGAGGTGGGATTTCATCATGAGCTCTGCAATCATGGGTTGATTAACTTAATTAGCCATTTGCTTCTTCCGAAGGAATCCTCTTTTGTTTATCGAGTTGGAGCGCATAAGCTTGGCGCTCAAAGCCTTGCTTTTAATGGGAATTGTACGAATTGTCCGTCTCCATCGAAGTTTGACCGAGCAACCAGATCTCCTCTTTCCCTTGCAAATTGGGCAAGTGCCCCCTCACTTTATATCCTTAATTAACTGTTGCACCATTTTGTTTTATCTGGTTCTGACGCATAAAATAGCTCTCCACTTGGTCAAACTATCTTAAGATGCTCCACAACTATGTTTTGTCATTGTTTCCAGCCCCCCCGCTAATCAAACTATACAATGCAAATTGTACTAATTCTCATTAGAGCGTTTCCCCTTCAAACTATTATATATATTCTTGATGATGAGGTATCCGATCAAGCCACATGGACTTAGCTCATTTTTTGCAGCATCATCTTGACAATATATGGAGATGGCATTTAATTAGGTTTTTCTTCCTAAGGTACAAAGACGTACACCAGATATCTCCGCATCTCCACATTTTCTAATAGAGAGAGATCTTCCTACCAACATATTTTTAGTCCTCGAAAGATAATCATACATCATAAAATACGATCATATCATGTGCATTAGGGTTACTTTAAGAAGAAATGAAGTTGATTAACTTTGGCATGGTGATGATGCATTGCTCCGATGATGTCGAATATGTGAAGATGAAAGCTGAAGAAAGGGGTTGCATGTTCCCTTCGCTTCATTAGGGCAATTTAAGAAGTCAACCCCGTGGGCTTCATGGTTTATTCTAACATCATTCCATACTTTGCAATAAATAGAAAAAGAATGGGGAGGCCACATGGGTTTCTCCAAAGCCATTTCGCTTCTAGGATTCGCTCGGCCATCCCAAATCCATTAAACAAAAGGGGTCGTGAAAAGCTCGCCAATGATTAATATATCATCAATCAGTGCATTTAATTACTAACCAGAGCTCCAAACACCAACACCAATGTGCTGTGCAGGGTCAATTATTACGAGGAGCATGCGTGAGGATGATGCCTTTCTAGGCGGTTTGACTGTTGAGACAGTTGAATCAGAAAGAAACCAGTAATATTCGTGAGGAAAGAGGAGACTCTGCACCAGCTTGTCTAATGTCTAGCACCGTATAATTTGCTTCACAAACACACATTTACAGTTAACAAAATATAGCCGCACGAAAAGCCGAGCACTGCCTAGTAGTTCAGTACTGACTTTTCATGTGGATCTGTATCCGAGGCACGGAAAGACAATATAGTAAAAAGGGCCACAGAAACCAAGATAGAAAGGCCAAATGCATCAGTTGTTTCCTTTAATTATTCATCAGAGGCAGTTGCACCCAGCAACCGACGGACTCTAAGTTCGATGTAATGCTTAAATAACGGAGTATAACATGCATTGAATATTCCGACGCACCTTGACCAAGCACCCCCCTCAACTAGCTTATAAACCCCGAAACCTCACCACCATTTGAGTTCCACCCCAAAACAAGAGACGTTTGCGAAAATCCCATTTTCTTGAAGGCACATCAACTTCATGGATTCTAAGAAGTCTAACAAGATCAGTGACATTGTTAGGCTTCAACGGATCCTCAAGAAATGGAAAAAGGTCGCAAACGCCCCCAAGAACACCAACAGAAGTGGCAATAGCAGCACAGGCAACTCCGGTTCAACTACCGCTTCCACGGGAAATGGCAGCAAAAGCATCAAGTTTCTGAAGAGAACTCTTTCCTTCTCGGACGTCACAGCATCGTCTAGTGACGCCGTCCCCAAAGGCTTTTTGGCCGTCTCTGTGGGGAAAGAGCTGAAGAGATTTGTGATCCCTACTGAGCATTTGAGACACCCAGCGTTCGGGATACTTCTGCAAGAAGCAGAAGAAGAGTTTGGCTTCCAACAGGAAGGAGTTCTCAAGATTCCATGTGAAGTGCGTGTTTTCGAGATGATCTTGAAGGCCGTCGAGGAAAAAAGAGACGTCACATTCTTCTCGCATGAGTATGTAGAGAAAGATGCCATTAGCTGTGGCTCATCCGATTGTGAGCTCACACCTTCTCATCACCCCCAAATGTGCAGATAACTTCTGCTTTCATGTTTCTCTACTTTCTTCTTTATGTATTTTGGTCCTCTGAGTGATATTAGTTATACTTTTAAAGGCAATGTAGGAGTGGCAATGAAGAACAGAGCAACATAAAAATAGGAGTGAATAAGGTGGGCTTTCTTTGATGGCCAAAAGGCAGACTTGTTTTGGTGAGAAATAGTTTTTAGTTGGCCACTTTAAACAAAGGCTTGCTACTGGCCATAAAAACAGGAAAGTAAAACCAAGGGTTGCTCTCTTTAATTATATCTACCATTAAATGAAGCAGAAATTGAACCATTACCACCTTGCAGCTCACTGATGCTTCTAGCTGATCTATGCTCTTTCCCTTGTTATGCCATTACATGTACTCTGAAATTAAGATCGACTCCAGTCCACTTCTGTGGCTAAACAGAGTCATCCTACATGAATGTCTACTATAACTCTCTAGATCATTATCAAATCGCATGAATTAGTGTTAGAAACTCCAACCCAACAGCTTAACTCAAAAGCTTAAGCTAGTAGGCGAAAGGAGACTACATTATGACCAGTTGTCAATCGATGTGAGATAATACTTCAATACCCCCTCTCACAAGAAAGTTGGATTACGAATTGCATGGGAAATTTTTGACTCTACATATTCACGTGAAATTTTTTTACCATGCACCTTTGCGTAAGGGGTTACCGGCTCTTATAACATGTTTTAGAAATTCGGGTTAGACTTTCTAACAATTAGAACGAAGTGCGCATAAAATATCTTTTAATTTTATCGTATCCTGTCTTATTCTTTCCAATAAAGACCACAGACCTCTAAAAAGTTACAGCCACGCTCCCTCGAAAACAGGGAGGATCTACGCGTTCACTTGGACTTGAACTTAAAGATTAAAATGCCTTGTGTTCCTAGCGCGTGTGATGATCATAGTCACTCCCATAGTCTCACCAGTTTCCAGAGAATGACATTTAGACTGGTGGTTCAAGCAGGAGCATGAGTCCATGCCCCTGCTTATGTCTTTGCATAACAATATACGGAGTACAAGTTCAGCAAGCAAGTGGTTCAAGCCACATATTATGCAATATATAGATTTGGACTGAGCTTATGCAGTTTATTATCAAACAGAGGAGAAAATGAACCAAGAGACACGACAAGGCATCAAGGGTATGAATTAATCCATCTAAATGAAATTCCAAATAATGGGAGCCAAAAATAAAAGAAAAGCATAACCTCAGTCTTTAATGGCTCTAGATTTCGACAGACTACAAGAAATAAACCTTTATAATATCCATTCATTATATAAAACAACTCAAACGAAATCATACAAGCAGTCATCTATCTCATGTCTATACAATCCTATAAAGCCAAATGGACTTTTAAATTGAGTCAAGGCTCCCGTCCCTAACAAGTGAATGCAGTGGAGAAATTCACTCACTGTCCTGCATAACGATCCACAAGTGCTTTGGCCTTCTCTGGTGCAAAAAATCGTGCCTGCAAAGTAAGCAATTGAGTCAAGTTCACAATATAATTTGAGTAAATTAATGCTAAAAGATTCCAATTAAAACATCCAACTTCTAGTCTACTAGCAACAAGCAGTCCAACAATGACTGCAAGCAAACTCTCCCCGCCAAACAATTAAAATGGGGTTGAATACTGCATTTTACATCTTCCACAATAGGAATATTTGAACCTCTGTGATGGACTCATGTTTCAAAATATTTGGCATAAAAACGTAAAATTAATTCTTAAGGTGACAACTCATATTGGTTGCACGTTGCTTCCTTGCCTAATAAATTACTTACATGGAAATGCTCTTCTAATGAGCTGTCTAAGACTATATCAGCAGAATGCTGTAAAGCTCCATTAGTGACAATTAAACTGATTTACCATTGCAAAAAATGAGAAAGGCATGACACCAGCTATATAGCATGATGATTTTGAGTTTGAGCATCATTATCAATAGAGTTTCTAACTAGAGGCCATCCACTTCATCTTAGACTGCAAAAACCACATGCATATGCCCATTAGGACATTCTTATGGCTGCCTAAGCTTTTATACTCACTTGTATAAACATCCTCTCTGCATCTCCAGCTCTACCATTCTCTTTCAATATAATTCCCTGGAAAACAGGAGAAAGAAATATGTTATCTGGCAGTTAAATTTTCCAGAGGTCACATAAGCCAAACAGTAAACAAGCCAACAGGCAGAATAATAATAACAGAAAGAAAAAAAACCACGTTTGAGCCTCTGTTATACCAGAAAAAGAAATTGCGAGAAACTCGGGCTAACCTTTGGAAGAAAAAAATTTACTTTGAGGAACAACAATCCCATCTTTTGCCATATTTAGGTGGTAATGGTTGCTATAAGTTTAAAATTACAACTGATTTGGCTCAATCCCAAAAGAGGAAAACAAGAGGATCCTTCAGCTTAACCAACTTGGCAGTTTTTCTTCTTCTTCTTTTGTCTTGCCTTTATTTGCCAGAATCCATTGGGCAGCTGTAATAAACATTACTAACGTACTCTCATATTCAGTAACTGAAAGAGGGTTAAATATGCCACCTCAACTATGCCAAGTAAAGCTGAAAGTATGCAGACTACATTTGGTCTGATGCATACCTGAAGCAGCAAGCACATAAAACTACAGGCTTAACTAAATCTTGCAAGGTAGCTCTCTCTTGCGCAATCTTTATTTTCCTCTTTGATTTTTTTTTTTTTTGAGTCCCTCTTTTAACAAAATAGCTATATTCATGGAATGATAAACAAAAAAACTACTGTAATGACAATAAACTAAGCATGTGCATGTGTTAGAAATAAAATAAATGCAGCACTGATATCCATCATAATTGCATCAGATAATTAAACAAGAAACAGCAAATTACTAGATGAAAAAAGAGACCTTTGCAAGGTACCCCCGAAAATCATTTGGGTGACTAGAGATGAGCCCATCGTAAACAGATACCGCATCACTAACATGGCCCCAATCTGAATAGGCTTTCCCAAGAAGTAAATCAACCTGAAATATATTGACGAAAAGTTGAATATAGAGACTATTCTTTGCAATAGGAACATAAGAGTTTATCTTAACAGAAAGGATGAAATGATGGCTCAAAGAAGGTTTAGCACTAATTATTTACACAAACACTATGCATACTGACAGATTGCACAAGACCTTGCTAAACACCCTCTTTAATGAGTTAAGTTCTTATTGGTAATTTGGAAGTAACCCACATTTGCAGTCAAACGCTGCCACAATTGTTCTTTATTAAAAGGGTAGGAAGGGTCGGTCTATGTTAGCAATCTCCTGGGACATTAATGTAGGAGTCCCACACCCACTACAATATGTTCAAATTGAGCCACACCCACTCACACCACTCATGACCCAATCGTCTAAGGTCAGCAAGCTAATCGTTGTGGTACCACTAGTGGCTTAGCAGACCACAACTTTTTCTGCATGAGGATGGACTGGTCTCCTACGAAATTCTGACTCTTAAGAATTGAACTTGTGCCATTATCGACTGCTGATGAGTGCCAGAATCACTAGGCTAACTGTGTTTTGTGGTCAAACACTGCTAAGTACAGTATGGGATCATTTAGTAAGAATGATTCCGTAAAAATCCCAGTGTCTCTATGAAGGCTCATCTTTTCTTGAAATCTTCCCGAATATAATTAAAAGAATCAAGTTCAACATAAAGACACAAATTCAGCATAATTACCATTACTATCTCTATGGAGAAACTAAGGACTTATGAGTGGCAGAATCTTATGCTCCTGTCTTTGTAATGTTTAAAGATTGTTGACACCCTCCCCTAATAAATTATAACTAAAATTTTCACCTTCATTTGAAAAATGGGACACGAATGCAATGACCCATCACACTTGTGCTACCGGGCTGTAGCACAGATGATTAGCAGTGCATGCTATGTTTCAAAGCCTGCTGTTTGGTATCAGCTTGTGGGACGTCTTCAAAATGAAACTGCATATGGCAGGTGAGAAGTTTCTGTGTGATGAGTGTCGTGGTTAGTCTCTCTTGCTGAGCTGTAACCCACAGGGGTGTTGTGGAGCAAGGGGAAATACTGAAGTGTTCTGCTAATATATATATATATATATATTTTTTGAGAAGCGCCTAAATGATCCCTCTTTAATTAAGCGCAGCCAAGGAGGGTTAGTTAGTCTTTTTAAGAACTTGGTCAGGTAGTTAATCTAGTTACTAAAACTTTTGCATTCATCTGTCTCTAATTGTTTGGCTATTTTCCATCTGCAGGGACACCAGATCATGGATATGCCACTTCGAGCTCTTAACAGAAGAACTTTCTTACCTCCCCCCTTAACAAGAAAAGGGAAATGAGGCAAAGATAATAAATTGAAATGGACAATTGTTCTAGGCGGAGCATAGGCCAATCTTCATCTCAAAACACACTGCTTCTTACCAGCATTAGCATCATATGTGAATTGTAGGTCTCCACAAACAGGGTTTTTTCCAGGTAATGTGTGATCTAGAAGTTGATGCCATCTGCTTTCTTAATGTTCTTAGTGCCTATCTAGCCAAACAGGCGTTTGCATAAACTTCAGTGTCATAGGAGATAGGAACATAATAGAACTCACTTGAATAGGATCCACGTTCTGCTTACTTCTTTCCATTGTATTGCCATCTGCCTCAACATTTGGCTTTTTTGAGTTCATGAGGTCTCGAGAGGCCAGGAGTACTTGAACAGCCTGCAGATCCGCCTCATCAAAGAAATTCATAACTGGCTGCAGGTCACTAAACTTGATAGCTTGAACACTACCAAATAGATGAATAGGTACACAATCTATATTGAGAATAGGCTAAAACAGGTGCAGATAAGGCCTGCGGAAATTAAGACTCAAACTGATGTGGCGCAAGTACTGAGATATTGATACTTCACAAAATATACAATGAACTCCCTACTCTTCTGATGAGAGATCAAGAGGCAGAGCTACATGTATGAATTAAATTAACTTCTCAAGATTCCAGCCTACGTCCATGACATAATTAAGACTTTTTGCCGAATTCTTGCTTTATTTTAAGAAACCATATTACTGATGAAGTTATGTATTTTAAAATACAAGGTATTACATGGTTATTTAAGGCTACATAGTCTGTGTAATTAGAACCATGATCTGTGTATTGAAAAAAAAAATGAAGCAAAAAATACACCTTGGTGAAAATTGGAGACCACAATGTTACAGCGTGGTGAAAATTGGCTAATGCAAAGCTTAATCTGTTTAATGGATGCATTGTTTTCTATGGAAATGCTCTAACAAACTTTTCATTTTGCTGAAAATAAGAAGACGCATCCAAGCAAAAAGTTGCTTAAAATGAAAAGCATTGTCTCTGGGGCAGGGCAGGTATCCTTATCAGAAGTCTCCTACTGCCTCAGAAGGCCTGCAGGCTATCTATTGCTAAAGCCATGAATACCACCATAGAAAATTTATGCTACATCATGTTGTATCTAGTATACCTTTAATGCTAAAACACAGCTTCACCAACATGTTCTTAGCTTATAATATAACAACTCAAATGACGTCCATGACTCACTTCATCTGGTTTTTTGGCAGCAAGTAATGCATTTGTCAGGCCACGCAGAACTTCAAAATTGATATCTGTGGACAACTGCAGACAATTAAAAGGATAAGTTGATGATATCAATGTAAGAGCAGATCTCATGGGTAAAGGCATTCATGGAATCCAATTAATATTTTTACACATAAATTGTAGCTAAATGTAATCATCTTTTGGACATGCATGCTCCTGTAACTACTAATAGTTTCTTCACGTGCAAGTGCCAATAGAATATTTGAAACTTTCGAAAGCATTATCCCATTCTGTTTGCACAACCAACTTATGATACAATGAACAGTCTGTTGAATTGGGATCAGCCCTTGGAGCTTTCTAGAAGGGCAAGATCGACACCAGCCAAGTTGCCTCTTGTTGTTGTCTGAGTTGACAAGCCATGATACCCAAATGATATGCATATAGGCATGAAACTCAAAATAGTTCAATTTTAATAAGTTCCATGAAAGTCAGAACTCATGTCTACTTGACTCAACTAGAGCTTCCCCTATGTTTTAAGCAACAAAATCAAAATAACAAGACAATAGTCCTGCATTTTTTGAAAAAGATTGAAAGGACACCTTGCTCGCAGTCCTGTATGCAGCAGCACTCCCTTCATAATCTTTGAGTTCAAATTTGACTTCCCCAAGTAAACGGAAAGCATCAGGATCATTAGATTTCTCCTGCAGAGATGTTGGAGACTAAGATGCTTGCTAAATAGTGCACGTTATACTAAGAAGCATGTCGGCCTAACGACAAACCTTAGTCAACTCCTCCAGCCGAGCAACTGCCTTAGTATACTCCCCTAGTTCTGCTAATGTTACTGCAGCTCCCTATAGACATAAAAGAAACTGATGCAGCAGAGATGATGAAGCAATTTTAATAAATGCATATTAGATGCACATACTAAAAGGCAAACCTGCACACTCAAAGAAAAGAAAGACAATTGGCACAGCTATCTATCCACTTATGGTGTATCTCATAGTTCAGGTGCCCTAATCTATGGCATATAGATATATGTTGAAGTTTATAGAATGACCACCTTTGAATATTATATACATGCTTCAACCTGAGAGTGTTTCAACCAGCACGCAAGCTGAAAGTTCATAATTCTTACTCAATTAATGGGCACCTTTCAAGGTCACCTGTTGTCATATATAGGAATAGCACAGATCCTCTCTTCTTTGTAAAGTTAAAAGTCAAAGCCATGCATAGCAGATATAAACTTATGAGTCAATATCTGGTATAGAGAGCAAAACGCAAATGGAGAGCTGATATTAGACTCATTACTTACTTCAAGCGCTGTGGTATCTCTTGGAGAAGTAGTAAGTGTGGCTTCAAACTCTTGCAGCCTTTTCTGTAACAGATCCCAATAGAAGAAAATAATTTGAGTATTAACTATGACTGAATAATTATGCATTCTCTTGGGTCATTCAATGTAAAGCTCAAGAGAAAGGGCAACGGTATCTGTCATCCTACTGGATTAATACATGTAAATATGAGATGACCAAGAGCTCAGATTCGAATGGATTTTGAATAACATGTGTCATGCAACTCACAAAAAATTTAATTACCTTAGCTTTAAGTGTAGGAAAACAAAATATCATTCAACTCTATTCTTTTACATTTCATCTCCCTCACATACTTCTTCTCAAGAGAACCATTCAATCACAACACTGAAATATGTGCAGTGAAGATTACTTTCAGCAAGTAAATAGTGGTTTGCAAGGATTTCATTGCTTTCGAAGTCAAAGTCTGTTGAAAATGTGAACTTTCCTCAGGACCAAAAATTGGCTTACTTCATGCAGAAAATAATACTTTCAGTGAAAACATCAAGCCAGCTCATTCTCAAGCACCTGAAGAGTAGCTTTCTCTTCTTCTGAGAGCTTCTTGTTGGCCACCACCGCTTCTTCAGGGGGACTATCACTGGAACATAAAGGTTTCAAAAGATCAATAACTCCAACCCTAATGGCGTGCAGACTGCAGATCAACCCTTTAGAAAGAGGTTTTAAGAGATGCTAAGGGCACATAACTACCAATGGTCCTTGTTGGCTAGCTAATCCATAGCTGGTTTGGCTTAATGAGTTTCCTCCATTTCTTTTGCCATGCTGCTAAAAGTTCATCATGTAGGATATAGACAGATTATTTCTGTGGTTACTTCTCAGTCTATATTCCAAATAACTAAAAAGAAAACCTTGAATAATTCTCACCATTAGCAATTTTTATTTGCTTTTGGCCATTCAACTTTTATTAGTTTCACTAAAGCCAACAATCAAAGACTATAATACTAAGAAATCCCACAAATGTGCATTTGCACAGGGAAATCACACAATCTTTTAGCGTTTGCTGAGTGCAGACACACATGAGCCTGTCTTAAGTCAAGAAGTCTCGTCCAAACAGAAGTGACACTGGAAAAGGGATCAACATGCCCACAAGTTCAAAGATGCAGGAAAGGCCTTCATTAAAGCATACCTTCCGGTAGGAAGAAAATCTCCAAGAGCAAAAACCAAACCAAAGATGACAACTGCTAGTCCAACTCCAATCTATTTGACATTAAAATTCAAATCAGAGGTTTAGGATCAGCTGACCACAATTCCAAAATGTGAACTTCTAAATTCAACATGTGATCACAATGATACCTTTGTACCAAGTCCAATGGTTTTATCATCTGTCTCAATCGGTGCATCATAGTCAATAGCTCCAAACTCTTTCATTTCATCTACTTTTTTCTGCTCAATTGCTGACCTGAAGAGGATGCTTAGTTTGATGTAAGAACCTAATCTCTTCCACACGAAGAAAAGGAAGGAGAAAATTGAGAAGGAACAGAGAAAATGTTTTCCTTGAGAGAATTATCAATTGAAAGATAAGTGTCCAATTCAACCATTATGGAGAGCTCTATCATTATGTCACAAAATGTGAACTAGAGATCATGACCACACAGAATAATATGCCTGTTCTGGACATCTGAACGGCGCTTCTCTAGCAAGTCCAAGTGACAAAAATGACTTAAAAGTTAGATGTTTATACAGTTCAACTGCTGCAGACAGTGAATGTCCCAATGATGCAGGCGGCATTGTGGACAAACCTCAATCTTCAGATAGTGTCTCACATAGTGACGCATGTCATGAAGCAAGGTGTTATATGGCAAGGCCGCACCTTCTAACTGCTTTCAGCCGTTCCTCAAAGTCAAGGTCGGTAGAAGTACTTTTTCTATAGCTCCCATCAAACCTGGAACTTACACCAGGTGCCTCTACAAGAAAAGTTCCGCATAAGAGTACTGATGCACAATCAATGACAGAAATATTTCCTACCTAATCATGTAAATACAAGCAAAAAGAAGAAAAAATTAACTCTAAAGAATACAACACAAATGGGCCTTCTGCTAGAGATGAAGAAAACGAATGAAATCAAAACAAATTGTGTCTTGAAATGCATTACCTAAGAACTCAATGGAGAAGAAACGAAAGACAAAAAGACAATGTGGTTTCACGAACATCCATTTTAAACATGGTGAACCATGAGCGACACATAGGCATTGACATAACACCAGCAAATACTCAAAGAGACACTAGCTGAGACTTCACTAGTGCAGCAGGTGATGCTACCCCCCTTAAATAAAAAAAAAGGAACAAGGGACCAACATTCTTTCAAAACAGAAAAAGCTATATCCAGCTGGAGCACTCATTCTATTCGACGGTTTGTCCTAAAATTTTTTGATCCTACAACCATTTTGTACTAATTCGTGATTTTATGGGGGCACCATTGAGCAGGGTAATCAAATCTAACAATCTGGGAGTATCATTGGGAAGCTTCAGTTTTGCCAAGCAGAAGAAAAAAGCACAACATCCATATATGGCTGGCCACGAAAGCGAGAGTGATTCATGGACTCACGGCTCGGTAGAGAACCAGGCTGATCGAGCGTGGATTTCCTGCACTGAGCAAAGACATGAGATTAGCGAAACCGATGTGGGGAAACAGCCTGCCAGGACGGAACAATTCACCTAGGAGATAGCAAACGAAACAAAAGCAAGCAAGAAAAAGAGCGGGCTTTAAAATGAGCTAGTCAGAATTACGCTTAAAAACTGCAGAGCCAGAAAATGGGAGTGCAGGCGATCTTGGGTATACCTCTTTTGGGAGGAGGGATCGCCGTCCTTGGAGATTTTGCTGGTCTGACAATTTGAGAAAAAGCAAAGTTCACTCCCTGACTCAGAACTCGTTATGGAGATGCACGTGCAGAAGACCAGGAAGAGGGAGAGAAGGTGGCGTACCTTCTTGGTCCCAAAGCCACGCCTCGGGTTGGATTCGGAGGAGGAGCATGTTATCCGTCGCAGGCCGAATGGGTTGAAGTTCCGGCGGATGGTGGCGGAGTGGGGGGTCGCTGCGAGAGACATACTCCGAAGGACCCGCCTCTTCGTCGCTGCTCCGGAGCTCTGGGGATGCTCAAAGCATCATCACTTTCAAGATGGCTCGAAGCTACGGTGGTCTTGCTCCGAAAAGGGCGATGAAAGAAGTTAGCAACAGTTGCTATCACATCCCCATCGGCGCCGTTTCAGTTCGCGCTCGCCTTACCTGTATGGCTTTCGAGCGAGCTACTGCTTACTTGCTGCTCATCTCCTGACAGGACCATAACCATTGGCCAAAACCATATCTAAATCCCTCACCTGCCACGTCAGTCGTCGACGTGGCCGGCAGCACCTACGCTTGGCTGGAGGATGGAGGAGGGAGATGAAATTGACTTGAGCAATTGCCGGAATTTCTCCTCCCCCATTAGTTTCATTTAAGCCCATAGAATGAATTGCAAACGGGGAAATGTGAACAAAAAAAAATGGTCACGCTTGACGGGCATGGCAATCCAATGGCGTTCTTTCAGCAAATCGATCTTCGAAACCAAATCTCGAATAAGTTCTAACCTTTCTCTTCTCGAGAATACGCCAATAATAATGTGGAGCGAGAGTCATTACATCAACAACATCCACACGGAGACATGAATTGTCTTTGCTGGAATTCTCATTGACGTCATAAGCTCCTGTTACTATTGCAGTTTTGATAAAGCGAAATCTCTCTGTAGCAAGAAAAATGTACCATTTCGTTGAGGGACAAAGAAACCGCCCAATCTCGGTCCATATGATGACCCTTTTTTTTTTTTTACCTAAATCTTTTTAGAGCCGATTACATTTCCGTGTTGCTTAACGATTTTTTCTTCCCAGAATTCGGAATGTTGTTAGAACTCAACGGACCACTATCGATGACGATAAAAGTCAAGATTTGGAACGCAAGGGCGCCTCTTTAATCTTAAAGTCGGGGTCTTTAGTAGGAGTGACAGCGTCGGACATCGCCGTGCTCCCTTGTTATCCACCCGCAGGGCGATGCGATAACGAGGGGGCAACGGGTACATGGCGGCTGGCAGCAACGATGACCCACAGACTGCTCCTCCCCCGTTTTCAAATATGGAATTGGAAAAAGAGAAACCCAACAACAAATCAAGATAGCCCCGAGTTCGAATTGGATTGATGGGCAATGGTGGAAAGCAACAAAGGATCAGTCTACTACTACAAATACTACTGCTGTAATTTGGGTTTCATTGGTGACGGTGAGAATCCGTGACGGAGGTCCAAATCTGAGAGAGGGAGCGCAGCACGTGGGGGAAGAGGCTTCCCATCCCGTTGAGGGCGGCCCCGGAAGCCACCCCGACGGCGAACGCCCCCGCGTACCCGGGCTTGGAGTCCACCTTCATCTCCAGAACGGCGAGCCGGCCGTTCACGGCGTCCAGCCTCCGGGCGGGTTGGTCGGGGGGGGCCTTGTGGTCGATGGGCTTGGGGCCCCGGGAGGAGGAGACGACGCGGAAGAGCAACTTCTGGAGGTCGTCGATGGCCTTGAGGGAGGCCTGGCGGGAGTCCAGTCCCTGAGACTCGTAGTGGGAGAGGAGTTCCTGAGGGGAGGGCATCTTGGGCATCTTGGGCATCTGCTTCTTCTCACCGGGGGCCTCCGCCTTCGTCTTCTCCTGCCCTGGGAGTGCGCCCAACGGGTTCCCCGGCTTCTGCATCCTCCTCTTCCTTCACACAAAGAGAGAGAGAGATTTGGGGAGTGAAGTTGGAGGTGGGGTTTGGACAAAACCCTAAGAGTATGGAGCTGCAAGCCGGCAACGCCGCTCGCTGGTGCTGCAGGATGGGCTTCTCTCCTCAGAGATGGAAAGAGATAAGGAGGAGAAGAAACCGGGGCCTGGAAAAAAGACCAAAAGAAGGAGAGGCGAAGCTACTGTCTGTTCTTTCTGCTTTTCAAGTTCGCTCCAACTCCGATTTGGCGAAATCAATGTGGGTTTTAGACTTTGGGGTTGGGCTTGGGCCCAAGGTAGCTGATCTCCGCTATTTCTTTCTTTCTTTTTTTTTGGGTGGATTTCCTCGAATGTCGAGAGGTTATTGCTCGAGGGGATGCTCAAGTTATTCTCTTGATCGCGGGACATATTGTCCGCCTTCCCCAGATTCGCAAAATGGCCGCAAATACCTCTTATAAAATCACATCACAAGGAATGACATGATCAGTCGTCGATCTTCTCTTGATGCCACCTCGCCTGATCTTTCCTTTTATAACGAACTTTTTATCAATATTGTTGACTTCCTTCAGAAGAGTCAGCCATGAATCATGGGTGCTGCTGATTTAATTTGTGAGCGTCAGTCATACAGAATCTAATTTTAGCGCTCTGCAATTGAAATCCAATGGTACTCATAAGAAGTCTTTGAGACGTGCGCACCTACTTTTTGTTTTAGCGCTTCGATGAAGCCTAAATCAACTTTCTTACGATTCGACAAGTCTTATCTCTTTTGGTAATTTAAAGAGGGCACACGCTTTCATTGATTCGATACATTCGAGATTCACTCCTTGAATACTCGTGTTGAAGAGTTGGAACTCAAAAATGATGAAAAAGATGAGCAAAATTCCTAGTAGTCTGACTGCGCGAAGAACAGAACCAACACCATTCCAAAGAAAGCTACCTAATCTCAATCAAGCAGTATTTCATGACAGCAGAGAACTATAAAACTACGCATCCACGCCCAACCACGCCGCCCTACTGAGCTGCCACAACTCACGGCACTAGAGTATCCCTCGTTCCTAACTTAAAGCCCCCAACAGATTTGCTGCTACACCAGGTGTACTAGAATGAATAGCAGCTTAAACGTCTCTTTTATTCAAACAAAGATGTTAGTATGACATTCAATTCGACACCCTGGGGATATACATCAACTCAAAAACTCCTATCTAATGCATTTGGCAAAGTATACTACTCAGACGAAGATGGGTGCCGGCTTGGATTCACTGTTGAAAATCCCGGTATATATGGACAAACTCTCACAGGAACACAGGGGCCATGACAAGTGTTATTGTCGCAAGCATCTTTATCAGCACATGCAAGGATGGTCCAGCCGTGTCCTTGAAGGGGTCACCCACACTGCATCCGACAGACCAAAATCAGTAAGCAATTAGGTTATTGCTTTCATGTGTAAAGAGGGAATCATCACAAGGTTTTCAAATTCTGGGCAGATACAGTAGCAGCATACAAGAGCACAAATGAGTGTGTCACAAAAAGCACAGCAAGCACACATAGGACGGCATGACCATGCATCTTTATGCAATGCCATCAAACATAATCACCACTTATTTTATAAGATGCTCTCGCCCTTATTTAAGCAAAATGGCAAAGTTTTGTCAAACTCACGTGTCTCCAGTGACTGCAGCTTTATGACTCTCACTCCCCTTGCCCCCAAGAGCTCCTGTCTCGATGTACTTCTTCGCATTATCCCAGGCACCACCTGCTGTATTCAGGAAGAGAGCCATAAGAATACCAGAAACTGTAGCAAACATTAGAAAGGCAGCCACAACTTTGGCTCCAAGAAGAGGATGTCCTGTGTAATGCCCCAAAATCCGGAAAATAAGACCTGCAAAGATATGTGCAAAGATTAGTGACCATGGTGGACATCTCATTGCCTACACAACATAAGTTTATAGCTCAGAAGTGGCCGAGGAGGAAAAACAACAGACAAGAAGTCATGACCTACTTATCATCCAACTAACAATAAGTTCACACAATATGAACAATTACGACCCACCAATTGTTATAGGTGAAACAATAGCCAAAGCCCCGGGTTTTATCATCTCCTTCAATGATGCAGATGCTACTATGGCAACACATCGACCATAATCAGGCTTCTCCTTGTAGTCCTGAGCCAACAAAAGAAGGATATGGTCATCAAGTAACCTGACCAAAATAAGCACCAGAGAATACACTCTGATATTAGATACCCACCATTATACCAGGCCTCTCAATAAATTGTCTCCTCACTTCAGTAACAACCTCTTGTGCAGTTCGGCCAACAGCTGAACAGGCCCATGCACTAAATAAAAAAATAAGCATGGATCCTAGCAACCCCCCAACAAAGATTTCCGGAACTGCAATGTCAACCTGAATATCAAATAGCAGTTGCGGGTTGAGACGCTACACTCAAAAGCTATCCAAATATAAGGATTTACATGACCGAGAAATCACCCACCTCTTTAAAAGATTCATGAGCAAATGAAGACACCTCATCCATGTAAGCACTGAACAGAAGAAAAGATGCAAGTGCAGCTGATCCAATTGCAAAACCTTTGGTTGTAGCTTTAGTGGTGTTACCCACTGCATCTAGAAGATCAGTAATTTCCCGAACGCTTTCTGGCTGCATGAAATAATGCATGCACGTGAGGGTACACCATTCAAATTTACTTAAGTGCTTAAAGTTCTCTCAACTAAGGTTTTCCGACCTTTCCTTCAAGTTAATTTCTTTTAATGAAGTGGAAATTTAAAAGAAATACCGTCATTACCTGCTGACTCATCTCCACAATTCCACCAGCATTATCAGCTATTGGACCAAACATATCCATAGTGAGAATATAGCCAGCAGTGCTGAGCATGCCCATTGTCGCTACGGCTGTTCCAAAGAGACCTCCAGTTGGATTGCCACTCTCATCCAGCAAACCAGAACTTTGGCCCAGCCAGAAAGCTGAAATTATTGATACACTTATAACAAGGACTGGAAGAGCTGTTGATTCCAAACCCAAGCTTACTCCAGCAATTATGTTAGTTCCATGACCTGTGGAGCTAGAAAGAGCTAGCGTGCGCACAGGCTCATGCTTGTAGTCTGTGTAATACTTTGTGATCCATACAAAAACATAGGCTGTCATAATACCAACCAGTCCGCACAAAGCAAAGTTCAGCCACGCAGAAGGGGCTTGTTCAGTATAAAGCATCCACCGTGTAGACTGTGTAGATTTCAATCCAGTAAAATCAAGTGTCAGAACCTATTCACATGACTATACCAAAAATAGAGGCAAGGGCAAGTTGGTGAATTTTAAATTTGACAAACAACAGAAATAATTACAAGAAAGCGTTTTCTGCGTCTGTATCCTTCAATGAATACTGAAAGCAAAGGAAAAAATTTTGAGAACAGCCAGAGAAACAATACCGCGGCAAAAGCAAGAACGGCTAAAACTATAGAAACAGAGTATCCTTTCTGAAGAATTGCCATTGGATCCTCAATGGACACCTTCAGACCAGATTCACGTGTTCCTCTGATCGAAAGTATTCCAACTGACGACACTACCAGGTCAAAAGAATGGACAACAAGAGGAAACAAGATGAAGCCGGATGGATCTGCATGAAAGCAAACCGCCAAATTAGTCTTCGTAAATAAGCAAAGAAGTGCAGTGGTTGTCACTTCAAGCTGTGATTTCTTAATGTCTTCGGCATGGAGAATTGTGTGACAACTTCCATCGAGTTGATTTTCAAAGATGAAACTCTTACAAAATTACAACCATTTTGTTTTGGCTATTAAAAATGCAACTTGAGAGACTATTTTATGAACGAGAGTGGATCATTACGACTTTGTTATTTTCCATGTTCACTCAGAGAAACCACAACCACCTCTGTAGGTTGTTCGGTGAGCTCTGGATGAGATTTTTGGGATGAACTTTCCAACTTATTATTTGATAGAGGTCCTCTATTATGTTTGGTAGAATGTAGGGTTCAAGAATTGTACTTGTATGCTGTTTTCTTACAGAGTTTGGCATTTTCAACTTTAGGCTGTAAGGCATTATTTACCCATAAAGAAAGCACCTTTCCCCAATTGTTAGCTCTCACATTAAAAAGATACTCCATTGATCGATTGACTTTTAAACGTCTCAAGTTTCTGCTTTCAGTCACAAATGCCGAAGAAGAAAATTTAATTAGAGTCAAAACTGAAGCAGCAGAAGCATTTGTCCCCAATCAAAATAGATGCTGTACATTAATCAGTCTTTCCAGCTCTAAAGTAACATGTAACACTCCCATGTCCTAAATTTTCGCCATTCACGGTAGTTCAATCATTGAACTAACTGTGAGTGTGATCAGATTATCAAAACTTCCAATTCATCTTCACTCATTCCGACTTACACATTGGCTAAGTGAACTTTGCTTCAACACAATTTCCAAACTAAAACTATCAGGACACACCAAGCTTTAGTTTGGAGAATAAATAGATAAAAACCATTGCAACATACAGTTCAAAAAAGAAAATGAAAATTATGTTTTACTTGACACGTCTCTCTCTCCTATATATTGCAACAGCAGTTGGGTTGCACCCCTTTAAATTCATACTACAATGGGCTATATCATGCTGAAACAACTGCTCGATTCAAACATGTGTAACTTTAAATTCAACATAAGTGTACGGCCAGAAAGAATATATACCAAGAAATGTGTCATTTCTTCATCTATCTTACTTTTGTGCTAAAAGACCTGATTATTTCTCTGTTGGGGCAGGAAGACTTGCCTTCAATTTTACAACGTTGGGCCATTGTTCCTCCAAGTATCATAGCACTAATGATTTCAGCTGCAATACTTTCAAAAAGATCAGCCCCTCGAGCTGCACAATCACCCACATTATCTCCTACCTACAATGACAAAACTTAAGTCTGCTTCTCAGAAGATAATTTGCTTCGCAGGACAAGTTCTAGCCATAGAGCCAAAATTGCTAAAGAATTTGGCAAACAGACAAATTTAGCTGAACAAATGCTTAGAAGCCAGCTTTAGGATTCTTATCTCAACACACACCAATGGAGGCGAAAAAACATACAAAAGAAAGGGCGACGTGGACAGGAGGCACCTATATGAGCCACAGGGTCTAGGACTGGAGGAAAAAGGCTTGTTTCTTAATGCTACACATGGACTAATGTATTTACATATCCAAAGTAACACAAGGATGCCAGATCAACAGCATAAAGTTGCCCAACTATAATGATGCCAAATCAACAGCACGAAGTAACACAACTCCAACAAAACTCGCATTATGAGCAACCAACAATTCAAATCCTTTTTTAAAATAGCTGCTCAACTAAGGATGCCAAATCAGGTTCATTACATTAAAACATTCATTCACCACAAAGGTTGTGAAAATCGTTTCATTGCTGGTGAATTACTTATCATGCACCTTGTTTCTTTGTGGATTGTCTACTTATATAAGATGGATATTTTTTAAATCCTGAGCTTAAAGCGATGAACTCTTTCCCCAATATTACCAAATGCCACTGAACAAAACTGCATCTCCCCAAACAACCATCCCCAATCTTCATTTTTAAAGCTCAGTCAACAAATCAACACAAACAGTGCATCATATTGGAACCCAGGAGACGTGATGACTGGGAAAGACGGACCAACCTCCTATCATCCAAAGAAGAAGCCAAATGTGCGATGCTATTCTCCATGTGATGTGTAAAGAAAATAGAAATTGGGAGTGCAGGTAAAATAACATCATGAAACTGTCTCACCAACCATATAAATGGTCCTGACCTCTAGAAACAAAAATTTACAATGCTAATAAAGAAACTTGCAAAAACGACAGTAACACATGTCTGCACCATGAAGCAAATAGTCTTTGGTCTTAGAAAGCACAAGTGAACAACCAATTACCAAATCAGCAATCACAGCAGGATTCCGTGGATCATCTTCCGGTATTCCCTGCTCTACTTTGCCCACGAGGTCAGCACCGACATCAGCTGCTTTTGTATATATTCCACCACCCAGCTGAGCAAACAGAGCCACAAATGATGCTCCAAAACCATATCCGACCAATAGAAGGGGCACTGCAAAAAATAAACACAGAAGTCATATCGTAGACTTTATAACGTCATTGCCCCTCCAAAGGCACCACTCAAACATCACACCCCCCCCACCCGCCTCTTTTCCTCTCTCTCTCTCGGGAAAGCAAACAAATAATGATGCCATGTATTGCACATGCTAGAATACCCTATTAGCATTTGTGGCCTGATGTAATGATAAACGGATCTTAGGAATGAATCTCACTCTATGCTGAACAACAACAAGAATGCTCCATGCATGATATGGTCCTTGATTTACAAAACAATAAGGAGCTAACCATAGATGATCGACTAAAACTTATCCCAGGGCATAAGCTTTTTTACTATAAGGTACTATATCTATGGAAAACTCAAGGAGTAATTGAGACATACATTCAGTAACCTTCATGGAACCTGGAGAGTCCACGTCCAGCCAAACATAAAATGTAGCATATAGGATAGCTATTCCAATAACAGCCATGCCAACCACCACCAATGCAGAGAAACCACCCGCACGAACAGATATCTGTACATAATTCTCATTGATAGTGACATAATCCAATATTTTACCAACAAATAATCAGCACAGAAGAAGATGAAAAACCTGCAATGCCTCTCTTGCCGATCGTCTGGCAGCACTAGAGACTCGAACGTTTGCACGAACAGACACCCACATACCAACATAGCCTGCAATACCTGAACACAAAGCCCCCAGAAGAAATGCAGCAACAGTGATAAAAGCAGATGCTGACCTGTACCAACGAACCCAATGAATATGCTTGTCAATTTGATGGATAAAAAAGAAGAGGAAAAGACTACACTCAACCAGTAACAGTGGAAATCACCTCCCCAGACCAGAAGATTCTTGTTGTGGTGAGGGAGTGCGAAACAGATAAATGCTGAGGATGACTAAAGCTAGTAATACTGCCATCTTGGAGATAGTCCCATACTGGGTCCTAAAAAAACCTTCAGCGCCATCACGAATAGCATCTGATATCTAAACAAGTGATATCATAAGTTCAAAATGGTCAGACGAAAAAAAAAAAAAAAACTTAAGCCCAGAAGAAAGAACATAAATAAGAGGAAATAAGAAGCAAAACATATAGACGAGGTAATTGCCAAAAACAATGTACCTGAACCATCTCAGGAGGGCCCTCATCCTTTGCAAGTACCCACTTCGTGAGATGTATTGACAAAAGGAAACTGACAATGCAAACAGAGAAGACGAACACTATGACTGGAGAAGTTTTTGCACCAATGTAAAAGACCCCTCCGAATACCAAAAGCAGCAGTATAAGAAGAACCCGAACATTGATTCCCATCAACAAGCGGATAATCTGAAGAATAGAATGGGGTCAATATATCCCTGAGATTGAACTTAAGTCATAAAAAGCAAATAAAGATGCTCAACAGTCAACATACTGTTTATCATTCATCGAGCAAGAGAGTCAACCACTAAAAGAGGGTCTACAAGAAAAGCCACACATATCCTTGAAAACTTTGCACAGTTTTTTAACTATGATGAGCACGAATCAATGCTGAAACAAGAAACTGGGTAAAGTGGTATGGTTAAGTAAACCCGATATTGTAAAGGCAACCTAGAAAATGCATCAAAATGCTGTTCCAATGGAATCGTTATCAAGTCAATGGCAGGTGGAGGATACACCTAGGGAAGAAAATGGAAAAGATGAGACAAACTAACAGCATACACAGGGCTAAATGATCACCGCGACAGTAAAACCAAAGAAAGTTTGACACTTTGATGAAAAAATTGCAGAAAAGAAGATAGAATATCCTTACCCGTGGGGTGTGAGGCTTACTGCGCATGCTTGGAAACGTCCTGGGCTTGTCCTGGTAGGACCTCAAAGCTCCACTCTCCATGTCATCATCCATAGGAATCATGTGGGCGGAGTTTACTCTCCGTACAACAGGAAAAGGGCTGTACTCACCAACTTGGGGCGAGTCCCCCCCTAAACCTGGTCGCTGAATTTTGGTACCTGTGCTTCAGCCACCAGGAGTAGAATCTGCAAGCCCAAATCTCAGATGAGTTTTCAAGTTTAAAGAAGAGTACAGCTCCGCTCTCCTTCTAGTTATGCAACTGCTTCCCTTGTCTTTCACCAAGAAATCTAAACAAAGGCAAGACTACTTAAGACACGGTTTTGCCCAGCCAAGAACGAATGCCTGAAGAATCTGACATCAATAAGTCATTAACACCAATGTCCATGGCACTCTAGTATCCAGCATGTATCACATACAAAAATCGACATAGGAAAAGCAAACTCGCACAATGCCCAGCATAACCGCAACGCAGCTACATGACCAAATACCGAGAGGTTTCTACCGCAAATCCGCGACCGCGACCAAATCATCGAAATCCAGCGGTCACATTCTTCGGGCTCGTCTCGACCGAACCAGCCGCGCGACACAAAACGGGGAAAAGAGACGAGATAAAAGCCCGCTCGGAGTTCAGCAGACACGAGTGGCGCAGTCGGGGGGCACTGAAAGCAAAACAGGGACACGGAAACCCTAAGATCTGTTCAAAATCCGGCACCACCGAGCCAGCCGAACGGCAGGACCAGTGGAGGCCACGGCGACGAACTCCGGATGGAAGATCTAAGGCAGCGGCGACTCGGCATCTCGGGACAGACTTGCAGATCGAGGGAAGCGGTGCATTCTCGAGTCGAGATACGGGGAAAAAGGAAGGGATTCCGGGGAAGTCACCTGGTCGGCTGGCTGGGTACCGGCGGCGGGAGGGGAGAGAATGCGCGCCCGGCTGTGTAGCGTGGCCCGTGGACCGAGACGCCACTGATGGATTTGGGACTGCAAAATGAAGTCGACGGGGGAGGTGCAGGATCGATCGGAATCCCGAGTCAACTCAGCAAACGCACGGGTGCCGTTGCTGGTGCGAGTGCTCCCTCTCCCACGGAAGAAACTTCAAACTCCCTTCTTCTTCTTCGTCGTCTTCGGTTTCTGATTTCTCTTCCTTCTTCTTCTTCCTTTTTTTTGTTTCTTTTTTATTTTTTATTTTTTATTTTTATTTTTTCCGTTTCGCTCTTGGCTGCGTTTTTTCACCGAAATGTATAAAAGTTATGCAATCGATACGCTCTCTTCGGTTCGGCATATTCGCTTCTCTCTCGGACAGGTCACGATCTCCAATGCCGTCCCGCCACGTAACCAATCAATTGCAAAGCTCGATCGGGTTGGTTGCCATGTCATCTTTTCTGCCTCCCTCTTTCTCTCTCTTCCCGGTTGAAAATACGTTATCTAATTGTTCTGGATAATTCTGTAGTTGTGAAAAATGAAAAAAGACAGCAAATTTTGGCGTATGTGGAAAGAGTGATAGCCTTCTTTTCGGGGAAAAAAAATAAATATATAGATATATTTATTGATTGGTATTGAGATTCTCTCACTCCAAAACTTGCTCAAAAGATGAGCATTTCCTTCACACTTTTTACACATTGAGCCTTGATTTGGAGTCGTAACAACTTATTATAACTTTTGGATCTAAACTTATTGATAAACTTGGGATTTGATGCCCTTTGTTGAGAGTACGTAGGAAAAATTCGATACCTTTTGCCTAGGGAGATCACCAAGAAGGAGCTCAAATCCTAACTCGTCAAAAAATCACTCTGTGTTTGCGTGTTTGATATTTGTTTTGCTTTACTATATTGATTTCTATTAAATTTATACAAAATGGGAGATTATTCTAATTGCTGCATTAATTCGGCATTGTTTGGGCTGTTACTATTCTTGTATCAAAGTCAATGGTTATGGTTTCCAGATAAGTAAATGTTGTGATGTAACAACGTGGATCTATAAGGATGATGTTGGGTCAAAAAAAATACTTGAATTAAGAGGAAGCGGGCCTAACATTGAGTTCTCACGTGAAGGGAAGATTGTTATAATACACGGACGTCCAACATCAAAGAATTAATGTGGCGTGAAGCAATTAATATATATTAATTGGTTCATAATTCGTTGGCTTAAGTTTTTGAGTAATAAATATGGTTTCAACTAGATATATTGATGAGGTTTGGATTTGGACTCCCCTTTAGCAATCTCCCTATATAAAAGGTATTGAACTTTTGTTGTGCGCTCCCAACAACATCCCCATCGAACCATGTGAATTAGCTGATGTTTGCGTCAAAGTTATTGTGGTCCAAGTACACTTTTTACACATTAGGCCCTGATTTGGAGTCGTAACAACTTATTATAACTTTTGGATTTAGACTTATTGGTATACTTGGGATCTGATCCCATTTGTTGAGAGTACGTAGCAAAAATTCGATACCTTTCGCCTAGGGAGATTACTAAGAAGGAGCTCAAGTCCGAACTCGTCAAAAAATCATTATGTATTTGCGTTTTTGCTTTACTATATTGATTTCTATTAAATTTATACAAAATGGGAGATTATTCTAATTGCTGCATTAATTCGGCATTGTTTGGGCTGTTACTATTCTTGTATCAAAGTCAATGGTTGTGGCTTCCGAATAAGTAAACGTTGTGATGTAACAACGTGAATCTATAAGGATGATGTTGGGTCGAAAAAAAATACTTGAATTAAGAGGAAGCGGGCCTGTTCACATGTGAAGGGAAGATTGTTATAATACACGGAAGTCCGACATCAAAGAATTAATGTGGTGTAAAGCAATTAATATATATTTATTGGCTCATAACTCGTTGGCTTAAGTTTTTGAGTAATAAATGTGGCTTCAACTAAATATATTGATGAAGTTTGGATTTAGGCTCCCTTTTAGCAATCTCCCTAGGCAAAAGGTATTGAACTTTTGTTGCGCACTCTCAACAACATCCCCATCGAACCATGTGAATTAGTTGATGTTTACGTCAAAGTTATTGTGGTCCAAGTACACTTTTTACACATTAGGCCCTGATTTGGAGTCGTAACAACTTATTATAACTTTTGGATTTAGACTTATTGGTATACTTGGGATCTGATGCCATTTGTTGAGAGTACGTAGCAAAAATTCGATACCTTTCGCCTAGGGAGATCACTAAGAAGGAGCTCAAATCCGAACTCGCCCAAAAGATGAGCCTTTCCTTCACACTTTTTACACATTAGGCCCTGATTTTGAGTTGTAACAACTTATTATAACTTTTGGATTTAGACTTATTGGTATACTTGGGATCTGATGCCCTTTGTTGAGAGTACGTAGCAAAAATTCGATACCTTTCGCCTAGGGAGATCACTAAGAAGGAGCTCAAATCCGAACTTGTCAAAAAATCATTCTTTATTTGCGTTTTTGCTTTACTATATTGATTTCTATTAAATTTATACAAAATGGGAGATTATTCTAATTGCTGCATTAATTCGGCATTGTTTGGGCTGTTACTATTCTTGTATCAAAGTCAATGGTTGTGGCTTCCGAATAAGTAAACGTTGTGATGTAACAACGTGAATCTATAAGGATGATGTCGGGTCGAAAAAAAATACTTGAATTAAGAGGAAGCGGGCCTGTTCACATGTGAAGGGAAGATTGTTATAATACACGGAAGTCCGACATCAAAGAATTAATGTGGTGTAAAGTAATTAATATATATTTATTGGCTCATAACTCGTTGGCTTAAGTTTTTGAGTAATAAATGTGGCTTCAACTAAATATATTGATGAAGTTTGGATTTAGACTTCCTTTTAGCAATCTCCCTAGGCAAAAGGTATTAAACTTTTGTTGCGCACTCTCAACAACATCCCCATCGAACTGTGTGAATTAGTTGATGTTTATGTCAAAGTTATTGTGGTCCAAGTACATACGCCGGAACGGATGCAAAATTTTGGGTCGGTAACGATATCGTCCGATAATAATTTCTAGACAAAGTGCAAAAGATTGCTCGATTACGTTATGAGGGGTACTGCACCATTGTTTCGACTGGAAACATTAAATAGCTTGAACGCACGATAATTAGTGTAACGATTGCAACAGATTTCGAGCCATAAGACAAAGGAGAGCTTTCGCCCATTGAAGCAAGCTAGCCACGTCCCCACTCAACTTCAAACAAATCCAGCAACAAGTCCCTCTCCATCCCAAGCCCTCTGATCAAGCAAAGCTACAGCAGGAGGCCGAAACCCAGTCTTTGCGTCCCGTATGACATCAGCTGCTCGCCTTTCAGCCTAACCGCAACCAACCAAAGCAACCAAAAATGGATCCTGCTTCTCCAAGAATCCACCATATCAGTCTCATAGCACATGCATAATTGCATTTTACCTTCAGCGGTTGAGCCATCACCTTTCCACATAGAAAAGCCGAGATCTTATTCTCGATCGACTCAAATGACCAACAAAAATTAAATTAAATTAAATTAAATGATCCCTTTGAGTAGTACAAAATACATTTGAGCATTAGTTGACAATGCTCCCTAACCTACTTTTAAAATGAATGTAAAGTATTCATGAGCAAAATCTGATGGAATTGGGGTGCGGTGCCTCAGATTAAGTACACGCTTGTCTGCATGCTGCCTGTTTTCTATCAATCGTTTTATCTCCAACTCGCGGATTAGGTTCATAAAGAAACTAGTTGTCACTCTACTTTGGGGGTAAGTACATTATCAATGTCAAAAGTTGTGTACGACACTCACTTTGATGCCAAAAGTTTATATTGGATTACTTAAGTGTCAAATCGGAGGAAAAACGATCACTTTAGTGTTACCGATGAGAGATTCCGGCTAAAATGATTACGTAGCTTTTATATTTAAAAAAAAAATTGACATAGCTTTAAAATGACGTCGTTTTTTGTCCTCCTTAGGAAAATAATGTCGTTTGACTATCTTAAGTGGATGGCCTCACAAAGACGTCGCACAACTCATTTTGGGATTTTATTTATTTATTTATTTGGAGATTGAAATTAGGGTTTTTTTTTTTTTTTTTTTTTTTTTTTTTCCGATCCTCGTTGGTCGCTGACCTAGCTCGCTTGGCCGTAGCTTGAGGTGTGTGAGGTTTCTACACTTGAGCGAGATCAGCACGAGCGAGTCGTCACCAATGTTCAATGACTTGCATCGAGTTGAACTCACACTTTCTGCATGAGCTTTGTGACCGAGACAACGAGCTTTGTGACCGAGTCAAACTCGCGTTAACAATGCTGAACCACGTCCAGTAGCTCTGAGTGGGCGTGGAGGGTGAGCCTCTAGCGACTCTGGCCTTCGATCGTGAGCCAGTAGCAGTGCACAAGGGAGCACTAGCCCCGGTCGCTGGAGCTTAGGTACTAGAAGACGCAGGCCAGGCACTCGTCAGGGAGATCAAAGGTGGAGAGGGAGAGATCGGGGGTGGCACACTCGTCGATGGCTAGATCACGGCCAGATCACGGCCTTCGACTTGGCCGCCGAGTGGCCATTAAGGACAGCGATTGGCCAAAGATTTAGCGTTTTGAATTGGGGGAGAGACACCAAACGGCGTCATTTTATTATTTAAATGCTAATTGTACTCTTTGGCAATCCACATTAGACGTTGGATTTCCGGCTAACCAGATCAGAGTTGGTATTAAAATGATCATTTTTCAAACTTTTTGATATCAAAATGAGCGCCCTACATAACTTTTGGCATTGATAGTATATTTATCCCCTCTACTTTGGCTTAGGTGCTTCTCCTGATTGGCGTCAATCCTTCCATTCATCAACTCTTGAAAGTGGTCGTCGTCTTCCAGCCATCTCCTTTAGGTTAATGGAGTTGAAAGGTGACGGTGCATATCCAATTACATGTATTGTAATTAACCATTTGAAAAAATTCCGACATACTTTCGAACGGAATTTGAGCATTTTGATGAGCCGCCCAATTCACAAGACACGTAGAGAGCTCACCATTTAAAATTTATTCCAATTTCCTTGAAGCAGCACATATACCCCATATGAAATTCAGAAACTGTTTATAAAAGCATTGTCGGGACACTGATCATCATTTTCACTCTACTTTCCCATAACAAGCTTGAATAGAAGCTGCTTCCATACGATCCTTGTCTACTCCAGCGTTGCACATGTTTGCCATGGCTCTGGTGTATTGCATTCCATACTCCCTCAGGGGTCCACAGTATTGCTCGTAAGTCCTCACCTGTACATCAGAACGAACAAATTTGACATTAGAAACTGTTCACGGGATAGATTAGCTGCGATTACACATGTATCATGTAGGGATCGGAGAAGTAATTGATGAGGAGATCATCGAGACTCACAAATGTCTTGAGACAGTCCCAGTCATCAACAACTGGTTGGTCCTTAGGTCGAACGGCGGTTAACATGCTTGCGACATTGAAATCACCGAACAGGTGGTTGACAATTTGGCTGACGCTGCGGTCAACATGCGATCGGTGAGCAATTTGTTCGTCCAGTCTCTTCTGTGCTTCCACACTCTCAGCAGTATCTTTCGGAGCTTTTTGCACCTACAACCACCCTCAAGTAGTCAATCGACAAGGTGTCCCAATATGAAGAGGCAAGACAGACATAGCAAGAACAATAAGAAGAGGCAAGACAGACATAGCAAGAAACATTAGTTCAAAAGAATCACATTTTTTTTTGTTTAATTACTAGTCAGAATAGATAGATTAATATGCAACATAATCGATGGTTATAAAGACGGACCTGGTGTTGGAAAAAGACCAAATCAGCATCCCGCTGGGGAACTGCCGGGGAATTCGAAGTGGAGAGCTCCCCCAAGGGAATGGAAGATGCATTCTCGGAGCGTCGGCCCATGTAAGTAGAGAGGAAGGCCTTGCTGAGAACGGTGTTCCCATATTGCATCACATGGGACAGATTGGTCCTCTCCTTCACCTTTAAGTACTGCTCCTGCAATGTTTCCTTCCCCAAATCGTTGGCTTCACTGTTCTCGCACACCCGAATTAAGATTGATGGAGACAGAAACATAGAGAACAGAGAATGAGTACATGTACATTTGACAAAGGGATCACGCCCCGCATATAGAGACGGACACAAATACTTATCTTGATATTTGCTCATCTAGCTAGCATTTGTTTCCTTTTTTTTTTTTTTTTTTTTTTTTTGAAACTTTGCATTTTATGATTGAATTTGTAATTTCAAAGTAGAGGAGTGACGTAACAATACCTGTCCTCCAGCCAAGCGATGCTGTAGAGATCCCCCAAGCAAGTGCCATACTTGGCGGGATCACCGCCAATAGGCACGCTCCCTGGCCGGTCAGCAGGGCAGTAGTAGGCCCAGCTGTTCTCCTCGGCGTTGGATGCCGTGGTCGCATAGATCCCTAAGTCCCTGGGGAGCAACCCTTGGAATATGCTCCCTGCCTCACATGCCTCTATATATATCACCATGTTCTTGTACTTCTTCGCCTTGTACATTTGCCTCAGCACATTCACAAAGTCGTCTGCATATATAAAGTCCCCCGCGGGCATGCTCATTACTCCTGTGGTCCCATGGTCGGAGTAATAGAAGAAGACGTGGTCATTTGGTCCACTGTTCAAAACCTTGCCACTGCCCCCGTCGAGAGCCGTCTTGTTCCCAAGAAGGACTGCATACAAATTGGCTCCTGTGATCTCATCACCGGTGTAGTCCTGCAATATTGCCTTATTGGTTAATTACGGTCGGAAATCAATCACCCGATATGGATCCTCCTACACGGTGGATGTAAAAAGTAGCTAGCTAAAGAGTGTTGAACTGAGACCTTGGGAACTCCTTTGTAGACATCGGGGCCGTTGGGTTTGTTGACAATGATACCCTTGGTGGGATTTTTCTGGTGATGGGCGATGTCGTCATAGATGAACACGATAATGTTCTCATCTTTCAATCCATTTGCCTTAAGGATTTGGTAGGCATGGCACACGTCAGCCTGCATAGACACACATCACGCAAGTCAATCCATTTCATATTATATATATATATATATATATATATATATATATATATATATATATATACACACACACACAGAGTACGGATGTCATTATAAATTTTATAAATATACAAAGAGAATATGGTGATAACCTGTAGCTAACGCTCTGAGAGTGGTGGATCACCTGGTGCCTGTAGTTTTGATAACCGCTGGATCCGGCGACTAGAACAGCCCATCGTGTGCCCGTTCCATTACCATGATCACCACCCGAATTCGACACAATTTCTTGAAAGCTCCTTCGACTCTCACTGGCATCTGCTATCGTCAGTGCCGTGAGGAGGAGAAAAGGGACAGCGACGAGGCTGCCATATAAAGAGGTCATCATCATCAGATGGAGAGTTTGGAGAAGATGAAAAATAAGAACGAAAATATCCAGATAAGTCCGCTCTCAGGGTAGTGACGACAGATCTTGCTCTATACCCCACATCGAATATATGGAGGGAATGTGAAAAACAATAAATGCAGCCGATGAAACGAAAGAAAATGATTGAATTTCTTATTCATGGTATGTTTTTATCGGGTTATAAGCAAATAAAGAAATAAATCAAAACAGAGTCACAAAAGCGTCAACAAATTGATTGCATTATTGCAAAACAATGACTTTGAATATATCCCAAAGATCACTTTCCAAATTCACAAAGCTTCATTTGGTAATCTATCTAGGGAATTTGCGATATTTTATTTATTCTTTGGTGAATCACAACAATAAACTATCGTGTCCATTATTTGATGTGGACAGTATGTTAATATAAATGAACTTAAAAATACACAAACAGACTCAAGGATCTCTGATGATTCACCGTTAAAGAAATTGCAAATGCATAACGAAGATAACCTCAATCAATAAATCAATAATTATCATATGATCTAAACCTTAAAAAATAAAGATGCTCATTGTAACATTCCAAAGCCACATATTCGACTTTGACTATAAATGTAAACGACCTGCAATAGGTGAGGATTGTAAAATTTAATAATAGAGATAAAACATGATCATTCACCATTGGTGTCATACACCACCACGTCACCTCGACGTCTACTACCACATCACCTACCATATCAGAGTTGAGGGTTGACCATCGCTTGACCGTTAACTGTTGACCACAATCGTTGACCAATCGCCTCTCGAGGTATTTGGACGTGTTGATTCATTTTTGGCATTCTTTGCTCCATGTTTGCAATCCTAGTACTAGTTTCTTGGTGCTTATTACAGTGGATAAAATGGATGTGCCATTATCCATTCAAACCATCTTGAATGGATTAATTTATATCTTATGGGCCCAAGAAACATCAAGCTTTTTGAGAGTACGCAAACTTTGGCGTTATGTCATCGGTGATATTTGCGTGCCTACAAGGATTGCTGAAGAAACTAGAGAAAAAATTATTAAGCTTATGGAGGAGTGGGACAGCAAGAACCTTTGGATTTTAACATGGTTTTGAAATACTTCGACTCCTATCAGGCTTCAGTTTGGTCATCTCAATACAGCAAAAGAAGCGTGGGATTTGCTTGTGTGGGATTTGCTTGCTGGTCATTACTCTAGCTCAAATATCGCTCATTAATATTAGTTGTTAAGAAATTTGCATTGCATGCATCAAGAGACATGTTGGTCTATTAATGATTTTTTGTCCTCTATGCATGCTGTTTGGGAACAATTAGCTTAATTTGAGTTGCAATGGGAAGTTGATGCTAATGCTCACAAGTTCGTTGAATATCGTGATATGTGTGTTATGCAATTTTTAATGGTGCTTAATGATGACTTTGATCCTGTACGAGTTTCATTTTTACATTGAAATCCATTACCTCGACTTGAGGCAATTGTTTTAGAGTTATTGATTGAAGAGGCTTAGATTGCTACTTTATAGGTGCATTATCTGATTTTATCCACTCCTATAGATGCGATACTTGCCATGCCTGTCTCTTCCTCATCGCATGGTGAATATTGCTCGTATTATCATTGATTAGTTACTTTGTGTCTACTTGCTATTGGTGACAACCTAGGCAACCTACAGGGACAAACAATCGATAGGTCCACTTGCACGCTCATCTATTATTGCTGTTGCTATCGAGGTTTCTTCCAATAACTCATTTGTTACTTTGTCTTTAGAGGATCCCTGCTCCATTCTTCGAGAATTCAGTACCTTTAATTCTTATGTCCCTAGCACTTCTGCTCTGTTTGTGACTCCAAGTACTTCTGATTCATGGTTCTTTGATTCTCCCTGTTGCAATCACATGACTTTGAACACCAAATTGTTTAAGTCAAAGTCATTACTTTGACAAACACCTATTATTCATACAGTTGATAACTCATAGATGCTAGTTAACCATAGAGGAAACATTTCAATGTCCACATTGTCACTATCAAACACTTTTGTGATTCCTCGACTCTATTTAAACTTGACATCTGAGGGTCAACCATGTGAACTTGGCTTTGATATTCACTTTTTCTCCAATGGTTGTCGTGTGTAGGATCCACAAATGGGACAAATAATTGGGATAGGCCTAAAGTGAGACGACTATTCGAGCTTGTCTCCTTAAATATTCCAAATGCTCTTCGTAACTATGCTACCACAATATCATATGAAACTTGACATTCTCGTTTTGGATCATACTTCATTTTCTAGATTAAGGGGCTGTTTGGTAACCATCCAAATAGTGCCATTTTCTGATTTTTTTTGTTCCCGATAATAGTTTTGGAACAGAATCATATTTTATAAAATTTTTGTTCCCGGGAACAAATTTTTATTTTTTTGTTCTTGGAAGTAGATTTGGAATAGAATTAAGAACAAAAAAAAGTTGACTTTTGTTCCGGGAACAAATCTAAGAGTTAAAACCAACTCTTCTTCTTCTTCTTCCCTTTTCTCTTCTTCTTCATCCCGTTTGCCGCTGTCGCCGCTGGTTGCCAGCACCCAGTCCAGCGAGCTTGTCGGAGGCTCACCAAGCCAGGGTGAGGTCTGGGCGAGCCTCGCCAGTAGCCAGGTGGGCCTCGCCCAACCTTGCCAGCGATGCTTTGGTGAGGTGGTCGGCCCTCGTTTGGCTAGTTGCCCGTCCGGCAACCAGCCATTTGAAGAAGAAGAAGAATAGGAGAGAAAGGAAAAAAAGCAAACAAAAAAAGGAAAAAAATAAAAAAATATTTAAAAATTAAAAGAAATTGATTTGAAATAGAATCAATGAGCACAGTACCAAACACAATTCTATTCTAGAATTAGAAATTTTGGACAATTATCAAACGGTTTAAAATGCTTAAAACTTATTTCCGGGAATAGAATAAAAAAGAATCATTTCTGATCAGAATTTGTTCTCGGGAATAGAATCGTTACCAAACGCGCCCTAAGTCATCTAATTTTTAGTGGTCATTTAGGTTTTGTTGATAATAAACAGTTGGATTGCTTGCCAAGTAAGTTGGCAAAACATCACATGTTACTTTTTGATCTTAGTGAATGCGTCTCTCATGCTCCTTTTGATTGAATTCATTTTGACATTTCGGGCCCACTTCTACTCCTACTATGGGAGGATCTGGCTACTTTGTGATTTTTGTGGATGATCATTCTCATTATACATGGTTCTATCTTATGAAGCGTCGATCTGAATTGCCTTGTATATATCGTGATTTTGTTGCCATGATCAAAATACAATTTTCTCAAAACATCCAGATCTTCCGTGTTGATAATGCTATGGAATATAAAGACACAAAATTTCTTCGAATTATTTCTCAAAACGGTACTGACATTAGTCACTCTTGTCTAGGGACTTCTCAACAAAATGGTCAAGTAGAGCACAAACATCGACACATCTTAAATGTTGTTCGCACCTTTCTAATCTCAGTTTCTTGTTTGGAACAGTTTTAGGGAGATGCTTCTCATATTGCTATATGTACTGTCAATCAAACTCCATCACCTCTTATAGGTAATATCTCTCCTTATGAGCGCTTGTATGGTAGTGTTCCTAATTATAATTTTCTTCAAATCTTTGGTAGTAGTTGTTTTTTCCATCTTCTTCTAAATGAACGCACGAAATTAGAACCCTGTCCTTGTCTATGTTGTTTCCTTGGGTATGGGATTGAGCACAATGGGTATTGATGTTGGGATCTTATCTCTAATAATCTCCATATATCTCGTCATGTTACCTTTTGGGAATACAAGATGTTCTCTTCGCTTCATCCCTTCAAATCCTCTCTGGCTTTTTCCTTTTTTACCAATCCTTTGGTGGATCTATTTCTTTAAGATACACAATCGAATCTTCCTTTTTGGAGTTGTCTTCTTCTAATCTTGATGTAGGTACCGTTGGTAATACCACTTTGGTAGCTCCTGAGTTGATTGTACCATCCGCAGATTCTTCACCCTTGATAATTCCCTCTTCGCCTATTCGTTGCTCCACCTAAGTACATCAACTTTCTATTCGGCTTCATGATTTTCATTGTTACTCTATTATTGCTTCCCTTCATAAGCCTCGTACATAGAGAGAAGCTTGAACTAACCCCATTTAGCAGCAAGCAATGGCAGATGAGTTGCCAGTGTTAGACAAATCTCATAATTGGGAATTGGTTGATTTGCCTGCTAGAAAGTTAGCTATAGGTTGTAGATGGGCATATAAGAGTAAGACTAAGGTAGATGGTATGGTAGAATGCTCCAAAGTTAGACCGGTGGCAAAAGATTTCACTCAAGAGTATGGAATTGACTACGACGAGACATTTGCTTCAATTGCACATCTTACTTTAGTTTGAAGTCTTCTTGCTATTGCAACTATTAAACAATGGCCTCTATTCTAGATAAATGTTAAAAATGCCTTTTTTAATGGTGGTCTTACTAAGAAAATATATATAGAGCCAACTCCTAGGTACACTACTGATTCTAATAAATTATGTTGCTTACGTAAAGTTTTATATGGATTGAAACATGCTCTTCGTATATGGTATTCTAAGTTCAGTTCCATCATGGAACGTCTATTGCTTTAGATCCAGTCCCCATGACAATTCTCTATCAATTCAAAAAACTTCTCGTGGATAAATTATACTACTATTATAGGTAGAACATACAGTTATTATTGATGATGATCATATTGGTACTACAAAACTCCAACAATATATCAGTCAGTAGTTTGAAATGAAAGTTATTGGGTGACTTAATTACTTTCTAGACTTGGAGGTTTCCTTAGAATCCTTAAGTTATTATCTTTCTCAAGCAAAATACACCATTGATCTTCTTTCTCGCATGAGATTCACTAATACTAAAATTGCTACAACTCCAATTGAGGCAAATGCCAAATTTGATGCAAACAATAGAACTGCTCTTTTGAATCATACACTTTATTGACAATTGGCTGGCAGTCTTGTATACCTCGTTGTTGCTCGTCTTGACATTGCCTATGCCGTTCACTTAGTTAGTTCATGACCATATTGCGTACAACTAACTTTGCTACCTCATTTCATGGTCTTCATTTTTATGCCAACTCTACTTTGGAGTTAAAGGCTTATTCTAATGTTGATTGGGCTAGTAAACCTCTTAGATCTTTTTTGCCAACTCTACTTTGGAGTTAAATGCTTATTATGATGCTGATTGAGTTGGTAACCCTCTTGATCGTTACTCCACTATAGGTTACTGCTTCTTTCTTAGTACCTCACTCATATCATGGCGTAGCAAGAAACAGATCGTTGTTGCTCAATCTAACACTGATGCATAAAATCGTGCTCTTGCTGATATAACATCAGAATTACTTGATTACGATGGTTATTAGAAGACATAGGAGTCCGTCATAATTAGGGGTGTGCGTGGTTTGGGTGGACAGTTCTCACCCTCGAATCGGTTGCTAAAAATGGGAATCAAAAAATGCTCGTTAGTTGCTTGGACTACCAGGGAAACGGATCGGACTGGTTTGTTTCTCGGGTGGATCCATGGAATCGATCAAGAAGCTTTTTCTTCCCTTTTTTGTCTTATTTTATTTCTTTATTGAATTCTTCAACCCATTACCCATAAATAGGATAGTAAACCCAGAATGCCACAGCTCCTATAATACCACACGCTTAAATAGAACACCCATTGTCGGACCTCCATCTCTAGTTGCCTCCGACCACCAAATGGGAATTTGCCGACATTCATCCTCGTGATCATCCATTCAAGGCTTACGATTGTAGCCACATCACAAATACAGAGGACATACACAGAGATATGGCCAAAGCACAAGGCGAAGGTAACCAAAGATTGAAGAGATTTAGACTCAATAGAGATTAAATCTCATTGAAAATATACCTAGTAATCAACAAAAAACCTATACCGCACACCATATATTTACGTACTCCTTTTGACAAGTCGAAATTAGAGATTAATCCTAACATATTTGGTTTAGGAATTTCTTAAAACATGTGGCAAGCATGGATTGAGAGGGTGATATTGCATATCTTTCGCACTCAAATTTGTGCATATCCCGAAATCAGAGATTTAATCCTAACAAAATTTTTTAACATTAAAAATTAATATATTATTATAATATAATTGATCGAGTTCGGGTGGGCGAGTGGGCGGACCCGCCCATGGAACCGGGTACTAGACCGGTACTCACCATTTCCCATAAATTAGAGGGAAAAAATCACGAAAAACCCCAAAGTTTGCTCCGTGTGACACATTTACCCCAAACTTTTTTTTTGCGCCGTGAAAAACCCCAAACTTTCTAAACCGTGACACATTTACCCCATAAGGGCATTTTTATCTTTTTAGTTTCTTTTTTATCTTTTTCTTTTTTTTTTTCCTTCTTCTTCCCTCCGCCGGCGTCCGGCGAGGGTCGCCCGACGCTGGCGAGAGCGAGGCCGCCCTCACCAGATTTGGCGAGGAGGCCCTCGCCGGCGTCGAGGGCGAGGGCCGCTCGACCCCGATCCGGCGAGGGCGGCCCTCGCCGGCAAGGGCCGCCCTCGCCCTCGCCGGTGTCGGGCGACCCTCGCCGGACGCCGGCTTCCCTCCGCCGGCCATGGCGGGCCGGCGGAGGGAAGAAGAAGAAAAAAAAAAAAAAAAAAAATTTTTAAAAATGAAAAGACCAAAATACCCTTCAATTTTGGGGTAAATGTGTCACACTTGGAAAGTTCAGGGTTTTTGGTGTCACAAAAAAAAGTTTGGGATAAATGTGTCACGGTTTGGAAAGTTTGGGATTTTTCACGGTGCAAAAAAAAGTTTGGGGTAAATGTGTCACATGGAGCAAACTTTGGGGTTTTTCATGGTTTTTTTTCCCTAAATTAGAATTGAGAATCGGATTGGTTCCCTTAAGAACCCCTGGTTCCAGCGGTTCCAGTTTGGTTCTGTGCAGTCTGGTTGGTCCTGGTTTCTTTGTACACCCCTAGTCATAATAGTGGAACAATCATCTATTGTGACAACCGAAGTGCTATTTAAATAGCTCTTAATGATATTTTCGATGATCGCATCAAGCACATTGAAATTAACTTGATTGGCTTGGACATGAGATGCTTGATCTTTACGTTAGCGATTTTCGGTCAAAATTAGCTAGATGAACTCAAGTGGTAAAATTGAAAAGTTCAATACTGAATTGGTAAAATCACTAAAGCTACAAAACTTTTTGAATAATTTTCCATGCTTTGACATGTTATCTTGCTACATTCTGCATTGGCGCAATCTTTCATACATGCTGCGATATTCACTGGTTGAGATGCATGCTGTGAATTACTGAAGCGATTACACGAGAAGCTGCAGGGACTTACTGAGTGCACTGGAATCACACCGGCGCTGGACTTGCTGGTTTTGCTCGCAAGACAGACTGTGATCGGTGACGATGGCTGGTAGGTTTGTTGTGGCATCGGGCAGAGAAGTCTGGGTGTCTAGAAGCCGCTTGCTGGCACTGTTGGTGGCTCTGAGACGCCCAGTAAGGAACTGGTACGGCGTGGCCTCTGATCGTGCCAGTGGACTGACTCGGTGATGCTCGGGAAAAATCGACCGGCTCTCTTGCTCTTCCCACTAAGAGAGCTTGTTTTCCCCGTTCAGAATGTACCATCGTGCGCAAAACAGAAATCAGATATTTTTAGTGGCGAGTAAAAAGGAAAAAGAAATTAAGAGAACTGTCTTGCTGAATCCACCACCGAAATCCTTCAAGCGGCTGATTAGAAACAAAGAAAGGTGCCCACTACATAGCACCTAAAATTATGCAGCCCTTTCTCTGGCTTTAATATTCGCCAAAACCTAGAGTGAAGGATAAAGAATCGGTGGAGGTTCCCAGCTGGCTTCACCGAAAAATGTCTTCTCGTATCCTTAGCTGCGTGTGCCCCCCTCGAAGTCTAAGCCGTGAATGAATGTTGACTGACTTTTACCCTCCCAACTCAGTCGAGATCTCCTCTTTTGCGGAGGGAGGGACCGCAGGTGTCATGTCTTGTGAACGTGAGGACGCCAAATGCGGAGAGCGAAACAGAGAGTGTAAGCTTCAGGATGTACGGTTGCGCGTGCGGTCCAGCCGTGAGGAGTGAGGGAGCACGGGGCGGGAAGTGCACGGCGGTAGGAACTCGCCCTCTCTAAGATCATGTCTTCCCCTCCTGCAATTTTCTTTCCTTCCTTTTTAGTCCTGCCATTGCCCACGTTGTCCACCTGGCTGGTGACCAAATCTTCCTCCAATTTCGGTTCATTTAATCATGTGCTCTCAGTCATGTGGGTTGTATCTTTCCTCATAATGGCCAAGATTCGCACTTAGTGTTTCCTTGATTTCCAAATTTGATTGAGGAATTCAATCCCACTTTTAAGTTAATGTCACGAGTTTTTTTAATTTCAGTTAAATTTTATTATCAAATTGTTAAGTTGAATGATACGTAATAATTGATGAATGTATTAATTTGAGGTTTTACCTTTCGTTTGTCATAGATGTACTAGTATATGATTTTTCGTGATATTAATTCAATTCAATAGAAACAAACGGAGGGTAAATTTGTTACAAATATATTATCTTGAGAATTTTAGTGGTTGAAAAATTAATTTGAGATTTTTATGGTAGTAACCCTTTAATTTAAGACATCCATATCCTATGCTCATGGCAAGTTCAGCCATATAGAAGGAAACATTGGCTTGGCTGAATTTTCATTCCAATAGGCTTTCTCCAATTGGTTCACTTAGGCTCAGAACGCCCGCGCTAGTCCGATTAGAATGCAATTATATGAAACAATTATTATTAATGCTTTTTTTTTGTTTGGTCAGAATTATCATTAATGCTATTAAATGACAAATGCTCCTGTTATGCAAAAATATAAATGAAAAATTCCGTGGTTATAAAGTATCTGTAAGCTTTATAAAAAGCAAATCTTAGTGAATTTGGAAAGAATGATCTTCTTTGGGAAAAGTACATGCATTTATCGTGATCAATTTTATTACTCAAAGTACACTGCCTTTTAAGTTCTAACCCCTTGTAGATTCATTCATACATAATTATATAGATATAACATAGAAAGTGATTATTAAAAAAATGTCTTTTCACATTCAAATATGAGAAAATTATCCAAAAAGTGATAAACCTACTGCACATTTACTAATACGGTGTTAAACTTTTTAATCGGGTCAATTGAGTCATAAATCTTTTCACGTGCTGTTTATTAAGCCCATCCAATCAATTTTGGCCATAAATTACTAACATGAATACTAATCGTTTTATGTGGTACGGTTAGCACAATGAATAATTTCGATAATATTTTAATATCTTTGAAGATTTTATATTTTTATCTTCTTTTTTCATCTTTACTTTTTTGTTTCTTTTTTTATTGTTAAGGGACAGAAGGGTTCGCCGGCCACTGGCTGAGGCTCGACGACCCCTATTAGCCATTGGGTGGGGGCTCGTTGCCCTTGCTTGCCCTCGTTGGCTGTGTGCAAGGGCAAAAAACCCCCACTAACCATTGGATGAGGGTTGTCACCCTTACCCATTGCTCAACGGGGTTGTCGGGCCTCACCCGGTGGCCCTTAAAAATGAAAGAAAAAGGAAAAAAAATTAAAAATTAAAAAATATTAAAATATTATTAAAAATTATTTATGTCAGTGTTAAGTGTGTCATATAGGATGACCAATATTCACGTCAGTAATTTCTTATCAAAATTGGTTGGAGGAACTCACATAGTAAAATGAGAAAAGATTTATAATTTAATTGGTACAATTAAAAGATTCATAACTGAATTGATAAAAGTACAATAAGTTTATGGTTTTTTAAATAATTCCCCTTCTAGATATTTATATATGCAGAGTTAAAAAGAATTTATTGTGATCCATCGGTCTAGTGGTATGATCATCCGGTGGTCCTGTTTAGGTTAACGGGGTTCAAAAAGATATGGTATGTGTCTAATTACAAGTGTTGTGAGGACGATCCACGATATTTACTGAACAAAAGACTGACCATATCATTAATGATCTGAAAAGGTTCTGACGTAGTTTGCAACAAACTTTCAGCATTTTGCCTTGCTGATTCATACACGAGTATCTAGAGGGTTTGTAAACGTAAATTTAGTCTAAGTTCTTTGAAGGAGCGCACATGCTCCATAAACGTTACATAGGAGCATCATGGAGACACTGATCATCGTCATCACTTTGTTTTCCCAGAACAAGCTTGAATAGAAGCTGCCTCCATACGATCCTTGTCTACTCCAGCATTGCACATGTTTGCCATGGCTCTTGTGTATTGCATTCCGTACTCACTTAGGCGTCCACAATGTTGCTCGTAAGTCCTCACCTATACATCAGAATGAGCAAATTTGACATTAGAAACTGTTCATGAGATAAATTAGCCGTGCATGTACATGTATCATATGTGGATCGGACGAGTAATTGATGAGGAGATCATGAAGACTCACAAATGTCTTGAGGCAGTCCCAATCATCAACAACAGGTTGGTCTCCGGGTCGAACAGTAGTCAACATACTCGCGACATTGGAGCCTCCGAAGAGGTGGTTGACAATTCGGTTGATGCTGCGATCAACATGTGATCGGTGAGCAATTTGTTCGTCCAGTCTCTTCTGTGCTTCCACACTCTTAGTAGACCCTTTCGCTTTTTGCACCTACAATCACTCTCAAGTGGTCAATCGACAAGGCGTCCCCATATCAAGAGGCAAAACAGACATAGCAATAGAAACACTAGTTTAAAAGAATCACATTCCCTTTTCTAATTTCCAGTCAGAATAGATAAATTAATATGCAACGTAATCAACAGTGACGGAGACAGACCTGGCGTCGGAAAAAGACCAAATCAGCATCACGTTGAAGAACTGCCCGGGAATTTGAAGAAGAGATCTCGTCCAAGTGAATGGAAGCGACTTCCGTGGAGCGCCGACCCATGTAAGTAGAGAGGACGGCCTTGCTGAGAGCGGTGTTCCCAAATTGCATCACGTGGGACAGATTGGTCCTCTTCTTCACCGTTAAGTATTGCTCCTGCAATGTTTCCTTCCCCAAATCGTGGGCATCGCTGCTCTCACACACCCAAATTCGGATTAATGGAGACGGAAACAGAGAGCAGAGAATGAGTACATGTACATTTGGCAAAGAAATCACGCCCCTCACATAGAGACCGACACCCGTGCTCATCTTTTTTCTTTTTGCTCGTCTCGCTACTTTCCCCCCTAAAAGAGAGTCACCTCTTGTTATAATCGAATGTGCACGTACAGTTACTTTCGAATATAGAGAAATGACATAATGATACCTGTCCTCCATCCAAGCGATGCTGTAGAGATCCCCCAAACAAGTGTCATACTTGGAGGGACCATTGTCAGTGGAATCTCGAGGGCAGTAGTAGGCATAGCTGCTCTCCTCGGCGTTGGCCGCCGTGGTCGCATAGATCCCCATGTCCTCAGGGAGCAACCCTTGCAGCATGCTCCCCGACTCGCATGCCTCTATGTATATCACCATGTTCATGTACTTCTTCGCCTGATGCATTTGCTTCAGCACCTCCATCAGGTCGTTCGCGTATATGTCATCCCCCACAGGCATGCACATTAGTCCCGTGCTCCCGTGGTCAGCGTAGTAGAAGAAGACGTGGTCATTTGGGCCGCTGTTCAAAACCTTGCCGCTGCCCCCGCTGAGGGCCGTCTTGTTCCCAAGAAGGACTGCATACAAGTTGGCTGCTGTGGTCGCCTCGCCAGTGTAATCCTACAATATCACACAATTGTTTAATTAGGGTCGGGAATCGATCATTCCAATGTGCATCCTCCTATATAGTGCACGTATAAAGTAGCTTAGATAAAGAGTGCTGAACTAAGACCTTGGGAACTCCATTGTAGACATCGGGGCCGTTGGGTTTGTTTATGATGATACCCTTGGTGGGATTTTCCTCGTTATTGGCGATGTCGTCGTACATGAACACGATGATGTTCTCATCTTTCAATCCATTTGCCTTGAGGATTTGGTAGGCATGGCACACATCAGCCTACATAGACACACATCACACAGGTCAATCCAGTTCATTATATATATAATCTTCGTGCTGCTCATGTAGTACGGAAGTATGTACGGCCAGCAAGTTGTCCATAATATACTTTATACATATACAGTAGCCAATGCTGATTTTGGGTGGGGCATCACCTGGTGCCTGTAGTTCTCATAACCATTGGATCCGGCGACTAGAACAGCCCATTGGGTGCCCTCACTTTCAACAAGATCACCACCTGAATTCGACACAATTTCTCGAAAGCTCCTCCGACTCTCGCTCACAGGCGCCATCATCAGTGCTGTGAGGAGGAAGAAAGGAACAAGGCTGCCATATAAGGAGGTGGTCATCATCACGATGGAGAGTTTGATGAGAAATGAGATTGAGGGGATGGTTTGGATGGGGGGAATGGGAGGGAGGCTTATATAGAGGTGGGAAAGCGGGGCTCAATGCGCAAAGATATGTCTGAAGTGTGTCTACATGGAGTAACTGCTGATGGCAAATCCACCTCGGGGGAATACGTTGACCCCATTCCATAAAAGACTTGAATGATACGTCCAACGAACTACATGGAGATTAGTCAAGACGCACTTCATTGGATAGTTTCTTTAATGCTTCATTTTTCTCATTTTCTGGGTATTAAAGGATTACTTAATAAGTCAAAGTAGTCAATAAATTCCTTCCTTTCCTACGTGCGTCTTTTCCACGGTAATTCTTGCGCTTACAACGATGTGTCTATCGTAGATAATTAAGCTATTGATCAATAATATCTTGAAGGATGGAGATTAGTCAAGACGCACTTCACGGAGCAATTTGCGCAGTTGACAGAGTGAGAGCGACTTGTGGGACAATGAGATCCCAAGAAGCATCAAGACAAACCTGGGTCTTAAAGTAGAACTGAAGTACAGCTTCGCATTATCTCAACTTTAGACCATATTACAATTTCTTGCAGAATTGCATGTAGCAAATAAAAAGATTTCCTTAAACGTTCCTGACTCATTCTGTCATCTCAATTTATCATTTGGTTCATATGTATATCGTTGCCGCTTATTCCAGAGTTTGCTCTCACAGCACAACATCTTCAGGTTATATATACATATATTTGCCTTATAGACACACTTTGTCTCTTGTTCGTTTATTTGGTAGGCCTATGATTTTGTGGGTGTTTACACCTTAAAAATTGCTAATATAATGCTGAATTTAATCATAGGTCCATGAAGGTGCTCCCTATCTCTCAACACTAGTGTGGGATTTTTGTAAAACCACTACCATTTATTCTAAAAACTCAAACTATTAAATGAATGGACGATTTAATATTTAATGATTTCATCAACTAGAGTTTTAGGTGCTTTTCTTTGGACTAGGACTAAGGGTGTGCATGATAACTATTTTATTTCTGTTCTAAAACTATCTTTTTATTTCAGACTTGTTTTTGAAACAGAAATCCATTTGGTAAAACTATTTCATTTTTTTTATTTCTAGAATAGATTTTTAATCCAAATATAAGTTTGGAGCAGAAATCAGAAGTAATTTTTTTTTTCTAAATTTGGAATAGAAATGTAAAATAAAAATTCTTTTCATTGTTTGTCCTTACTATTAGTTGGTTGTTCATTCGTCGCTACAAGTCACTGGCAGCCACTGCCATGGCCAGTGGTGACCGGTGATAGTGCCAACCAACGGTCATTGACAGATAGTGGCGAGAATGGTTATCGTTCGCGCCCTATGTAATCAAACCCTTAATTTGGTTTTTGCTTGCCAATGACTCATCCCGTGGTTGCAACATTACAAGATCGTACAACCGACTTTTCTGGTGAGAACTTCCTTTTGAATTGCGTGGTTTCAGTTGTGGGTTGGACATTTTAATTCTTTGATATAAATGAGAAGAACCTCTTTTGCACGAGAGCAATGACCATCCAATAAAGCACTTGATAATCTCTAAGCAATTCCTCTTATAATTTAGTATGTGGATCTTTTATATAGACATATAAAATACAAAATAAAAGTTTGTTTTAGGCATGTCCCGATTGAGTTTTACTTTTTACTTCTACTTTGTCGAAATCATGTTGCTCATTCATTTGGAGTTTTTCACATCCGACACAATTTGAAGTTTTCGTACAATATAGAGGTAGATATGCAAATTAACAGATGATATTTTATAGATTTTGAAATTTTAAATTAAAATTCTTGATTTTCATGAAAAAGCAAAAATATTATTTATTTTCCCTCTTTAGATTTTATTTTCACCAAAACAAACCGACCTCACAAGTGTGAAAGAGTCGACAAAGGTGGTGGAGATGTGGACAAGATGTGTTAAGTCCCCAGGACAAAAACAATTGCGGCAAAATTAGTGGCTGAGAGTATACAAGGGGGTGATTCCACTTCACACCTAAATAATGGCAAACCCCATTCCAGTTGGTCAAAAGGAAGGTATTACTCCTGCGATCACGTTCGAATACTAAACCTCAGTCCAATTCGTTGGGCAGTAACGCGTTTCATCATCTAGGCATTGACCCTGCAAAGACGTGGCCTGCCATTTTCATAAGATATGGGAGCATCTCATGCAGCATGAGAGGGTGGTCTCCTTCGCATCCTTCTCTCAGCTTTAGAAGACCACTACTGGACTGGGCTACCAGAAAGAATCAACTTCTTTAATCGTCGAATGCTTCCCGTGGGAGAATGACTTAATCGGACGAGGGTTGAGAAAAAGCAACCAATATATACATAATACTGGAAGCTTTCCGGCAAGTCGCTTTCTCAGTGTCAAGAGATAGTGTGAGACCCCTATGGCGGACTGGTGGGGTACAATAAGAAAAATGGTATATTGCATATTCAAAGTTAATGTCTTGAATTTTTCATATTCAAGTGGACCCCCCCGACTCTATCTGTGCCTTTTCTTCTTCATATTCTAGTAGCTCAGACTGCGTGATTGATTGAATAGTCCCGAGAGATTGCCTTCCGTGGTGTCTGGTTTGGCTTTTTTGGGGTTGACTTGACCTGTCACTTCTCGAAGGCGGCCAGTGAAAACTTTTGCTCTCGCACGTTCTTACTTCTTCTGCGTTGCTGGCTTGCGTACCCTTCTTTCACTTTTAGAAGCGGCTGACTCCAAAAACAATTGACTAATAATTGAAGTTTAATTCATGTCATTGCCGATTTGTACACACCCTTCCCAATGAGTTCCTTTCATGGCTTCCTGAGTTCCTTTTTCCCTTCCCCCAGGACAAGAAATTCCAGGTGTGAGTATACTCTCCACTAATCACTTTGTGGAGTATACTATCCACTAATCACTTGGTGGATCCTATGGATATGAAAACACTTCTGAAACCTAAAGCCATTATGGAATAGATGCATGATGCCTGAAGACTAAAAGGCAATCCGTAAAGAAAGGCATGATGGCCGTCTTGGTGGGATAGCATACTTATCTCAGACTCTTATGGTCTGTTCCATAATCTCTTGCTATATATACACACACATAAATATACGTCTTCCAAGCATTGGGCTGGGTAGCCCATGCATGATAACTTGATAAAAGAAGACCCACAAAATGCTAAGGGGCTCGATTTTATTGAGTTGAAACTTGAAACACACCACATGGCGTGCCTTTGAAATATTAACTGGGCCCTCTGGATAATCACCAGTTCAAGCCGACTGGCAAATCCTCTCCTTCGCCAAAATCATGTCATCGAATTATCCTGGTTAAAATCACGAGAAGTTGACAATAGTAATTGCTGAATGTTATTCGGCTCCCAAGAAAGTGCATCGAGTGAACGACAAAGAAACCAAGCAGTTTTGTATAAGTTGAGTATTTGCTGACACCAAAAAAATGACCGACGCTTTATTATCAATATGAAGTTGATTTGTTCGAACATAGAGCTCCGTGATAAGATCAATATGGCTATCAACAAGTGATTTGACAATCAACGCAATTATATAATGTCATTATTGACTATGTTGAGATCAATCGAGAACTATGAATAATGATTATCAATGACCATAAAATATAGCTATTGATACACAATGGTTGATGGATTATATCGATTGGACGATAAAACCAATTTATGGCCAATGTTATAGGAAATTTGCCCAAGTGTTGGATGCAGGGAAATGAAGAAAGGAGACAAAGTGAAGATCCATATTGAAGATAAATATCGATTGACGGTTGAACTCAATGGCATTTGAGTTGTAATTGCTTATGAATAAGGTCGATGTGAGTCAATGGGGCCTAAAATTGTAGAATTGCAATTGTAACTACTTGTAATTGCATGTAGAGTATTAATTGCTTGTAGGCAGCTGTTTAGTGAGTAATGAATGTAAAGAGGACCACGATCATAAAGAACAAATTCTCTATGTATTTCTAATTTATCATTATATTTCCACTTTCCAGTATTTGCGGTTCTTTTCCTTTTTCATTGTTATTCATCCTTATTATGCAATTCAACTCTTGTCCAAATTGCCACTGAACTCACAAAAAATAAAAATAAAATCAAAGATCAACCTTTGGTGAGAGGTTTTTCACTAATTGGAAAAATCCCAATATCTAGTATAACATATTTTTGGCATGCCGGTGAGAACATTGTGGTTCGATTTTAGGAAGTGAAATGGCAAGAATTAGGAATCAGCAAGACCTTGACAATGCAGTCGGCAACAACCAGTCGAAATGGTAACGATAGGGCTATCTCTATCAAATCGTCAGCCACCCAAGTAGCGGTAAAGCAAAACCCAAGTGGGAATGTCGACATTCCAAGGCATCCCACCAAGTAGTAAAGGACAGAAATGGAGCCAAATCTAGTTATGGTGACTACCATGAAGAGATTGTTTCAGGAACAACAAAGCGACACGTCTAACCATGTGGTGATGCACATTTCCAATGTCATTAGGCTGATGATCATTAATGCTGTCAACGATTTTCATCTCCAGGCAAGGCTTATCCCATCAGCGATCTCCAGTACATGGAAATCCAGCAGTTATTGGGTATGTTCCCGCAACTTTTGCTTAGTATCATAACGTTGGCATTTGGGCCAAGTAATTCCACTACTAGTGAGACTTCTACAAAAACTTGAAACTTCTAGACAAGGGCAATGTAAACATGGTTAGGCCCACTAATGGAAATAATCAAGTTAGTCCTACTCATGCTAACCCAAATAAAAATAATAATAACAATTTGGCAAATCAAAATGTTCAACAAAAATTGCTTATGCCAAATGTGGAAAATCTTAAGCTTGTTGGACTAATGCCAAACGTCAATAACATAGGACCATTTGGTGAGGCAATTCCACCAAAAATTTAGGGAACATTCCTTATAGGCCTAACTTACCGATTGGTAATCAAGCTAGATAGTCGTCTTTGTGTTGAGGGCAAGAATGTCAAGTGCATTGACAATGGATTGAACAAACTACCTATGTGCTGTTACAACAGGAGCCGACAAGGAGCTGTCAAGTCCGTCTATAGGAAACCTCGTCTAAATTGGGTCAATACTAGACCTGTTAAATGGGTGGGTTGAGTTGAGTTTGGGCCGGGTCATAAATGTTTCGACCCAAATCGACCTATTTAATCCGTTTATGACTCATTTATTGCAGTGCGAAATTTTTGACCCATATCTGACTTGACCTATGTTCGACTCATTTAACTAAACCTAAGAAAGCTTATTTCTTATATATATTTTAAAAAAAATGGTATTGCTAAAATAGTTTCATACAACACAAATTTAATGTACAATTTTTAATTTTTAAAATAATTATTTTTAAAAATCGAATTTTAATTATTTTTATTTAAAAAATTAAAATTTTAATTATTTTTATTTTTTAAGAATATAATTTTTAATTTTCTTTTTCTCTTTTTCTCTTTTATTTTTGTTCTTTTTTTCTTCTTTGGCCGGCCGCTAGCCACGACAATAGCCGGCGATCGGTCACGGGTGAGCCTCGAGCTCGCTTGGCTCGTTGACGCCGACGAGCTCAAGGCTCGCTAGATCGGCAAGGCCTCCACCTCACTAGATTCGACGAGCTCAAGACTCGCCTGGCCGGTCGTTGGCCATCGTCATGCTGGCCACCAGAAGGAGAAAGAAGAAAGAAAAAAAAAGGAAAGAAAAAAGAAAAGAAAATTAAGATAAGAAAATAATTATAATTTCGATTTTTGTAAAAAAATATTTTTGTAAAGTTAAAGAGGGAAGAGATAGATTATGAGGTTTTTGTTGAAAATGGGTTCTAAATTCAACTCATTTAAGACCCACTTAAGACTCCCTATCTTAAGTCTTTAATTGTTAAACCCATTTAACTAGCTTCTTCAAAAAATAAGTGACTCATACATAACTCATTTATGATTTAAATGGGTCATATATGGGTCTAAGACTCATTTTGCCACCTCTAATCAATACCGTTCCATATCCTAGAGTTGTTGTTGTTTTATTTATTTATTTATTTATTTTTTTGTCAAATCATCTTCTCCGACGACATTTAAAATGTTGGACTTTGCCCTTTTTACAAGTGAAGATGATTGATCGACCATGGAGCATGCTGGTTGATATTTGGCTCAATATGGTGAGGCAGGTACGAATGAATGTCTAAAGCTTAGGTTGTTTCCTTCGTCTTTATCTAAGACTGTTTTAACTTGGTATACTAATCTACTAGCACATTTGATATATAGTTGGGTTGAGAAGGAAAGACAATTTCATTGTCAGTTCTATCAATCAACACTTGACGTAATGGCAATAGACTTGGCTGGAATATTGCAATACAATAATAAATTGGTGGATTAGTACATATCTTGGTTTAAAAAGTTGATTTAGTAAGAAGGATGAGATTAACTTCGATGAAGCATTCTTTCTAGTTGAGAAACATAATTCCATTCGTGTGTTGCTCATGTTAGTAGCTATAAATGATATAAAACTTTAGCAACTTGATGTCAAAACTGCTTTTTTGTATGGTGAGCTTGAGAAGACAATTTGTATGTCTTAACTTGAGGGATTCATTGCTGAGGGTAAAGAAGATCGCATTTGTTGGTTAAAATGCTCTTTTGGTTTTAAGTAATTTCCACGGCAATGATACAAAGGGTTTGATAGCTTTATATGAGTCCTGGCCAATTGCGTGCATGATAGTTATGTGTATTGTAAGAGATTATGTGATAGTTCTTTTATTTATTTGTTAATGTATGTGGATGACATACTTATCATAGCGAAGAATATGTTAAGGATACAATGGTTGAAGAGGTAACTTAACAGGGAGTTTGAGATGAAGGATCTTAGAGCTACTAAGAAGATTCCAAGTATGGAAATTTATAGAGACAGACATGTTGGGAAGTCATAGCTTTCACAGAAGAGGTACATTGAGAAAGTGCTTGAGCATTTTAACATGGAGAATGCCAAAATAATAAGTACTGCCATTTAAGGCTTTAAGCTTCTTTGTTGCCTCAAATGAAAGAAGAGTAATATGAGATGCCTTGAGTTTCGTATTCTAGTGTCATGGGCAGTCTTATGAATGCTATGATTTGCACTCATCTAGACATTTCCCAGGCAATTAGTGCTGTGAGCAAGTGTATGGCACATCTGGGCAAATCTTACTGACAAGTTGGGAAATGGATTCTTGGATACATTTGGGGTACCTTAGATGTGAGTTTGGCTTTTAGCAAAGGAATGATATAGGACATTCGGTTGTTAGTTTCATTGATTTTGACTATGTAGGCGATCTGGACAAATAGAGATTTTTGACATTTTAAGTTTTTATGCTTGATGGTTCTACGATTAGTTGGAGAGCAATCTTGAAAGACACAGTAACTTTGTCTACCACTGAAACAAAGTACATGCTAAAGACAAAATGGCAAAAGAAGCTCTTTGGTTAAAGCGTTTAATTATAGAACTTAGGGTGAAGCAAGATGAAGTCTTTGTTATCTTTTGTGATAACCAAAGTTTGATCTAGTCGACCAAGAACCTGATGTATCACAAAAGAACGAAACATATTGATATCTAGTATAACTTTATGCATGATGAGGTTGTTAAAGGTACAATTACAATAAAAAAAGTACCTATGGTGGATAATTCAGTAGATATGTTGACTAAACTAGTTCCTTTAACCAAGTTCAAGCATTGCTAGGACTTGATTAACGTTCTCACCATAAAAGTTGCCTAAGTGAAATTGGCATTTTGATCCCTTGTTTCTTACACCAACTACACTCATGTAGGCTTAGGGGGATGCATAATTGATTTTCCCATCTAGGGGATGGCCTTGTGTGGTCACTTTTGGTGGTGAGGACACAAGATCTTGTGGTGTTAGGCATAACGCTCCTATGCAAATTTGAAGTCAAGGTGGAATTTTGTTGAGTTTTAACTTTCAAATTAGACAAGGGGATTTTGGATCATGCACATTTGTTTCAGAGCTTTTTTGAAGGGGGACTATAGAAGGTACGCATCTCTAACCCTAGTCTCCACTTTCTCTCACTTCTTTCCTATTTCTATTTTCTCGTTAGATCTTTAGGTTTGTATTCTTTGATTTCTCCGTCTTGGGTTTCCAGGTAAATCTTGCACGTGGTTTTGATTTTGCTTTAACTTTTGTTATTTGTGCTTCGATTTGTGGATATTTTGGTGTTGTTCTGCAACATGCCACGTAATCAACGGTGATAGAGATAGACATAGCGTTAGAAAATGACCAAATTAGCATTTCGTTGGGGAGCTGCCCAGGAATTCAAACAAGAGAGCTCGTCCAAGGGTGCGGAAGAGACTTTCTTGGAGCTTTGGCTCATTTAAGTAGAGAGGAAGGCCTTGCTGCTAACTGTGTTCCCATATTGCATCACGTTGGTCAGATTGGCCTTATTATTCACTGCTGAGCATTGCTCCCGTAATGTTTCCTTCCCCAAATCCTGGGAATCACCATTCTCATACACCCAAATTCGGATAAATGGAGACGAAAACAGAGATAACGTAGAATGAGTACATGTAAATTTCGCAAAGAAATCACGCCCCTCATACAGAGACAGGCACACGTGCTTATCTTGCTATTTGCTCATCTAGCTAGCTTTTTTCTTTTTCTTTTGAAAGAGAAAGTCAATTCTTGCTTTTGCATTTTACAATCGAATGTGCACGTATAGTTACTTCAAAAAATAGAGAAGTGACACAATAATACCTATTCCCTATCCAAGCGATGCTGCAGAGGTCACCCAAACAAGGGTCATACTTGGAGGGATTACCATGGCTAGGCTTCGGGGCCGTGGTAGCCATGCTTTCCTTGGCGTTAGACGCCGTGGCTGCATAGGTACCTGTTAGAGATAATTAATACTTTCTATCTGATTTTTTTTTCTTATGTTAGATATACTTATGATATTTCTATGTGATTATCCGTATCTTTAAATATTGCACCTATGTTGCATGTATATCACACACAAATTGCATGTATATTTCCCTTTACTTGTGCATATCTTAATTGGAATTATTTATTCAACAAAACCTATATTTAGGCTGATGTGTTCTTCATTAATAATTAAATTGAAAAGAATTCTACAATTATTCTCTTCCGCATCATTATTCTTATCTTGGTATTAAAATCACCGTTTCTGAAGAAACCATAAGTGCACCCAATGCAATGCACACCCGATGCACCCCTGCACCCGATGCTCCCTGTAGCAAAACAAATCCAACCTATCGCTTGATAGTGTTCACCCAAGTGCCTCACTTTGTCTGACCAAGGGCCATGGTGTTTGTGTTACGACACCGGCGATGGGTTATTGAGTCAAGTTTTCCTTTTTCCATGGAGGAATTTTTCGAAGCAGCGAAGTCGTGTCTTCGCATAGTAACCTCTCTTAACAAAACCTGGCTCATTCTGCTTGCTGTGGCCATGCCAGTTGTATTGGCTGCATTTGTGCTAGTGCTGTTTCGACAATAAAGTCAATCGCATAGGACGTGTGTTGTTTGCCTCCGATTCTTGACTTTTTATTTCTTGTTTTGAGAAGTTGACACCACCACAAAACTTGACGTGATTAGACGAGCAACATATTGGAATCTGGTTGTCAATGGAAATTTGCAGCCATCACATGCACCGCGTCGCCATGGATCCACCAAGCCTAATTGAGTGCTGTGATCGTGGCACTGTTTGACTTGAATTCTTGTCACGCCTCGACCCTCAGGCACGCGCACATCCCTAACTTTTGGTCAATTTTAAAATGCGATATCCCAGGACTAAGTATCGCCGATCATTTCTTTTTATTTATATGCACATGCGGAAGCAGTTATAAATCCCCAGACAATAAAGCAATGGGATAGAGTAACAGGACCATAAACTCTTCAAACCAACTCAAACCTTTTTACAAACAAACTTGTTTATTTACAACTGCCGACTAATTACAAAATCTATCGACTCCACAAAAGGTAATGGTTTTATGACCCACTAATCGGACACGTTGTTGAATCTTCAATTTCCACCCTTCCAAACTCCAGGGCTCCCGGTCCTTCATGACCGCCATCTAGGGACCTGAAATATAATCCCACAACCGGGATGAGACTATGTCTCAGCAAGTTCTACCTCCCTAAGACCCGATTAGTAAACTAATACACCTTAGGGCTGCCTATGCACAACATGAGTCAGAGGACTTACCTTGGCCTCAGATTCCACCTGCATATTAGCACAGATCAAACGGGCACCCAAGCAATCACATCTCAGATCGAAGCATCGATCAAATCGACTTAGTCGATCACACGCCAACAAGACCACTCACGGTCATTTCCATTCGATCAATCAATTCACACAATAGGTCACGGCAATGAATCACATCAAATCACACTCAGATCAAGTCATTGATCAATCGACCTAGTCGATTATATATCATCACGACCCATGCTTGGTCGGCACATTCAATACTATTTATAAGTCCGACCATAGTCCAGGACTGCTCACTCCAAGCTGATAAGTAGATAGTATAGCTCACACTAAGCTGATAAGGTAAAGGTATACTGCTCTCACTAAGCTGACATATCGCCCATAGGCTGATATAGTATATCGGTATACTGCTCTCACTAAGCTGACATATCGCCCGTAGGCTGATATAGTATACCCCCGATGCTCACTCTAAGGCGATAAAGTGTCACGCTCACGCTAGCCGACATATCGCCCGCAGGCCGATATAGTACACTAGTATACTGCTCTCGCTAAGCTGACATATCAGAGCCCGTAGGATGATATACTATACTGTTTTGATCATTCGATCAACCACCAAGCGGCTTTCAAAGTTCAATGGCTTTATGGTCCCACTCGACCTTTCCGAGATTCAATGGCTTTATGGTCCCACCCGACCTTTCTTAAATTTAGTGGCTTTATGGTCCCACTCGACCATTCTCAAATTCAATGGCTTTATGGTCTCACTCGACCTTTTCAATACTTAGTGGCTTTACGGTCTCACTCGACCTTTTTCAACTGCAGCCAACAATATTGCATCTCATAAATAAATTTCTCAATTTCATAATATCTTGGCCCAATTCCCTGGAAATAAAGATACCCAATAAAATATCGTGCATGGGTACACGACCGGCCTTAGCCAAAATATCATATTTTGCTTTTAGAACTTCCCACCATTTTCAATAGCCCATAAAACATATTTTTGGCTCTGTGAACCGACGCCCGGTAATTACCAATCAATTACCACAATTCAAATCATTTAGGAATAATTCCTAAAAATACATAATTAAATCAATTCAGCACGAATTAAAGCTCAAATAAATAAACGGACTGCGCCACGACAATCAGCACGAGATTTCGGTTGTTGGCCATCTCAACCTTAATTTTCGAAAAATAAATAAATAAATAATTAATTTCGAAAATTAAATAATTAATATTAAAATTCAATTTAACCCAAAATAAAGCCCGATTAAATAAACGGACTTCACCACGGTCATCAGCATAATATTCCGATCATTAGCCATCCAAATTGAATTTCCGGGAAATAAATAAATAATTAATTAATTTCGGAAATTAAATAAATAAACACAATAAATTTGATTTAGCACAATATAAAGCTTGATTAAATAAACGGTCTGCGCCACTATTATCAGCATAAAATCCCGGTCGCTGGCCATCCAAGTTGAATTTTCGGGAAATAAATAAATAAATAAATAATTAATTAATTAATTTCGAAAATTAATAATTAATTACTAAAAATCCAATTTAGGCCCGAAAAGCCTAATTGAACCCGCTAAGGGTCGGGAAAAATCCCGAGATGCTTAATAAATAATAGACCACATCCACGTGCTAATTGCACCATCAAATTACCTAATTCGCATCACAATTAATTAATAAACACTAATCCATACTAATCTAACCACCTAAACCTAATTAATTAAAACTAATCAACCAATAAGTGTAATTAGCAAACTAAGCAGGGATTAGTGAGATTACTCACCGGAATCGCGTGCAAAACATATCAATCCGACGGGGACGACGCGAGGAACGATAAACTCCAAAGCACGGCTAGGGTTTGGGGCCCGGAAACGACCCAAAACGGCCCACGAGTGTGCTGGAAACCCACTCGGTGGGTTGCTGTTCTTGGCTGGACGGAGCTAGTCTGGTGGCCAAAACAGCAAGGTGAGGCCGGCGGAGGGTGAGGGGAACGCCGAGGAGGAAGGGCGGTGGCCGAACGGAGCTTGGCGGTGGCCGGAGGTGGTTGGACGGTGCGAAACAAGGGCTGAGCAGAGGCGGCAAAGGCTGGGTCGCACAGCAGGGACGGGGGGGCGCAGGCGGCGCACGGGCGGTGAACGGTGGACGCGTAGCGTGCGCGGGCGGCGGGATGGGTGGCGACGGCTGCTTCGGCGAGCGGCTGCTTCTGTTCTTCTTCGGCTTCTAATTTTCACGAGCAGGGGGAAGAAGAAAGAAGCTGGTTCGGTCACGTGGGAATTAGGGGAGAAGAAAGAGGAGAGAGAAGAAGAGAGAGGAAAGGGATAGGAAGAGGGAACCTTTTTGACTAGTCAAAGGTAGAGAGAGAAGCCAATTTGAATTTGGCAAGGGGGTGTTCGGTGGGGGTAGGGTGCATACGAAGGGGAGGGGAGAGGAGAGAAGAGAGAGAAAAAGAATGGGAGATAGAGGAAAAGAGAGAAAAAGAGAGAAAAAGAAATAGAGAAAAGTAAATAACATATGAATAAGAAACTCACCTTACTCTTAGAATTACTAATATTTTCCATTTCTCTTTCCCTTTTAATTTCTTCCGATCTTCAATTGCGCATCCAATCTCCCTTAATTTATTCTCAATCGGATCTCATAAAATCAATCGATGTCTCAATACCTCAATTGCTATTTTTCCTCATCCAATAACCCACCTCGCACCTCAATTTCACAATTCCCGGCTTCAACTGAACGAAAACGGCCCTATTTATTCAATCGAAAATTGAACCTGAAAATTCGGATGTCACAACTCTTCCCCTCTTATAAAAATTTCGTCCTCGAAATTTAAACCTTTACCAAACCTTGCACAAAAGGTGAGGGTATTGTCGTTTCATTGAGTCTCACTATTCCATGCAAATCCTTCGATCTCGTGGTGTTGTCCGACTCTTTTGACCAAGGAAATCATCTTGGTATACAAATCTGTTCTTTCTGAACCGACAACTGAACTGAGTTTATCATATGTGACACTCTATCGTTCACATCTGATCTCTTCTTCTTGACTACCTAATGAACCTTTGAAGTTCAATGATTCAAAATTTCTGACAGTTCTGTGCAGTTTTTACTCTGACATTGATCTGACAACTGCAAACACTAATTTCTGACCTGACTCTGGTATGTGATCTTTCTTCACTTTCTTTTTACCACTGAATTTTGTACCCTCTGCTATGCCCTACTTAAGAAAGAACCCCTTGAAAACTCTGCCAGACTTATAATCTCTGAATTGGATTCGGAATATAATTCATCCCTGGCACTCCATGCTGGTGAATTATCTGATGCACACACACTTCGGTATACCTACTCTGTGACATGACAGAATCTCCAATTTCTGAAATCAAACTTAGATTGGCGGTTAATTTCACTCCGACGCGCTTTTAGTGTAACCTAGGCTACTGGGTAATTTTCAGAGCTTTTTAGGACGAATGACCCGTGGTCGATTTTCTTTGAGCCACAATGAATCCACTCGACACATCGTCGATTCTCGATTGTCGTAAAAATCTCAAGGATTCAAATACGGACACTGGGCGCCAAAACGACAGTAAAATCAGATTAGTGCCAGTGGACGAGAGTTTTCCAATTTAGTGGGGTCACCCACGATTGGTCATTCATCTCAGTCGAACCGACCTATCTCTGATCTTAATTCGATTTTTAACTGTGTCGTAATGATCTCTAAAGATGAGCACGGTCGAGAAATCGATTTCTGGTCGAATTCCCAAGTCTATTTGCCTTAAAGTTTTTAATAACTCACTCAGCTAGTCTAGTTATCTCGTGAGTGGCCAACTCAGAGAAAAGCACTAAAGTCGCGCTGATGAAATGCCCAATTTCTCCAATCTAGTCTGAATCCAAAAATCTAGATGTCACACACTCAGAACAAGATCTATTCGTACTGTACCAAAATGGACCAATTCCATCTATCAATCGACCACTATCCTCAAGTGGTATTAGTAATTCCCTGAATCCTTAGTAAGCTCATCACAATATTCCATTGTGATACTTTCATTCCCCTTGGGGACTCTTAAGTGATGATAGAAGTCCTGGTTTGTATTACTGAACTTCCACTTATTGATAACTCTTGCACTCGCAAACTGCCCGGCAATATCTATCTTCATATCAGCCTACTAATCTAGCTGACACCGATTCTGACTTACTTGCACCATCTAGTCAAGATTGCGATACTATAGTGAATTTCTGACAAGATCTTTTCCCTGAGTGCTACACCATCAAGTGCACTCAACCACTCATGGAACCTGAACGTTCCATCCTTAAAAATCTTAAAATCAGATTCTTTCTTACCAGTATCCTCTCATAGATCTTCTGAACATCTTTGTCTGTCAACTAGGCGTTGATGGAGACGGAGATGGAGATGGAGATTGCACCATCTAATTGTTATGAATATTAATTAAATTAAATTTAAAGCTAAATTTAATTTTTTTTTTTTTAAAAAAAAGGAGATGGAGATTGCAGGTGGCGAGGACTAAGCTCTCGCCGCTGCCTCTCCACTAGTGTTGGGAAGGGTTGGCGATGGTGGGGGAAGGGTCGGTCGGGGTTGCTGGGCACTAGCCAGGGGCAGGCGACCTCGGCCCATTGACGGCGAGGGTTTGCGAGCCCTTGCCTAGATCTAAGGTGAGGGTCATGACCCTCCCCCAGATTCGGTGAGGGTCACTGGCCCTCGGCCGGTTAGTTAGGAGACGACGATGAGGGCTCAATCTTTAGTGTTTGCAATCTTCAGAGTAAAGTACACCTCAAGAGCCAAAACTTGGCACGGGTGCATTTAAGTGTCAAAACTTAAGAAAGTGACATTTAAGTGCCAAAGTTGGAGCAAAATGGATTACTTAAGTGCTACTCCGGGCAAAATTCGGCTAAATTGCCGACGTCGTTTCGCACTTATTACACCGGAAAATCGTCACGTTGGCATTTTGGCCGGAGTGACACTTAAATGATCAATTTTGTTTCGATGTTGATACTTACGCGTCACTTTCCTAACTTTTGACGCTTAAGTGTCTCTTCGTGCCAAGTTTTGCACTTGAGATGTACTTTACTCGCAATTTCAACTTCCTTTTGTTTTTTTTTTAATTAAGTTTAGTTTTAAATTTAATTAAATTAATATATATATTAAAATTCAAATTCACGTCAAAATGATGTCATTTTGGTTTTCCTTTACTGAGTTAGCATTCAAGCGAGCCACGTGAGCAGGCATTAATAATGAAAAACTGCCACATAAGATTTCTGATGGGGGTTTCCAGATTTGACATTTAGGTGTCCTAGTTTTCAAAAAGAGTTGCACTTTCTTAACTTTTGGCATTTAAGTATCTTATTGTGTCAAGTTTTGGCACTTAGGTTGTTATTTTACCCTTAATTGATATATTATCTCAGAATAATCATAAAGAAAAGCTTATAAATAGCTTGATTTATTCTTCTTTTAATCAATATCAAATTATATTTAAAATTCAACATTTTTTTTTGCTTTCGCATCTTTATTCTTATCTATACCCGGGAGAAGTACACTAATGGTGTCATAAGTTGTGTACGGTGCTCACTTTGGTGCTAAAATTTCTATCGGATCACTTAAGTGCCAAACCGAAGGAAAAACGATCACTTTAGTGCCATTGGCGAGAAATTCCGGCCAAAATGATTACGTGGCTTTTATATTTAAAAAAAAAAAATCCACGTGGCTTAAGATTATCCATGGTGGATAGCATAAAACGATGCCGTTTTCATTTCTTCGTAAGAAACGACGTCGTTTCTTGCCATCCATCGTGGACAAACATAAGAAACGACGCCGCGTTGCTCCATAGCAAAAAACGATGTCGTTGAAGAGGGAGTAAAATAGGGTTCGTATACAGTTTTCCTCGACACCGGCCGTAGCTCGCTCACCCACCGTCGTTCACCCACCGTTGTTCGCTCACCCGCCGTCGCTCGGCCACCACTGTAGTTGCGCTGTCATTCACGATCGTTTAGGTTTGTCATGTTCTCTACGTGAATCAATTTTGCGAAAAATTTAGGGTTTCGACGGGCAAGTTAGGGCACGGAGGGCAAATTGAGGGCTCAGCTCAAGGGGAATGTAGTGGGGAAAGTGGTGGGGATGTCACTTTTATAGGGATGGAATAGAAAAATTGATTCTTCCATCGTTCGTTAGCTTTCTGTCGTGGGGACCGAATAGAAAAACAAGGTGTTGAGGAGTTTGACTCGGAGGGAAACAGTGGTGGGACCGAATTTATTTGTTTAATTAATTTGACTGCTTTTGTCGGGGACCGAATGTGAATGTGATTAAATTGAAAAATGGGTGGTGGGGACCTCACTTTGTTTATTTAATTCGGTTTCTTTTGTTTCTGTAAATGTACCGAATTAGGGCGATTTTAGTCGCATTTGTTCCTTGACAACAAAATGAGAAGGACCTGCATGTGAAGTTGCCGATTTTGTCATGTGGTTCCAACAAAACGAAAATGACTCTTTTTCTTTTCTTTTTTTTTATTGGGTGCAGCATCGACATGGACGCGAATCAGGTAGGCGTCATTATTTGCTATGTGGAGAGTTTGTTATTGGCACTGAAAATTGGAAATATAGTGGTGGAAATGAAGGTACTATTTATGTTAATGTTTGGAAGCCATCATATATTGATTTTCTGAGGGATTGGTGTATTTTTTACGATGCAAAGTGCAAAAACTACATTACTGTGTTCCTAGGAAGGAATTGAAGGATGGGTTGAGATTTTTTAATGACGATAATGGTATTAAGGATATCATTTACCATTATCTTCACGGTGAAGAAGCTAAGGTATATGTTGAGTATTATAGTGAGGATGAGGATGAGGATGAGGATGAAGATAGGGATGAACAGACGACCACTGAAGGAGGAGAAGTGAGGGATCCTGTTCAAGTGAGTAATCAGGTTGGGTATGAGTTTAGGTTAGATGAATGGCAAAATGAGAGGGAGATAAGTCATATTGATAGAGATGAACAAAGAGAGAGATGTCCTGAAATCTTGGGTGAAGATTTGGGTGAAGATTTGGGCGATGAAGACTTCATTGGATTAGAATGAGAAATTGCTTTATCTAGTGAATTGGAAGATGAATGTTTGGCTTTAGTAAATTTCCCAAGTGACGAAGATGATGATGAACTTGCACAGTCAAGACGAAAGCAAAGGGAATTTCTGAAAAAAAAAAAAAAAAAAACTTGCAGCTTCAACAAAAAGGCTTGAGTCAGTAAATAAGAATAGAGATCCAGCTGAGGGTAATAGAAGTGAAGATGGAGAAAGCTATGGCGATAAAGTTGCTGGTTCGGAAAATGAGCTTCACAATGATGATGAAGAACTTGCTCCTCGAAGAAAAAGTAAGTACCCTTTCTATGATTCGACTGTTGATAAACATGTTTTGTCGGTGGGCATGAGATTTGACGATGCCAAACAGTTCAAGGAAGCTGCTGTGAAGAACTCAATTGGTGAACATAGGAGCGTTAAATTCATTAGAAATATGAAGGAATTTGTGAGAGCTAAGTGCTCACAACCTAATTGCTCGTGAAAGCTCTATGCCGTGTTTAGTAAGAATGGGTCATTCCAAATTAGGTCCTTTCAGGAGGAGCATACTTGTCCAATTATTTTTAACAATAAAAGGGTAACAAGTGTGTGGTTATCAAAGCATTTTTTCAATACTATCAAAGCAATGCCCGAGATCAAGAGTCCTCAATTTCAACAATTAGTGAAGGAGCAAGGAGGGGTTAATGCGTCGATGAATCAATGTAAGAGAGCTAAGATGAGGGTGATGAAGATATTGATGGGTGGGTATAAGGAAGAATATGCGCAGGTATGAGATTATGTTGATGAATGCATGTTTCAAAACCCATCTAGTAGGGTAAATGTAGAGGTTGTGGAGAGGCCACTCCCTGATCTTGGGCCTACATTTGATAAATTTTATGTCTATTTTGATGCATGCAAACGGGGCTTCTTGGCTGGTTGTAGAAGAGTTATAGGATTGGATGGATGCTTTCTAAAGGGTTTATGCAAGAGGGAGTTGTTGGCTGCTGTGGGGAGAGATGCCAATAATCAAATGTTCCCGATAACATGGGCGGTGGTAAAGATAGAGAATAAGGATATTTGGTCCTGATTCCTAAAAAATTTAATGGCTGACCTTGAGATAATCGATGGGGGAGGATGGGCATTAATGAGCGACTAACAGAAGGTAATTTCATTGTCAATTAATTCACTCATTTTTTCATATTAATCACTTGCATATTTTTCTTGACTTGTATTTATTGATTTGAATTTTTGTAGGGACTTATTCTTGCATTGACTTAGTTGATGCCACATGCTGAGCGTAGAATGTGCGCGAGGCACATATATGGAAACTGGTCAAGGAACTTAAAAGGAGATAGGTTGCAAAAGCAATTCTGGTAGATAGCAAAGAGTACGAATATGGCTGATTTTAGATTAGCCAAACAAGGATTGTTGCAGCTGACAAAGGAAGGTTTTGATGCACTCTTCGAGCCAGAAGCTAAGCATTAGTGTCGGGCCTTCTTCAGCGAAGAGTTTAAAAGTGATATCATTGATAACAACCTTAGTGAAGCTTTCAATGGTACAATTTTAGAGGCCAGGTGCAAACCAATCATTAACATGCTTGATGATATTCGAGTTATGGTTATGACTAGACTACATAGGGCAAAGAGATGAGGCTATAAAATGAAGTAAAGACTGTGGCCCTAGGATTGTGAAGAGATTGGATGCAAATATTGCTGCTAGTAGGTTCTGCCATCCAGTTTGGAATTGAGATAATGGATATGAGATTATTCAAAATCAGGATAAGTATGTTGTCAACCTAGATAGAAGAAAGTGTTCATGCCGAGCCTAGCAACTGAATGGAATTCCCTATGCCCATGCCATTTGTGCTATTCAGATGAAGTAAGAACACCCAGATGATTACGCACATGATTGGTACAAAAAAAAGCTCATACCTTGCTTCATATCAATTCATGATGCAGCCTATCAGAAGCGGCAAATTTTGGGAGCTAACAAATCATGAAAGCCCTCTACCTTTACCGCTAAAGAAGCAAATAGGAAGGCCAAAAAAGAGACGAAGAATGCAGCAAGAAGAGGCATGAAGTCAAAGGATGAATAAGACTGGATCAAAGATGAAATGCTCCTATTGCAGCAAAGAAGGGCGCGATAAGAAAGGTTATGAGCTGAAAAAGTAGCATCAACAGCAAGATGTAATGGCTGATTCAGTGCCCGGGACAAGACCTAATGAAGAGTTTCTTGTTAGGCCTATTGAAGGGAGGACAGAAGGCCCTGTTGTAATGCCTACTGAAGGGTAAACAAAAAGCCATGCTGTAAGGTAAGTATCCTCTTTGTCTCAGTAACTTTACAGTTCTTATTCGATAGAGTTTGATGGTTGACCATGTGTACTGGCTTCTCTTGTGCTTTTCCTCTATCATGCACTTGTAATTTGAAAAGTTTTCTCCATTTGTTTCCACCATGAAAATAAGTAGATGTCTAATTATTCAGTACTTGGTCATAATCCTAATACAGTACATTGTTGTAAGGCCTACTAAAGGGCTAGAAAAAGGCCCTGTTGTAGGCTCAAGTGTAGGGACAAGGACTGCAATGGGCAGGACAGCAGCAACAACAACTGAGTCCATTGTTGAGCAAACAAGAAAAAAATATACTATAAGTTGTACATCGCTGTGTTTGGTCTTTTATGGGCTAAAATTTACATTTGTTATGTATTTCTCAGGTGAGAAGATGACCAACTACACAAGTTGCAGAGGTTGCTACAAGGATTGTTGTTGTTGAAAATGATGCATCACAGTGAACAAGAGGGGCTCTTGAAAAAAGATTAAGGCAATATGATTATGGGATTTACACAGATGAACGTATTGGAATGACTATTTTGAATGTAAGATTTATAGGCTTCATGCATTTAATTTGTTGTACTTCAATTCATTTGGTTGACAATATTACTATGTTGTTCTTGTAGCCTGGAGAACTTCGGAGGTATTTCTCTCTTATGGTGGGCCAACTCAAGAATCAAGGGTGTAGCCAAAGAAGAGTGCTCTAAAGAAGAAAATAGCGGGTATAGCTGCGAAACAACTATCCAAAAAGAACCCAGCACCAGTTCCATCTCAACCAACGATTGGGAGCAGTAGTGATGATATGGACCAACACACAACACGTGCTAGAACAAAAATAGCCACCGTCAAAAACAAGGAAAAGGAAAATGAGGTGACAGAAAGCCCAGTTAAAGGACCTGCACCTCGAATTATGAATCAATTCAAAACTCCAAGAGGAAAGGGAGATCAGGATGTTGTCAATATTGACTGATGGGAGAGTGCTGGACATGGTCTATTTTTATGTGATGCTGGACATGGTCTCTTTTAATGTTTTCTTTTTTTAGGAGTATGCTGAATATTATATCATTGATGGTAGTTGCTGCCTGCATAATGCCCATTGTTTTTTTAAGAGAGTGCTGAACTTTCGATGATTGGGGAGTGAAGTTAGACATGCTTTTTTTTTTTTTTTTTTTTTTTTGTAGACATTCAATCAATGTTAATGGCAAGTACTGGAATGACTATTCATTTTCTCTTGTGTTGGTTTCGGCTAGAATGCTAGCAAGTCAGTTATGCTACTTATGCTGTATATTTTATTTTGTTGTTACTGCAATGTTGCTGTTGTTGCAATATTGCTGTTATTGGTTGAAGTTGTGGATTATAATGAATATGTAGGGTTCTGATTATATGTGCTGCTATAAGAACACTTTGGGTGTTGGTACATCTTGTTGCATCAATACCTCTATGGCGGGTGCAAGAAGATGCACCAGCAACTCAATTGGTGCAAGAACAAGGTGCAAGAATAAGGTGCATTTAGAATGTGATGTTTGGCACTAACATATTCTTTTTTTAAAAACTTGTATCACTTAAATGATCACTTTGTAATCGCGACTGTCACTTAAATGATTACTTTTATAAAAACTTGGCACTCAAGCGATCACTATTTACAACTTATGACACTGAAATAGTTAATCGTGAATTTGCCACAATCTTTTAATTTCGGCCATCGTTTAACAGTTGTAACAAACCAGCAAACCAGCAAACTAGCAAACTAGCAAACCATTACCAAATAAAAAAATGCAGCAAACTATTACCAAAAGCTTTTAATGCAGCAAACCATTACCAAATAAAAAAATGCAGCACTTCATTACCAAAAGCTTTCAATGCAGCAAACCATTACCAAATAAAAAAAACAGCAAACCATTACCAAAAGCTTTCAATGCAGCAAACCATTACCAAATAAAAAAAACAGCAAACCATTACCAAAAGCTTTCAATGCAGCAAACCATTACCAAATAAAAAAATGCAGCACTCCATTACCAAAAGCTTTCAATGCAGCAAATCATTACCAAATAAAAAATGCAGCAAACCATTACCAAAAGTTTTCAATGCAGCAAACTATTACCAAATAAAAAATGCGGCAAACCATTATATTTGAAACAAAAACTAACCAAAACAAACATTGACAATACACAACTAAACAACAAAACTTTTAAGTGCTTACAGCTAATGTATTCCAAGTCCAACCTTGCAATTCTACCCATAGATTACAACAAAAAAACATTCTGCTTCATTTGCAACAAACCAAAAAACACATTTTACTTATAAATAATCCAATACAAGTGCATATTCCACATTTTCGATTATGGTAGACATACAAACTTCTTCTCATTACTCACTTTACATTTGAATAAACTACCTAAGAGAATAAGAACACAATCAACGCTCGATAAATGTTTCTTTCAATTTTCAGCCTTGAAATCTCCCTCTTCAAATAGTCCACCAGAGATGTTAAACCCTTTTGAGCTTGCATTGAGTCGACATCCTCCAACTCGTCCATTAACATAGGTGGAGGTTGATTTCGGCCTTCAAGTAACTCCAATATCACCTCTGTCGCTCGATCAGAGAATTTTTTATCAACCCAATTGAAATATTGGTACTTCGAGCCTTCTCTATATCTGTCGCACCCATGGAATCTTCTCTCGGGATTCAACCGAGTCCAAAATGTTCTTCTCGGACTCGATAACCCATAATAACAGTAACACTCACCATCTAATTCGCTTTTCTTATAGAAATGTGAGCCACTGCTGAAGTTTTTGTCCTCCATTTGCAAGAGCGAGCTGATAACTTTGAAAGAAAATCGAAGTATGCACTCGAAATGGTCGAATTGGGAATTTAAGGTTTTCAACTTCTGGTACTAGTTAAAATTGGGGATTTCTAGTCTAAATTGGGGATTTAGGATTTCTTCTTTGGGGGAAAACGATAAACGGCATCGTTTTGTTTTTTGTATGCTGATTGTATTCTACGGCAATTCACGTCGACGTCAAAAATTAATAAAAAACCGTCACGTCAGATTTTCGGCCAACCAAATCGGCGATGGCACTAAAGTGATCGTTTTTCAAAATTTTTTGCACTTAAGTGATCCGACGGAAACTTTTGGCACCAAAGTGAGCATTGTACACAACTTATGGCACTACTAGTGTACTTCTCCCTCTATACCCATGTCCTTATGGAACAACCCTTGCAGCATGCTCCTCGACTCGCACACCCCTATGTACATCACCATGTTCATGTACCTCTTCCCCTTATACACTTGCTTTAGCATGTTCTTCTGGTCGTTTGCGCATATGTTGTCCTTCACAGGCATGCAAACTAGTTATGTGCTCCCGTGGTCAGTGTAATGCAAGAATACGTGGTTGTTTGGGCCGCTGTTCAAAACCTTGCCGTCCCCCACTAAGGGCCGTCTTGTTCCCAAGAAGGACTGCAGACAAGTTGGCTGCTGTGGTCACATCAATGGTGTAATCCTGCAATATTACCCAATTGGTTAATTAGGATTGTATCACGCAAATATGCATCCTTCTATAAACTGGATGTAAAAAGTAGCTAGATAAAGAAGGTTGAATTAAGGCCTTGGGAATTCCATCGTACACATTTGCGCCATTGGTTTTATTGATGATGATACCCTTGGAGGGATTATACTTGCTATGGGCGATGTCGTCGTACACGAACATGATGAGATTCTCATCCTTCAATCCATTTTCCTTAAGGGACATAAGGACACTAAAAGTGCCAAAAGTATTGTACGACGCTCACTTCATTTCCATTTTTTTTTATTCCAAATTACTTAAGTCCACTCTTTAAAAAAACAAGGTAGTCGCTTAAATGCTAACTCTGATTAGTGTTGCCATAAGTATGATGTGGCAATTTGTTTATATGATTTTTTTCTTAAGTTAGAGATAACTATGATATTTCTATTGATTATCGATATATTTTAAGATTGCACACTAATGGCATCTAGATTGGACGTGTATGACCCATAAATTGCTGATTCATTCACAAGATAACTAGAGGGGTTGCCAATGTAAAATTATTCCAATTTCTTAGAAGCAGCACATATACTCCAATATGCAATCCAAAAACTTTACACAAGCATTATGGGGACACTAATAATCATTTTCACTTTGCTTTTCCAGAACAAGCTTGAATGGAAGCTGCTTCCATACGATCCTTGTCTACTCCAGCGTTGCACATATTCGCCATGGCTCTTGTGTATTGCATTCCATACTCGCTCAGGCGTCCACAGTATTGCTCGTAAGTCCTCACCTGTACATCAGAATGAACAAATTCGACATTAGAAACTGTTCACGAGATAAATTAGCTGCACTTGCACATGTATCATATATGGATCGGACTAGTAATTGATGAGGAGATCACGGAGACTTACAAATGTCTTGAGGCAGTCCCAGTCATCAACAACAGGTTGGTCTCCAGGTCGAACAGCAGTCAACATGCTTGCGACACTGGAGCCTCCGAAGAGGTGGTTGACAATTTGGTTGATGCTGCGATCAATATGTGATCGGCGAGCAATTTGTTCGTCCAGTCTCTTTTGTGCCTCTACACTCTCAGCAGACCCTTTCGGAGCTTTTTGCACCTACAACCACCCTCAAGTAGTCAATCAACAAGGAGTCCCAATATCAAGAGGCAAGAAAGACACAGCAAGAAACACTATTTAAAAAGAATCACATTTCTTTGTTTAATTACTAGTCAGAACAGATAAATTACTATGCAACATAATCAACAGTGATGGAGACGGACCTTGCGTTGGAAAAAGACCAAATTAGCATCCCGTTGGGGAACTGCCCAGGATTTCAAAGAATAGAGCTCCTCCAAGGGAACGGAAGAGACTTTGTTGGTGCTTTGGCCCATGTAAGTAGAGAGGAAGGCCTGGCTAAGAACGGTGTCCCCATATTGCATTACATGGGACAGAGTGGTCCTCTCCTTCACTGCTAAGTATTGCTCCTGCAATGTTTCCTTCCCCAAATTATGGGCATCACTGTTCTCACAGACCCAAAATTCGGATTAATGGAGACAGAAACAGAGAGAACAAGGAATGATTACTTCTACATTTGGCAAAGAAATCATACCCCTCATATAGAGACAGGCGTGTGCTCATCTAGCTAGGTTTTTATTTTTCCTTCTAAAGAGTCATTTCTTATTATCGAGTGTGCGTGTACAGTTACTATCAAATATAGAGAAATGGCATAATAATACCTGTCCTCCATCCAAGCGATGCTGTAGAGATCCCCCAAACAAGTGTCGTACTTGGAGGGATCACCGTCAGTAGAATGTCCAGGGCAGTAGTAGCCATAGCTGCTCTCCTCGGCATTGGATGCCGTCGTCGCATAGATCCCCATGTCCTTGGGAAGCAACCCTTGCAGCATGCTCCCTGACTCACATGCCTCTATGTATATCACCATGTTCATGTACTTCTTCGCGTTATACATTTGCTTCAACACTTTCATCAGGTCGTTCGCGTATACTTTGCCCCCCACAGGCATGGTCACATGTCCCGTGGCCCCGTGGTCAGCGTAATAGAAGAAGACGTGGTCATTTGGGCCGCTATTCAAGACCTTGCCGCTACCCCCTCTAAGGGCCGTCTTGTTCCCAAGAAGGACTGCATACAAGTTGGCTGCTGTTGTCGCAACGCCGGTGTAATCCTACGATATTACCTTATTGGTTAATTAGGATCGAAAATCAATCACCCCAATATGGATCCTCCTATACCTTAGGATGTAAAAAGTAGACCCATTGAACGAGTGGATTAGGTCGGGTTTGGATAGGGTCATAAATGGTCCGACCCAAATCGACCTATTCAACCCGTTTATGACCCATTTATTGCAATGCAAAATTTTTGACCCATACCCTACCCGACCTATACTCGATCCATATCCAACCCATTTAACTAAACCTAAGAAAGCTTATATATATATAAAATGATATCGTTAAAATAGTTTTATAAAACACAAATTTAATGGACAATTTATAATTTTTAAAAAAATTATTTAAAAAAATCGAATTTTAATTATTTTTTAAAGAAATTAAAATTTTAATTATTTTTATTTTTTAAGAATATAATTTTTAATTTTAATTTTTCTTTTTTATTCTTTTCTTTCTTTGGCTGGCTGCTAGCCACAGGCGAGCCTTGAGCTCACCCGGCTTGCCAATGCTAGCGAGCTTAAGGCTCACTAGATCGGGGAGGCTCGAGCCTTGCCCGACGCTAGCAAGTTTGAGTCTCGCCAGATCCGACGAGCTTGAGGCTTGCTAGGTCGGCGAGGCTCGAGCCTCGCTTGACGTCGACGAGTTTAAGTCTCACCACATTGGTGAGGCCGCGCCCTCGCCATCCGAGCGAGCTCGAGGTCGCCCTCGCCAGATCCGGCGAGCCTCAAGCCTCACTTGATGTCGGCGAGTTCAAGCCTCGCAAGATCGGCGAGGCTCAAGCCTCGTTAAATCTAGTGAGCTCGAGGCTCACTTGGCTAGTCGCCAGCCATCGCCGTGTTGGCTATCGGAAGGAGGAAGAAGAAAGAAAAAAAAAAAGACAAGAAAAATAAAAAATAAAAAATAAAAGAAAATTAAAATAAAAAATAAAAATTTCGATTTTTATGAAAAATATTTTTGTAAAGTTAAAGATGGAAGAGAGAGTTTGTGAGGTTTTGGTTGAAAATGGTTCTAAATCTAACTCATTTAAAATCCACCTATCTTAAGTTTTTAATTATTAAACCTATTTAACTAGTTTCTTCCAAAAGTAAGTGACCATATATGACACATTTATGATTTAAATGGGTCATATATGGGTCTAAGACCCATTTTGCCACCTCTAGTAAAAAGTAGCCAAATAAATAGTGTTGAACTAAGACCTTGGGAACTCCATGGTAGACATCGGGGCCGTTGGGTTTGTTGATGATGATACCCTTTGTGGGATTATACTTGTTATGGGCGATGTCGTCATACATGAACACGATAATGTTCTCATCTTTCAATCCATTTGCCTTAAGGATTTGGTAGGCATGGCACACATCCGCCTACATACACGCACATAGCACAGGTCAATATATATAAAAATATATATAATCTTCGTGCTGCTCATGTATCACGGAAGTATGTACCGCCAGCAAGTTTTCCATACCATATTTTGTGCATATACAATGAAAATATGATGATATGCGGTTAGCTAATGCTGATTTTGAGTGGGGATCACCTGGTGCCTGTAGTTCTGATAACCGTTGGATCCGGCGACTAGAACAGCCCATTGGGTGCCCTCACTTTCAACAAGATCACCACCCGAATTCGACACAATTTCTCGAAAGCTCCTCCGACTCTCGCTCACAGGCGCCATCATCAGTGCTGCGAGGAGAAAGAAAGGAACAAGGCTGCCACATAAGGAGGTCATCATCATCACGATGGGGAGTTTGATGAGAAATGAGATTGAAGAGGATGGCTCGGATGGGGGGAATGGGAGGGAGGTTTATATAGAGGTGGGAAAGCAGGGACTCAGTGCGCAAAGATATTTCTGAAGTGTGTCTACATGAAATATTGTTGATGGCAAATCCACCTCGGGGGAATGATTTGACCCCATTCCATAAAACGCTTGAATGATTCGTCCAACGTAAATGGATTTTCGTTGGTGCCACATCAGTCTTCACGTAAGCTCCACCCGTTGCAAAATTCTCCTCCTTCATCACCATCTTCTCTCGCCATTCATTGGATAGTTTCTTTAATGCTCCATTTTGCTCATTTTCTGGGTATTAAACGATTACTCAATAAGTCAAAGTAGTCAATAAGTTCATTTCCCATGTGCGTAGGTAAAGCAGGGTTAGGAACAACGAATCATTTTATGATAAATAGATCCATTTTGCAATTTTGTTATTACGGGTAGTTCCTACAAAGGATCGGACTAATGACGTATACAATACTTGAATTCTCGATATAGATGCTACATAGTTGGTTCTCATTATCCATAAACTATGAGTGTAATAGGAGCATCCGTTGACAAAATGATGACTATTCATAGCTTTTACTTTGACACTAAAGAAGAGTTTGATCCAATGCTTTATTTCTATCCTAGTTGATGATCGAGTTGATTCCATGATTATAAGTTCATTCCATACTGGACTGGTCCAGAATAGGGTTCTATACATTCTCATTATGAAAATGGGTCATTCGAATGTATCAAAATAGATACTATGTTTATATATGGATCCCTACGTCGTTTCATTCCATTTAGGATTAGGGATGGGCATAATTGGACCCACTTTTTTCTTAATAATGAGAAACAATTTGAAAGAAGCGAGTCGACCGCCGGAGCTACTGGTCTTAGAACCATAAATAAATAAATAAAAAGTAGATCTGAACAGTTGGGAAATATTTAAGTACCTAACAGACTGCTTTTACATGAGCTGCTTTAAAGGACTTGCCTTAGACAAACTGCCTTCTTCGTCTTGTCCGTATGGTTAGTGGCAGCATATGGAGGTGAGCCTGCCTTGCGTAGTTTTTCTCTTGTCAATGAAGAAATTTTTTTTTCTATCATTTCCAAGAAAGTTGACAAACTGGAGGGTAATTTAAGCGCTTAGAAGTATGCGTCTATCATAGATAATTAGGGCATCGATAAGTAAGATGCTGAAGGACGGAGACTAATGAAGAAGCACTGACGGGGCAATTTGCTTAGTTGACGAAGTCGAGGGATATAGAGCGACCTGTGGGACGATGAGATCACAAAAAGTCCATCCAAAAGTAGCATCCATACAAACCCGAATCTCAAAATAAAGATGAAGTACAACTTCACACCATATCTCAACTTTGGACCAAATTACAATTTCTTGCGGAATTGCATGCAGCAAATAGAAAGATTTCCCTATATATTCCTAACTCATTCTCTCATCTCAATATGTCATTTGGTTGATATGTATACCCTTGCCGCTTATTCCAGAGTTTGCTCTCACGGCACAACATCTTCAGATTATACATATAAATATTCAGCCCATAGACAAAATTTTGTCTTTTGTTTGTTTATGTGGTAGGCTTATGATGTTGTGGAGGTTTACACCTTAAAATTCGCAAATATAATGCTCGATTTAATCACAAATCCATGAAGGTGCTCTTTGTCTCTTAACACTAGTTTGGGATTTTTGTAAAATTACTATCAACTATTGTAAAATTATAAATTGTTAGATGAATAAGTGATTTAATATATAGTTATTTTATCAAATCAACTTTTAGGTGCTTTTCTTTGGATTGGGACTAACCATTGGAATGGTTTTTGCTTGCCAACGACTCACCCCACCATCACATCATTAAAAGATTGCACTACCAGATCTTCTGGTCAGGACTTCCTTTTGAATTGCGTGGTTTCCTTTATGTGTTGGACTTTCCAATTTTTTGATATAAATGAGAAGCGTCCTTTTTGTACGAGAGCAATTTTCATCCAATAAAGTACTTGATGATCTCCTAAGCAATTCCACTTACAATCTAGTTTGTGAAACTTCTATGTATTTTATATATAATACAAAATAAAAGTTTGTTTTGGGCATGTCCATACTAAGTTTTATTTTCAGTGAAAATCATAGTACTTATCCATTTGGACCTTTTCAAATCCGACACAATTTGAAGTTTTCATAGGACACAGAGGTAGATATGTAAATTAACATATATTGGCTTTTCTTTACTGAGTTAGTTTTCAGACGAGCCACATGGGCAAGCATTAATAATGAAAAACTACCACGTAAGATTTTCGATGAGGCTTATAGATTTGGCATTCAGGTGTCCTAGTTTTCAAAAGAAGTGGCACTTAAGTGCCACTTTCTTAACTTTTGGCATTTAAGTATCTTCTTGTGTCAAGTTTTGGCATTTAGGTTATTCTTTTACCCTTAATTGATATATCATCTTAGAATAGTCATAAAGGAAAGCTTATAAATAGCTTGATTTATTCTTCTTTTAATAGATATCAAATTATATATAAAATTCAACATTTTTTTTTTTTTTGTGCTTTCGCATCTTTATTCTTATCTATACCCATGTCCTTGGGGAACAACCCTTGCAGCATGCTCCCCGACTCACACACCCCTATGTACATCACCATGTTCATGTACTTCTTCCCCTTATACACTTGCTTTAGCATGTTCATCTGGTCGTTCACGCATATGTTGTCCCCCACAGGCATGCAAACTAGTTACGTGCTCCCGTGGTCAATGTAATGCAAGAATACGTGGTTGTTTGGGCCGTTGTTCAAAACCTTGCCGTCCCCCACTAAGGGCCTTCTTGTTCCTGAGAAGGACTGCAAACAAGTTGGCTGCTATGGTCACATCAATGGTGTAATCCTACAATATTACCCAATTGGTTAATTAGGATTGTATCATGCAAATATGCATCCTTCTATGAATTAAGACCTTGGGAATTCTATCGTACACATTTGCGCCATTGGTTTTATTGATGATGATACCCTTGGTGGGATTATACTTGCTATGGGTGATATTGTCGTACACGAACATATGATATTCTCATCTTCCAATCCATTTTCCTTGAGGGGTGGAAGAATACTAAAAATGTCAAAAGTATTGTACGACGCTCATTTTATTGTCAATTTTTTTTCGAAGTACTTAAGTGCCATTCTTTAAAAAAATAAGGCGCCCTCAAAAATTCAACTTGCACCTCAATGATCAAATTGATATTTTTCCTAACCAATTAATCCCACTTGCTTCTCAATTGCGCAATCAAAAAACGGTTATTGGCTTTTTTTGGACAAAAACGGCCTTAGGACGACTTTTTCTCAAAAAGTCTCGATTTGTAGAAAAATCTTTGGAGACTGAGTCGATGTTCCTAAAATGACTTGTGACATGACATAATTTCTAATTTCTGAAATCGGATTCAAATTCACGGTTAATTTTACTTCAACTCGTTTTTAGCGTGATCTAGGTTACCGGATAGCTTTTAGAACTTTTTAGTGCAAATGACCCGTGGTCGATTTTTTTCGAGCCACAATGAACCCCTTCGACACATTGGTGAGCCTCGGTTATCGTGAAAATCTTGACGTTTTGAATAAGGACATAGGGTACCAAAATGATAGAAAAATCAAACTAGTGCCGGTCGATGAGAATTTTGCAATTTAGTGGGATCACGCACGTTTAACCACTCATCTCATTCGAACTGACCTATCTCTAATCTCTAATTGATTTATATTTGTGCCGTAATGATCTCGGCAGATGAGCACGGTTGAGCAGCTGATTTCTAGTCGAATTTTCAAGTCTATTCGCCTTAAATTTCTTTAATGACTTCCCTAGATAGTCTAGTTATCTCACGAGTGATCAGCTCTAAGAATAGTACTAAAGGCACGTCGATGAAATGTCCGATTTATTCAATTGAAAGCATAACAAAAAAATCTAGGATGTCACATAGCCGACATAATGAAGGGAAGTTTCTTCATCAAACTCCAGCTGTCAAGAACTTATTGAAGAAGATAAAAAGAAGTCCAAGAGAGGTTGACACGGTGAAGAAGAGAAACTTGAATGAAAGTCAACAATAGTGGCTAAAGAAGAAACTAGTACATGGGCAGCAAGAGTACTTGAAGAAGAAGAAAATGAGTTGTCTTACAGCTCTACTATGACGGTGAAAAAGTCAAAATTGTCATGACTCTATAGCCGGTGAAACTTGCCTATAATTAGCTTGTAGTTCATTCATTTGATTGTGAGAGGTGAACCCTCCACCTTGTGTGTGAGGTATATCCTCCACCGTGAGAGGTCTTAGATCTCCACCGTGATCATATGGGGAGTGATTATTAACACCTCTATCAAACTATTTTATTCAATTAATGAAATTATTTTTCCATATCCCATGATCTATGTCCTTCAATTATCCTATTTTTTCCCTTGTCCATCTACTACAAACCATATCAGACACTTGCACACGTCATTAAACAAAAACTATACTCAATACCAAAATCATGCTTCCGTACGCACACATCCAAAATTTCTAACAGAAACACTTTTTAAAAATAAACACATTTCTTTGTTTAATTACTAGTCAGAACAGATAAATTAATATGCAACAGAATCAACAGTGATGGAGACGGACCTTGCGTTGGAAAAAGACCAAATTAGCATCCCGTTGGGGAACTGGCCAGGATTTCGAAGAAGAGAGCTCCTCCAAGGGAACGGAAGAGACTTTGTTGGTGCTTTGGCCCATGTAAGTAGAGAGGAAGGCCTGGCTAAGAACGGTGTTCCCATATTGCATCACATGGGACAGATTGGTCCTCTTCTTCGCTGCTAAGTATTGCTCCTGCAATGTTTCCTTCCCCAAATTGTGGGCATCACTGTTCTCACACGCCCAAAATTCGGATAAATGGAGACAGAAACAGAGAGAACGAGGAATGGTTACTACATTTGGCAAAGAAATCATACCTCTCATATAGAGACAGACGCGTGTGCTCATTTAGCTAGCTCTTTATTTGTCATGCTAAAGAGAGTCATTTCTTATGATTTAGCGTGCGGGTACAGTTACTATCAAATATAGAGAAATGGCATAACAATACCTATCCTCCATCCAAGCGATGCTTTAGAGATCCCCCAAACAAGTGTCGTACTTGGAGGGATCACCGTCAGTAGAATTTCCAGGGCAGTAGTAGCTATAGCTGCTCTCTCCCCGGCATTGGATGCCGTGGTCGCATAGATCCCCATGTCCTTGGGAAGCAACCCTTGCAGCATGCTTCCCGACTCACATGCCTCTATGTATATCACCATGTTCATGTACTTCTTCGCCTTATACATTTGCTTCAACACTTTCATCAGGTCGTTCGCGTATACCTAGTCCCCCACAGGCATGGTCACTAGTCCCGTGGCCCCGTGGTCAGCATAATAGAAGAAGACGTGGTCATTTGGGCCGCTATTCAAGACCTTGCCACTACCCCCGCTAAGGGCCGTCTTGTTCCCGAGAAGGACTGCATACAAGTTGGGTGCTGTTGTTGCATCGCGGGTGTAATCGTATAATATTACCTTATTGGTTAATTAGGGTTGAAAATCAATCACCCCAATATGGATCCTACTATACAGTGGATGTAAACAGTAGCTAGATAAAGAGTGTTAAACCAAGACCTTGGGAACTCCATGGTAGACATCGGGGCCGTTGGGTTTGTTGATGATGATACCCTTGGTGGGATTATCTTGTTACGGGCAATGCCACATACATGAACACGATAATGTTCTCATCTTTCCATCCATTTGCCTTAAGGATTTGGTAGGCATGGCACACATCCGCCTACATAGACGCACATAACACAGGTCAATATACATAAAAATATATATATAATCTTCGTGCTGCTCATGTATTACGGAAGTATGTACTGCCAGCAAGTTTTCCATACCATATTTTGTGCATATACAATGAAAATATGATGATATGCGGTTAGCTAATGCTGATTTTGAGTGGGGATCACCTGGTGCCTGTAATTTTCATAACCGTTGGATCCGGCGACTAGAACAGCCCATTGGGTGCCCTTACTTTAACTATGATCACCACCCGACTTCGGTACAATTTCTCGAAAGCTCCTCCGACTCTCGCTCACAGGCGCCATCATAAGTGCTGCGAGGAGTAAGAAAGGAACAAGGCTGCCATATAAGGAGGTCATCATCATCACGATGGGGAGTTTGATGAGAAATGAGATTGAAGAGGATGGCTCGGATGGGGGGAATGGGAGGGAGGTTTATATAGAGGTGGGAAAGCGGGGACTCAATGCGCAAAGATATGTCTAAAGTGTGTCTACATGAAATAATTGTTGATGGCAAATCCACCTCGGGGGAATGCGTTGACCCCATTCCCATAAAAGACGTTAATGATGCGTCCAACGTACTACATGGATTTTCATTGGTGCCACATCTTCATGTAGGTGGAGCCTACGAAAGCACGCCGGGTCATTAAAAGAGATTTTAGGTTACGAAAGTACACCGGATCAATATAAAAGGACACCGACTATGCAAGCACGTCAATGAAAGGAACTTTGGATTACGAAAGCATGCTAGGTTAATATAAAGGGACACAGGGTTATGAAAGCACATTGCGTCCATATAAATGGACATCGGGTTATGGAAGCACGCCGAGTCAATAAAGAGGAATATCTGATTATAAGAGCATGCCGAGTCAATTACTAGTAGAGATAAAATTCAAGAATGTTTGAGACAAATCTCGAGGCTTCAAGGAGCAACTTGAACGTCAAGTATTACTCGCTCTTCAAGAAAATATCATCTGTCATACACGATTAGAGTGAAAACCGATATGCATTCATTAAAAAGGTAGACGATGCACATTTCAAATTTCAGTGAGAATTTCATCAATTCAATCAAGGTTTGCATAATAACTTTACCATATTTACATTACCCAAATTTCCACTGGAGAGAATTGTCGTTCAAGACAATGACATGGATTTCTTAAGAATATTAAATGAAAGTCTTTTAGTTCGAAATGACTTTCACTCACTCTAATTCAGAATGACTATTTTAGGAGAATCACTTCATCTCACCATTGTCATACCAACAAGGGTCCGAGTATTCTCACAAGTAGTATGACCTTATCAATCTAAAAGGTCTTTAATAGGGACCGTAATGTGGGTTTAGTCAATGGCTTAGAAAAGAGACTCTTTGAGTCAAGGTCATTGAAGGAACAACTCTGCAATTATCTCTGGGTTTACAAGTCTAGATCCCTGCAAAATGAGAAAGAAATAATTATGCTCGCATTTTTTCGAGTGATGCTTAAGACATGTGAACCCTTACGTTAATTCAAGTTTCATAATCAGAAGAGATTTTGTAAGGGATGTAACGTAGGCTGGGTTCATGGGTTGAGAAATGAAAAATTGTTAGGTTCAAAGATGTGTATAGGGGTTAAATTGATGATCATCTAGGCATTGTCGCTGGTCTTCTCCTTCACCAGGGATTGCACTATTTGTCTTGACCCTTTGAGTATTGCTCCATTGGGACACAATTTTTGTAATCGATAGTCATCTATTTGACACTTTTTTTTTTTTCACTTTTTTCCATGGGCATAAGCCTTGCTTTTACTAGGCACACTGCTTTTTCAAGCTCCATAATTTTCATTCATCTTATGCCTATGGGCATCAACCTTGCTTTTACTAAGCACATTGCTTTTTCATACCCCTTTATTCTATTTTGATTTTGATTCTTACGCATAATGCATACGTCAAGCAATTACATTTTGAATGACACTCTACCTTTTGCCTTGCCCCAATGTAAGGGATGATCATCAACTGAGTTTGAAGAAATGAAATGTAGGCTTAAGTGGGCTACGCAAAGGATATAAGTATGTAGGATAAAGAAAGAAATGCTTTTCGTCATCTTAAGACACTTCAATTACCATATGAATTCAATGTAATAGCACGACTTGAAGATTAATGCAAGTGAGGGTAATAAAATTTCTTTTCATTTTCCTCACCTCATGATACCATCTTACCTCCCATTTGCCTCGATGTGGGGTGGTTCTTGATAGGGATAATTTGAAAAGAATCTTCATAAGTGTATGGGACTCAAAGGGGTTAAGCAATGGATCACCTGTAGTGATAGAGAAATGAATTGCCCCACATTATTTCTGTTATCGTACCTTTTTTACGAGAGAATTCTTTATCTTGTGGATATGAAACTTTTTACACTCATCTTACAAGTATATAGGTAAGGGACTGTGTATAGGATAATGCTTGTCTTTCATCATCCCAACATGTCTCATTCAGCATTCTTAAGTATTTGATGTCACTCGATTGAAAATAGTCTCTATCAATAGTTAATTTACAGCTAACAAAATCAAATCAAATCACATAATATTATGTAATATTCCATAAATTGGGAGAGAGATTATAGAAGATTTTCCAATACTTTCCAACAATTGAAATTCCAACATTTTTTTTCTTTCCCATCTTTATTCTTATTGATACCCATGTCCTTGGGGACAACCCTTGCAGCATGCTCCCCGACTCACACACCCCTATGTACATCACCATGTTCATGTACCTCTTCCCCTTATACACTTGCTTCATCATGTTCATCTGGTTCTTCGCGCATATGTTGTCCCCCATAGGCATGCAAACTAGTTACGTGCTCCCGTGGTCAGTGTAATGCAAGAATACATGGTTGGTTGGGCCGTTGTTCAAAACCTTGCCATCCCCCACTAAGGGCCGTCTTGTTCCCAAGAAGGACTGCAGACAAGTTGGCTACTGTGGTCACATCAATTGTGTAATCCTACAATATTACCCAATTGGTTAATTAGGATTGTATCACGCAAATATGCATCCTTCTATAAACTAGATGTAAAATGCAGCCAGATAAAGAGGATTGAATTAAGACCTTGGGAATTCTATCGTACACATTTGCGCCATTGGTTTTATTGATGATGATACCCTTGGAGGGATTATACTTGCTATGGGCGATGTCGTCGTACACGAACATGATGAGATTCTCATCCTTCAATCCATTTTCCTTAAGGGACATAAGGACACTAAAAGTGCCAAAAGTATTGTACGACGCTCACTTCATTTCCAATTTTTTTTATTCCAAATTACTTAAGTCCACTCTTTAAAAAAACAAGGTAGTCGCTTAAATGCTAACTCTGATTAGTGTTGCCATAAGTATGATGTGGCAATTTGTTTATATGATTTTTTTTCTTAAGTCAGAGATAACTATGATATTTTTATTGATTATCGATATATTTTAAGATTGCACACTAATGGCATCTAGATTGGACATGTATGACCCATAAATTGATGATTCATTCACAAGATAACTAGAGGGGTTGCCAATGTAAAATTATTCCAATTTCTTAGAAGCAGCACATATACTCCACATATGCAACCCAAAAACTTTACACAAGCATTATGAGGACACTAATAATCATTTTCACTTTGCTTTTCCAGAACAAGCTTGAATGGAAGCTGCTTCCATACGATCCTTGTCTACTCCAGCGTTGCACATATTCGCCATGGCTCTTGTGTATTGCATTCCATACTCGCTCAGGCGTCCACAATATTGCTCGTAAGTCCTCACCTGTACATCAGAATGAACAAATTCGACATTAGAAACTGTTCACGAGATAAATTAGCTGCACATGCACATGTATCATATATGGATCGGACAAGTAATTGATGAGGAGATCACGGAGCCTTACAAATGTCTTGAGGCAGTCCCAGTCATCAACAACAGGTTGGTCTCCAGGTCGAACAGCAGTCAACATGCTTGCGACACTGGAGCCTCCGAAGAGGTGGTTGACAATTTGGTTGATGCTGCGATCAATATGTGATCGGCGAGCAATTTGTTCGTCCAGTCTCTTTCGTGCCTCTACACTCTCAGCAGACGCTTTCGGAGCTTTTTGCACCTACAACCACCCTCAAGTTGTCAATCAACAAGGAGTCCCAATATCAAGAGGCAAGACAGACACAGCAAGAAACACTATTTAAAAAGAATCACATTTCTTTGTTTAATTACTAGTCAGAACAGATAAATTACTACGCAACATAATCAACAGTGATGGAGACAGACCTTGCGTTGGAAAAAGACCAAATTAGCATCCCGTTGGGGAACTGCCCGGGATTTCGAAGAAGAGAGCTCCTCCAAGGGAACGGAAGAGATTTTGTCGGTGCTTTGGCCCATGTAAGTAGAGAGGAAGGCCTGGCTAAGAACGGTGTTCCCATATTGCATCACATGGGACAGATTGGTCCTCTTCTTCACTGCTAAGTATTGCTCCTGTAATGTTTCCTTCCCCAAATTGTGGGCATCACTGTTCTCACACGCCCAAAATTCGGATAAATGGAGACAGAAACAGAGAGAACAAGGAATGATTACTTCTACATTTGGCAAAGAAATCATACCCCTCATACAGAGACAGACGCGTGTGCTCATTTAGCTAGCTTTTTATTTTTCATTGTAAAGAGTCATTTCTTATGATTTAGAGTGCGTGTACAGTTACTATCAAATATAGAGAAATGGCATAATAATACCTGTCCTCCATCCAAGCGATGCTGTAGAGATCGCCCAAACAAGTGTCGTACTTGGAGGGATCACCGTCGGTAGAATCTCCAGGGCAGTAGTAGCCATAGCTGCTCTCCTCGGCATTGGATGCCGTGGTCGCATAGATCCCCATGTCCTTGGGAAGCAACCCTTGCAGCATGCTCCCCGACTCACATGCCTCTATGTATATCACCATGTTCATGTACTTCTTCGCCTTATACATTTGCTTCAACACTTTCATGAGGTCGTTCGCGTATACGTTGCCCCCCACAGGCATGGTCACTAGTCCCGTGGTCCCGTGGTCAGCGTAATAGAAGAAGACGTGGTCATTTGGGCCGCTATTCAAGACCTTGCCGCTACCCCCTCTAAGGGCCGTCTTGTTCCCGAGAAGGACTGCATACAAGTTGGCTGCTGTTGTCGCAACGCCAGTGTAATCCTACAATATTACCTTATTGGTTAATTAGGGTCGAAAATCAATCACCCCAATATGGATCCTCCTATACCTTAGGATGTAAAAAGTAGCTAGATAAAGAGTGTTGAACTAAGACCTTGGGAACTCCATGGTAGACATCGGGGCCGTTGGGTTTGTTGATGATGATACCCTTGGTAGGATTTTCCTTGTTATGGGCGATGTCATCATACATGAACACGATAATGTTCTCATCTTTCAATCCATTTGCCTTAAGGATTTGGTAGGCATGGCACACATCCGCCTACATAGACGCACATAACACAGGTCAATATACATAAAAATATATATAATCTTCGTGCTGCTCATGTATTACGGATGTATGTACTGCCACCAAGTTTTCCATACCATATTTTATACATTTACAATGAAAATATGATGATATGCGGTAGCTAATGCTGATTTTGAGCGGGGATCACCTGGTGCCTGTAATTTTCATAACCGTTTGATCCGGCGACTAGAACGGCCCATTGGGTGCCCTTACTTTCACCATGATCACCACCCGACTTCGGCAAAATTTCTCGAAAGCTCCTCCGACCCTCGCTCGCAGGCGCCATCATAAGTGTTGCGAGGAGAAAGAAAGGAACAAGGCTGCCATATAAGGAGGTCATCATCATCACGATGGAGAGTTTGATGAGAAATGAGATTGAGGGGGATGGTTTGGATGCGGGAATGGGGGGAATGGGAGGGAGGTTTATATAGAGGTGGGAAAGCGGGGACTCAATGCGCAAAGATATGTATAAAGTGTGTCTACATGAAATAACTGTTGATGGCAAATCCACCTCGGGGGAATGCGTTGACCCCAACCATAAAAGACTTGAATGATACGTCCAACGTACTACATGGATTTTCGTTGGTGCCCAATCAGTCTTCACGTAGGCTCCACCCGTTCCAAAATTCTCCTCCTTCATCGCCATCTTCTCTCGCCATTCATTGGATAGTTTCTTTAATGCTCCATTTTGCTCATTTTCTGGGTATTAAACGATTACTCAATAAGTCGAAGTAGTCAATAAGTTCCTTTCCTACGTGCGTCCTTTACACGGTAATTTAAGTGCTTAGAAGTATGCGTCTATCGTAGATAATTAGGGTATCGATAAGTAAGATGCTGGAGGACGGAGACTAGTGAAGAAGCACTGACGGGGCAATTTGCGTAGTTGACGAAGTCGAGGGATTTAGAGCGACTTGTGGGACGATGAGATCACTAAATGTCCGTCCGCAAGTGGCATCCATACAAACCCGAATCTTAAAAGAAATATGAAGTACAATTTTACACTATATCTCAACTTTGGACCAAATTACAAATTCTTGCAGAATTGCATGCAGCAAATAGAAAGATTTCCCTGAATATTCCTAACTCATTCTCTCATCTCAATATATCATTTGGTTGATATGTATACCCTTGCTGCTTATTCCAGAGTTTGCTCTCACAGCACATCTTCAGATTATACATATAAATATTTGGCTCATAGACAAAATTTTGTCTTTTGTTTGTTTATGTGGTAGGCTTATGATGTTGTGGAGGTTTACACCTTAAAATTCACAAATATATTGCTCAATTTAATCACAAATCCATGAAGGTGATCTTTATCTCCTAACACTAGTTTGGGATTTTTGTAAGATTGCTATCAACTATTCTAAAATCATAAATTGTTAGATGAATAAGTAATTTAATAAATAATTATTTTATCAAATCGACTTTTAGGTGATTTTCTTTGGATTGGGACTAACCATTGGAATGGTTTTTGCTTGCCAACGACTCACCCCATCATCACATCATTAAAAGATTGCACTACCAAGTCTTCTGGTCAGGACATCCTTTTGAATTGCGTGGTTTCCTTTATGTGTTGGACTTTCTAATTTTTTGATATAAATGAGAAGCGTCCTTTTCGTACGAGAGCAATACTCATCCAATAAAGTACTTGATGATCTCCTAAGCAATTCCTCTTATAAACTAGTTTGTGGATCTTCTATGTATTATATATATATATATATATATATATATATAGATATATATATATATATATATATATATATATATAATACAAGATAAAAGTTTGTTTTGGGCATGTCCAGATTGAGTTTTATTTTCAGTGAAAATCATAGTACTTATTCATTTGGACCTTTTCAAATCCGACACAATTTGAAGTTTTCATACAGTACAGAGGTAGATATGTAAATTAACATATGATATCTTGTAGTTTATGAAATTTTAAATGAAAATTTCTTGATTTTCATGAAAAAGCAAAAAGATTATTATTTTTTTTCTTTTTAGCTTTTATTTTCACCAAAACAAACAGACTTCACAAATGTGAAAGACTTGACAAAGGCAGTGGAGATCAGTATGAGATGAGTCAAGTCCACTAGAAAAACACGATTGCGGCAAAATTAATGGTTGAGGGTATAAGGGGGCGATTCCATATCACACCTAAATGGCAAACCCCACTTCTAGTTGGTCAAAAAGAAGGTATTACCCTTGCGACCACGTTCGAATACTAAATCTCAGTCCAATTTGTCAGCAGTAACGCGTTTCATCATCATTTAGATATTGACCCGGCAAAGACGTGGCCTGCCATTTTCATAAAGAGAGAATTACTAAAAAAAATCATAAATCTTTTATATTTATATCAACTCAGTCTTTTTGTATTTGTGCTAGTTTAATTTATCCGTTTAATTTTGATTGGCTAGCGCTGACGTGATGCTACCGACGCTGACATAGTACTTTTTAAATAATATTTTAATATTTTTTATAATTATTCTCTTTTCCTTTTTATTTTATTTTATTTATTTTTTTCCATTTCCTTCCTCGGGAAATCGCCGTGACCCTCATTGGCACTAAGGGTAGGAGAAGGGGAAAAAAAGAAAAAAAAATTATAAAAAATTATGTAAATTATAAAAAAATCAAACAAATTTAAAATATTATTTTAAAAATACTAGTCATTCCTAGCCAGCTAAAATTGGTCATATAGATTGAATTGGTACAAATACAAAAAGTTGAAGATTAAATTGATAAAAGAAAAAATCAGTAAGATTAAATTGATACAATTATAACAAGTTTAGGATTTTTTTTTTTTTTTTGGTAATTTCCTCCATTTTCATATCATACGAGAGCATCTCATGCAGCATGAGAGGTGGTCTCCTTCGCATCATTCCCTCAGCTTTGGAAGCCCACGATTGGATTAGCAACCAGAAAGAATCAACTTCTTTAATTACCTCGAATGCATCCGTCGGAGAATAACTTAATCAGACGAGGGTTGATAAAAAGCAAACAGTATATTACATATGGCTGGAATCTTTCCGGGAAACAGCGAGTGGAGGAAGTTGCTTTCTCAGTATCAAGAGATAGTGCGTGAAGACATATCCTTCCGTGCTGGTACAAAAGGTGATCATCGCTTTAGTGCCCCACTAAGAGCTCATTTATCCTTAGTGGACTGGTGGGGCAGAACGGGGGACTTGGGTCCTCATATCGATTGGACACCTCGACTCCCTCTCTCTTACTCTCTCTCTGTCTCTCTCTACTTTTTCTTGTTCATACTCCAGAAGCTCTGACTGGGGTCAGAGCTTCTAGACTGCTTTTCGTATCGTGGGGTTGACTTGACCTGTCATTTCTGGAAGGCGGCCGGCCCAACACAACCTTTTCCTCCGGCACGTTGCTCATGCGTCGCTGGGCTTGCACGCTCTTCTTTCTTTTTTAGCAGAAGCTGACTCGCACCCTTGGGATGTTTTCTTGGGAGTTAAAGGCGGGGCGAACTTCCATGGAGTCCAGGTGTGATTGGCGTGGAATGTATTTTGCATTTATGTAATCCATGGCATCGAAACCAAATGACTAAAAGTTGAGCATTGATTCATATCGTTGATGACGGTGATATCGACCTCATAATAACTAGCTCTTCGCATCCGACGTGCCCATTATATGTTTTTGATGCTTTATGGATATCCCTCTCTACGATTCATTATGTTCTGACTCATGCATATACAAGAATTGAGTCGGTAGAGCAAAACAGAAGGAAAAGCAAACGGGTCGTGGAAGAGAAGGAAATCATCTGTTTCACTCCTCCAGCTTCTCAACTTAATGCGCCCTCCAGTTTATCACCAATTCTTACCAAAACGAGAGAATCCAGCTTCATGCTATTGACACTTCACTATCAGTGCAAATGCAAGTGATCGAATGATATAATAAACAGAACAGATTAAATAAATAATTTTGAAGGCCAAATTTATGTGACTCAATCGTTGTGAATCATGTCCATGGGAAGAGCAGTCAAAAATTGTATTATAGATTAAATAATATAATGGAGATTATAATTATATTCAAGTCACTTGGACATTTTCGATGTTTCTTAGGCCCTAATAGTTTTCAATAACTTACACAAATGCTTAACCATCACAATTTTTTGTAAAACAATCTTTCAATCTCATGAAGGAATTATACAAATATTACCAGAAGATTTTAATTGACTGCAACACTTAAATTCTGATCGTAATTTTATGAAGAAAACCCACCTCCAAGCACCTAGCACCAATTGGAATTTCACTCACATGTCGACACCCACGACACTCCTCAATAACCGGCGCTTCATGGTAATAATCCAACTTCCATTAACAATACATATCCAATTGGATTTTCCAGTTTTAGCTCCACGACTCCAACGAATAGCAGGAAAGTTAATTTCCATGTGTATCCTTTTTCTAGTTTTGCTCGGCGACAACTCTTGCTCAAAATGAGAAATCCTTCTCCAACTTAGACTATGACACTACAGAGGAATCTGGATTTCCATAGCATATATATGGATGTCCACAAATTCTATTTACTATGGTTGGGTTTTGTTTACATGTTCAATATTAAGACATTTTGACAATCTCCATTAACTCAACGTTTGAGCCAGTTAACAGTCATTTTGCTAAATATCCAAACTACATTGCTACTCTTTCATAGCTCTAAATCAGGCTGGTGATTAGGGATTGGTAATGATGGTGTTCGGATTTTCACTGGGACAGGGGCAGGGTTTGGATAAAACACCATGAATCGGTATCTTCCACCTTCCTCACCGAGAGGTCCTACGGGGGAATTGTTACCTTGGTACATTACTAGAAAGGTCGCACATATTATTCACGAATGCTGGTATTTCTTGATCTAGTTGAGGAGGCGTGATTAGGTAATACTGTTATATATATATATATATATATATATATATATATATATATATATATATATATATATATATTTGGTTGTCTGTGTTATGTTTGAGTAAGTGACGGCAAGCTTGATGGAAGGGTAAAAAAGAGCATTTTCCATGGCCATGCAAGTGTGAGTGGGACCATCAATAGTGGTGCCCAAAATTAAATTCACATGTTATTAGCAAAGAAAGTTACATTGGTGAGTCTCTAGTACTTCAAGTAGAAGGGATTATGGCAATGTTTATATGGATGTGGATGGTATTCAACTCGAGATGGAGTTGCAACCAAAAAGTCTTGAACTAGCAGGTAATAGCATGGTAATCGACATTGGGTGGTTGGAGCAAAGTGGAGCTTGCGGAACCAACGGCTACTATAATAACTTATTTAGCAAGGTGTTTGTTGGATTTCCTAATAAATATGGATACAGTGGTGTTTTACCTTATCTATGGTTAGGGAAAATGTGTCAGAAAATCTTTATAGACTAGTTAAAAGTCCATGTGAAGTTGGTATTTAAATGAGGTCCATGGTTATAGCGAAGCTCAAGCGCAACTTAGACTTAGAAGACGGTTATGTTGAGCTCATGAGGACTCACAACCAAATCCACAGAGTTGGGGCAAAAACCTATTTCCTCGTTTTACAAGACCATTTAGAAGTGGATCAAGAGAACTTCACCTTGTAAACCAATTGAGCTCGGGCTAGGAGAAGCTTATCCGCCTGTAGACCTACCAGTTGATGAACCAAAGACTTATGAACCTATTTAGACTGAATAATCACAGCTACAGAACTTCCGGCTATACTCATATTCTCTCCTGTTGAATTTCCTCCTTTAACACCTACCCTTAAGCTAACAAGCATTTAAAAGAATTTGTTCTGGCCAAAGTTTGTACATGTTTCTAAGGTGCCAAATCCTTCAGGAGTAGATGCCGCTGGAAATCTTAAAAAGATTTCTGGTGGAGAATCTGTCCTTAATTGGCAAACTGAAAGTGCTTTTATACAGAACAAAGTCTTTGCCTCTCATCCAGCAGATCTTCAACAGATTGGAATAACTATGGGCATGATGCACGAAAGGTTTGATCGTGTACATCAGAGAGTTGAGTCATCCAGTAAAATAGAATGGATGATCAAGAATCTTGAGAAAAGGCTTGCCAATCTTGAAGCTGGGGGAATTTGGAAAACCCACCAAAAAAAAACAAAAAAAAAAAAGTAGGAAATGTGAAACGGTGAATTGTTGAGCTCAAGGAACATGGTCTTCCTCTTGCTTAGAGGCATAAACTGATCTTTTTGCCCCAAGTATGCAGCTTAGAAGAACTCTTTGAGTTGCTCTAAAAGAATATTTGTAGAAATCTCTACCAGAAATACTTAATCCCTCAGCGTCCTAACATTAGAACGCTCAGAGGCCGCATCAGTGAGTCAAAAAGCAAAAGTAAAATACAAGAACCTACGAGTGGAAACTCTTCCAAAGACAGAGATCCTCCTTTGTCTTTCATGATTTCCCGTCATTCTTATGACAACTACACTTAGCAAGCAATTACAACAATCGCATCCAATGCTGATTCATTTGAGGAAAGCTCAAGTGACTCAGATGCTTTTAAAAAATATCAGTATCACTACCATCTAACGAGACTACTCCAGTCCAGAATGCAGGGATAATGACAGAAAATGATGATATAGAATTTTCTATTGCAGAACAGTTCCAGTCATGCTCATCCAATGTTCTCCAAGGAAGGGAAAAAAAAAAAAAAAAAAAAAACACCCTCCCAAAGGTTGGGTTTACCTTAGATGATCTCCTATACTCACAATGGATAGATCGTCTACAATAATTTCATGCTTGGATACCCACTAGGTCGTTAAATCCTCAATTATCAAATTTATATGTTTTATCTGAATTTGTAATCGGATTCACGGGAAGTATGAAAGGATGATAGAATTGTCTCACCCCATCAGACCGAAACAATGGGAAAAGTGCCAAAAAAGTCTTAAATCTTTTGTCTTTGTGCTGATTTAGTCCTAAATCTTTTTTTGATGCCGATTCAGTCCTTTCCGGCCAATTTTGGCCGGACTTTTGCTTGACGGACGCCGGTCGGCGACGTGGCCTGCTATGCACTAACGTGAACAACTTTTAATAATATTTTATTATTTTTAATATTTTAATTATTTTCTTTTTAATTTTAATTTTTAAATTTTCCTCCAGCCGGTCGCCGAGGTCCAGTGACCAGCCAGAGGTGATGGCCGCGAGGGTGAGGCCGACCTTGCCGGCCACCTCGCCAAATTCGGCCATGGGCGAAGCTCGTCCTCGCCGGATCCGGTGAGGCTCGCCCTTGCTAGATCTGGCGAGGTCGAGCCTCGCCAAGCCTCGCCCATGGTCGGCGAGGCTTGACCTCGCTAGATCTAGCAAAGACGAGCCTTGCTAGATCCGGCGAGAGTGAGTCTCGTCGCCCGGCGCGAGGCTCAACCCTCGCTCGTGAGGTGGTCGGCAAGGTCAGCCTTGCCCTTGTTGGCTATCACCTCGGCCGGTCACTGGAACTCGGCAACCAGTTGGAGGAAAAAGATAAAAAGAAAAAAAAATTTAAAAAATCAAAATCAAAAAAATCAAAAAATCAAAAATAAAAAATATTAAAAGTTGTCCACGTCAGCGCTGATCAGGCCACATCAGGTGGCCGGCGTCTAGTTAACAAAATCTGGCCAAAATTGGTCATAAAGGACTGAATTGGTATAACATAAAAATGTTTGAGACTGAATTGGCACCAAAAAAATGTTTAGGACTAAATCGGCACAAAGACAAAAAGTTTATGATTTTTTTGACACTTTTCCCCCGAAACAATTTCCTGGCATTTGAAAACATTTTTCAAACGCTCATTTTGATTCAAAAATATTCATGGGTGATATCAAATATCATAAAAAGTTAAAATTGCGCAAATTCTTTGACAGGAAATGTTGTTCCTACAAAAGAAAAAAAAATTGGATTCGGCACTTCAAGGAAGTGATAAAGGTCTTCTAAGATACAAGAGCTGATCTAGTGCTTAAGCTAGTATTCTTGACGTCAATTTCAAAAAAAACTTGCCAATGCTGTTGAAAGAAATTTTCAAATTAAGCAAAAAGGAACTTTGGACGCTATGCTTGGAGAAATTCGGCAAAAAGTTCATTTAACAATTAATGATCTTTGCCAAGTACGTCAGACTATCAGGTGAATATTTGATTCGATAAGGCATATCACGAGCCAAAGTTATAAATCAATATCCAAAAGGGCATGCTGATCGTGACTGCTCAAATAAAAAGCTAAAACATTACAAAAAGTTTCCTCCGCAAATCCAAGTTTCCTTGAAAAAAGAAGAAAGAAAACATATGTTTTATTTGCAGCCAGAGGGGATATTTTGCCAAAAAAAAAAAGTGTGGATTTATATGGTACTTGTAGATTCATTTGGTACAGATAATCCTCGTTTGCATCTTCCCAAAAAAAATAAAAATAAAAATCAATCCCAACAAATTTATTGATTTTCACTTTTTCTTCCTCCATCTCCATCAATTTGCTTCAACTTAACTAAGCTTGGCTTTCGTCAATTGTTGTGAAAACAAGCGATCGAATAAAATTGAACACTAAATTTACTTGATTTGACTAGTGTAACCTAGTGTGACCTATATATACAAGGAGAGCATCAAAGAAATTCACTTAGATAAAATGATACAATGAAAATGATAAACAAACATTTTAGCGTTTCCCGGCTCCCAATTACACCCAATAACTCACATGGTATTTAACTCTCATAATTCTTGCGAAACTTCTTTTTCCTTTAAGAATTATACAAATCTTTTAGATTTTAATTAGCTTCAACACTTAAATTTTAAGCGTGATTTCATGAAGAAAACCCACCACCGAGCACCCATCACCAATTGGAATTTCACTCAAAATTGTGAACATCCATGGCACTCCTCAAAAGCCAGTGCTTCACTGAAATAATCCAACTTCCATGGACAATACTAATGCCGAAGAGACTGTAAAAAAGTAGGAGGCAATACAAGTGAGAACTTAATTTAATAGGTTACGCGCCACATGTAAGAAATCCACCAAAGGGATAACAGCAAAAGAAAAAAAAAATCCTTGTTCTCAAGCCAAATACTTCAACAAATTAAGAATCATGCAAGTCTTGCTTTCTCATTCATCATAGCATGCTTATATAAGCAAGTGTGGAAAAACCCTCCAGGTATGAGTAATTACCAAGACTCATTGGAAAGACAAAACGAGCTACCGGTCGTCGATTCAACCCCTTGGCAACCACCCCTTCTTGTTCAAGCTATTGTAAGCTGGTGATCAACTTAGCCTTGATCGGAACTTTTCCGATCAAGCCGAGCTCCCTCAGTGATACAAACCGGTCCATTTGGATTGGTTCGATGTTGGTGTTAAGCCGACAATCCGATCGGTTCACAAGTGATCCAAGGGCTTTTGGTGTGTTCGTGGATGTTTGATCAAAGTTTCAGCGAAAACTTTGTTCGATTGCAATCAAAATCGACAAAAACACATCAAAGATAATGTTCTCGATTTAGAACCCTGTGAAGCGAGGCCAGATTAACCGGTCAGGGCTAAGGTTCAACTTTAGGTTAATATGCCATGTTTAGATGTTGGATTGATGGATCTAGCTGTTGATTTCCTATGATTGATTGTTCTTGAATGATCATTGATGATTGAACTTGATTAGGCCTTAATCTGTATTTTCGCGGTTCTAAAATAGGCTTACTGTTTTGGCCAAAATGAGGTCCAAAACGGCCTTATCTTTGTTTGAATTGATAGGTTGCATGCCCCGATTGAGTGATGTTTGGCCCCCGAGAAATACCTCCAAAGTTGCGCGATTCTGCAGTATTTAGGTCTGTTTTAAGCTTTGTTCTAGTTCCAAAATTTGATTTTGCTATATTTGTGCTACTCTTTGTGTTGATTTCTAGAGATTTTCTTTCATGAAAATTGTTTGTTTTGTGTGGTGTACGTTCTGTATTTTTTTTTTCCAAGAACATTTGGATATGATTAGCTAGATCAAAACCACTTAGATTTGAACCTAGATCAATTTGCTTTGTGTTGATTTCTGACTTTGTCATTTTTGTACTGATCTCTGTGTGGATTTCTAGAGGAACTTTCCTCATGAAAGTTGCTCTTAATTGTGTGGAGAAATCTTTGTCATCTCTTTGGAATTTTTGGATGAGTTTAACTAGATCAAATTCGCTTAGATCTGAGTGTGGGATGATCTGCCCTACACTGATCTGAATTGCATTTTGATAAAATTGAGTCCATAAATGAGTTTATTCAGTCTCAAATCCTTCATGAAAGACGGAATACATGCTGTGGTTGTGTTTTATTGATGCATGATTTGCAAAGTGTTGATGTTGTCTAGGGTGTCAATTCCATGAGTCAATATGAAAAGGTGTTGCAGTAACATATAACTTAGATATTCATGTCTGTTTTTCCATTTTTTCCATGACTCATGTAATTTCATCTAGGTCTCAGACTCTTAACAAAAAATATTCCTCACCACATGTTCTGTAAGTGGGATTTTTCGTATGATTTTTTTGCATATCTTTAGGGGGCCAAAATCATGCTCATTATATAGTGTTAATGCTGAAACGACAATATATACACATTGCCATGTTTGCTTTAGTCATTTAGAGATCAAATCTCGTGATTATGCCTTCTTGACAATTGAACCGCATGTTACAAGGTTTGTATATATGTTTAGGTCATTTTGTTTAAGCATCATTTTGCATGTTAATCTTGTGTCACAAAAATGTTCATCACACTTAAGATTCATAAGTACGTCATTAGGAATCTTGGATCATCGCGTAATGTCACTAAATTGTATAACATTTTTGCATGCCAGCTTAGGGTTAGATAATTACTCAAATTATTTGTCGCACCCAATTCTAAGTCTCATGTGATTTTTTCATGCCATTTGTGCATTACTTGAAGGATTTTGAGATCTAAATGATGTATGCTTATGTTATTTTTTTTTAATTGATATTAGTACTTTTAGAAATCTCGCTCTTAGAGCATCAAAATTGACCTAGTTTAGACTTGAGCCATTCTAGGAAGTCGTAAAGCACATCTAGAGGTTACATATGCTACTGATTTCATGTCAATTGCTCATTGTTAAGGCAACTTTCCATTTTTTCAAAACTAGGCTAGAATTTGGACATGGGATCAAATTTGGACCCCTGTTTTAACTCTTGTTTGGACAAATTTTTGATATTTTTGTTCTATTTTTTCTATAAAGATTCTATACTTGATCCCTCAATAAAACTTGTTTATCATTATATTGGTTATGTTGTGTGAAAATTTGGTGATTTTAAAACTTGTTTTGATAGGACAAATCCTTGTGGTAATGACCGAGTGTCTTGCTGTTCTGACAAATTTTTAATGTGTTGTCACTTGTTTGATTTTTATAAAATCATGTATTTCTCATTTAGAAAAATTTTCTTCAAAAAATTTGATCATTATCATGTTATGCATATTAGGAAATTTTTCCATAGCTAGATTGTCAATGGGCATTACTCAATTTTTCTTATTTGTCATTATTGATTGAAAATTTCCTGACATGAATTTGGTTGTGATTATTTAGCTAGACCATTTTGGTTAGTTTATGCATGAATTTAGGCCATGTCATCTTCATAAGAGTTACTTTAAATCCTTTGATTTTCATTGTCAAATGATTTCCAATGGTTTATTTTTCCAAATCATATCTTGAAAATGCTTTGGTACATATAATGTTTCTAAAAACAATTTGTTAAGAAATTCTTTTCCAAAACTCGATTTGACTCAAGGAAGAGTCATGGTTTGGACCATATTAAAAAATGCTTGCAATGCTTGTGAGTGCATTTATGCGAGTCTTGAACTATCTTTAGTAATTGTATGTGTTTTATAGTATAGATATTTCTTGATCTGAAATATTTTCAAACCTCTTTAAATCCTGATATGGTATTGTGAAAAGTCACGGTTTGAATTATATTCAAAATGCTTGCGACGCTTTTGAGTGCATTTATTGGAGTCCCGAGTTAGCATTGACAATTGAATGCCTTTCATAGCTGAGACATCACTTTATCTTAAAGCTTTTTGTGAATGATTTTAGAAAAGATGTTTTTGAAACTTCTCAGGTACCCTCATGCATACAATCATGTTATTCACTAGAGATGTTTGTGTTTGTGATTGGCGCACGCCCTTAGTAATAAGTGACTCGCCGACAGTTCACTTTCTTGTTTGATTGGTTGAGAAATAAGGTCCAAAAAACTTGTATGCATGTTTAATTCTTTCAATGCATGTAACTTTTAGATGTATGATAAAGTCGATGCATGATATTTGTTGACACCTAAATTTTTGGAGTTGATTTTTGATAATTTTGTTTTTTTATTTTAGACCGTCAGTGGAAGGAAGATTTTTCACATATCCCTTTCAGATTTTTATATTTTTAGGTAATATACACTAAGGGGTGTATTTGGTGCAAAGAATGAATTTTTCTAGATAGAATATGCGGGAAATACAAAAGGGGATATTGTGTGGGATGTGTATATTTCAACGACATATTTAGGGGTATCATGCACAAACAAGAAAGGAAAAAATATATGTCGCAACGATACATTTTTCAAACCTATAAAATACATCGTGCGAAAGGTAAATGGGGGGTTCCTTTCGGTCGATAAAAAAAAGGCACCAAAAAAGCAAAAAGTGAAAAAGTGAGTGGAGAGGGATAAAAAAAAAAAAGAAAAAAAGAAGAGAAAAGCCCCCCTTTTGGCGATTGTTCATCTTCCCCACAGGGGGGAAGACTTTGCCGGCTTCGTTGTCGTCGAGCCCCGTGCTGCCGATGCCGGCACTGCCGCCGCCCGCCACCTCCGCATCTCCGCCATTGTCACTCTGCCGCGCTCCACCTCACCGCCATCCCTATCTCGCCGATTTACAGCGACAGGACCCATGAAGCCGCGGGCCCTCGTTTTTGCAACACCTTACACCACCCGGCGCCGAGTCTCAACCAGATCTAGATCTGGGTCGTCGCTCTGACACCCAGCGTCCGTGCCTCCGCTAGATCTAGATCCACTTCTGCCGGCCACCCTTGCTTTTGATCCGATTGACCCGCGATGCCCTTGGATGCCCAGCTTCCTCACGCCCGGTCGACGCCGCTGCTGAGCCAAGATCTAGACACTGGGGCCTTATCGCCCGTAGATCTGAGGTCCCCACAGTAGCCACAATCCGATTCCTCGCGCCGCCGTGCCGCCCCGTTGCCGATCAGCAGCACTAGAGTCCGTCGCCCGAGACGCCCGTGCCTAGACTCGCCGAACGCTACCTGTCTCGCCTGACCCGTGACTAGCTGTGCCTGCCGCTCGAGTGCCGCCGTCGCTTGAGTGCCGCTTGTTGCCTCCGCCCATCGCCGCCCTCATCGAAGCTCCGACCGACGACGGACCAGCCACCCTTGGGTGATCAACCACTTTGCCTTAAAAAAAAAAAAAAAAACAAAAAGGAAAAATCAATTTAGGTAGTTTTTTTTCTTTTATTTATTTACCTTATCTTTTTTTATTATTTTTTATGTATTCTTTTTAGTATAATTAGACTTTAATATATGATTGGAAATTTCAATATATCCCCTGATTTGCAACCGCGCTAGATTTTTTATTTCATCTATAAGGCTTTAGATAAAATAATTAATCAAACGGAAATAAAATTGATATTTTGATTTTTAAGGCTTAAAATCAATTTATCGATTTTATTAGCGAAATATTATCCCTTGCGCTGAATGATGTGTGATAATTTTGAGTAATTTTGAATGGTCTTGATTGCTTTATTTATATTGAAACATGTTTGAATTAGAATATTGCACGTTTAGGGTTATTTGCACATTTAGGTTAAGCATCTTATTTATCATGAATTTTCAAAAAAAAAAATCAAAAAAAAAAAAAAAATAAAAAAAATAAAAATAAAAAATCAAATCAATTAATTTAGGTTGCATGTTTAATTATTAGGAATTATTAATTTCGAAATTAAAAAATGAAATAAAAAGAAAAATCCCAAAAAAAAATGTAAAACTTGGATTAGGTTTGTTTTTTTTTGTTATCTTGCATGTTTAGAATAGAAATTTTATTCTAAATCATGAAAAAGAAAACAAAAAGAAAGTATATTCATTTAGGATGTTAGTTTTATTATTTGAATTGCATGTTAAATTCTAATTTCGAAATTAATAAAAAAAATCATCATGCATATAAGATTAGGGCATCTTTTGCACGACATTGCATTTTAGGGTAAAATTGCATGTAACTTAATTCTACATGTTAGTTTTTTTTTTAATTTATTATAAGTTTAGATAATATTAGATAGATGACATTTTAGGATTATTTAGGTTAAGATAATATTTTAGTTTAAATTAGGATTTGGCTCAACCTAATTCCTAATATAAATTGAATAGGATCTTAATCTAATTAGATAATTTTCACATTTTACCTAATTTTGAGTTTCATAAAAAAATCCAAAAAATGTCTTAGGATAAATTATTTCAAGTCCTTAGAATAAATTGCATTTTTTTTTTAGGAAAAAAGATAAAAAAAGTCATGCCCATGTCAATTAGGATTAGATTTATTAAATGCACGTCATTTAGTTTTTTTTCTTAGGCACATTTTATTAGAAATTGCCTATCAATTGAATTAGGTCATTTAGACTGCATTTAATTACTGTATTTCTTTAGGATTTACTTTACTCATGTCATATAGTTTAAAATCATGTGGCCATGTCATGTAATTTAGGTCATATTGCTATGTCATATTATATTATTAGCATGCATCGCATATAGATTAGGTTCTCATTAATTAAGTGAAAACAAAAAAAAGAAATTGCGTGTTAATTAGAAATCATATCTAGGATTGTTGATGTGAATTCTGATCTAATAATATAGATGCTTTCGTTGTTATGAGGTAAATCCTGCAATTTACTTACCGCTTTACTTGGGTGTTAAATTGGTAGTTTGTGCACCCGCATGATCGCCTCATATATTAGGGAAACAGATTTAAAATCAATTTAAACTGCTTGCCAAACATTTTTCAAAAAAATAAAAAAGAAAGGTACCAAAAGGGCGTTAGAGAAATCTAGCGTAATCGAGTCTCCAAACTTACAATCTCTGATTCGTAGGAATAAAGTAAATCTCCTATTACTTTACTTGGTTTCTAATCGACCCACCAAAAATAGATTAGTGACGGTTCCTAGTTAAAAAATAATTGTATGTTAAGAACTTGAACTTAAGTCACGAATCGGTATGGGCTTGGAAGAGCTCGAGTTAAATCTAGACTTAACAATCCATTAGTCAAACCCTAGGTGGTTCGCCTAAAATTTTGGTCGCGACAATATTGAGGGAAAACATTGGGATCACACAGATCACTTGGTTATGAGACTTATAAGTGTTACAGGTCATGCGAGAACACAATTGATTAATAATGACTATGAGTCATAAAATGAATCAGGTAAGTGTTTTAGAGGGATCTACTCATGAACTACAAAACCCGACCCTAGCGCCCAAATCTTCTTTTTGAATTGAACTTCCTTTGGGTGATTGACTTTAGTATGATGTTGTGCTTTTGGTTGTTTTGGCGTGTATGCCTGTTTCTTTCCATTGTATGTATTTAGTTATAGTTCGTAGACTAGCTTTAGATTAGGATCCTAAAGATGAAGAGGACACGAAGACGGTGAAAGTCAATGTCCATTCCTACTATTATTCTGTACCATTCATCCCCGACATATTTCTTGGGTTCTTATCGTCTATATAAAAACTCGACAAGTTGCGGGTTCTTTTCTTTCTTGTCCTTTAATTCTATCTCTCTCTTTATTTTTCTTAGGATTGCATGATAGATTTATTGTTTTCCTTGATTATTTACTTATTTTCTCGCAATTTCAATTCAATTGATTGCTTTCTTTTCTCATTTTCTAGAAATTGAATAGCATGTAAATGACCAACCACACATGATTGCTTAGTTTAGAATAAACGATCCTAAAGAAGTACAAAGACATGCATGGACATGTTAGGTAAACACAACATATTGTTAGGTATCGAAATGGTGCTAATATAGATATTAGCATAACTCAAGTCCCCGAACCTAGATACCTTGTTGTGTAGGAATCGAGAGAATATTCCTCACCCTTGATTGGGTTTTCTAGTCAACCCCCAACAACGAGGCTAGTGGCAATTCTTGTCTTATTTTTAGGTTATCTTAAATAACTAGATTGTACAAATGAACCCGTCGCGCCGGGTACGAGTCTTGATAAGACTCACCATGGTTTAGCATACCCGCATATGGAAAATTCTTAATGGATGAAGTGACACTGTCTTTAGGAAGGAGAGTACCGGAAGGAGGGCTACCGTGGTAAGGGTACCCTTACGGTGTGTCGCCTGTGTAGGTACAGGTTGTTACACTCCGCTGTCATGTGGAGTATGAGTTTGGGAGAACTTGTGACCTTGTAAAGGGAACTCACAAGTGGTTCGATCCAATAGACGAGGTGATGACATCTCTTGGAATGCGAACCATAACGGAAGTCTCATGGTTAAGTATCACTAAATCTGACATTTCCCCTTTCCTTTCCTCACGAAAGGGACATGGGCGGCGAGATCGGGTAGCGAAGGTTGTTTGGTTTAAAGACTAGGTGTAAGCAAATTTAGCTTGAGCCAAAGTGAGGTCCCATTAATGTTGGTTACATCCAATTAAGCTCTTTAAAAGATTTCACAAACTTCGATTAAAAACTTCAATTTGCCCATTGGTTTGGAGATGATGCAAAGGATGTGTCTACGGAAGATAATTAAGGTATCGATAAATAAGATGCTAAAGGATGAAGACTAATCAAGGAGCACTTCACGAAGCAATTTGCATAGTTGGCCAAGTCAAGAGATATAGAACGATTTGTGGCATGATGGGATCAGAAGAAATCTAATGACCAGTGGCATCAAAACACCCGACTCTCAAAATAGAGATGAAGGACAACTTTGGACTATATCTTAAATTAGAGATGAAGTGCAACTTTGCACTACATCTCAACTTTGGTAGGCTTACATCTTTAAATAACAATTGCAACGCTTAATTTATTCATTGATCCATGAAGATGCTCTTTATCTCTCAATTCTAGAGTCTTAGGGGCTTTTTTTGGGGACTGTGTTTCATTGAAGAGTTGTCTATGAATTACCTTTCAAAATATGGTTGGAGTGATACATGAATCAACATAGGTATGAAGGGTCTTTTGTTGACTTTGAATAAGAAACTAAATGACAAGAAATTTAAAATTATGAAAAATAGAGGCAACTGTGGTTAGTCATTTAAACTATAACAAAGTAAAGATAAAGGTAAAGTTACAAAGAACGTTGAGTTTTGTGATTGATTGAGGGTTTACAAAGAGTATACTTATAGTCCACATTTGAAAATTACAGACAGTTATTGAATTTGAAAAGATAAATTCCTAGTCCTATCTTGAGAAACAAATAAGTTCCTGATTCTATATGTGGTTACAAGAAGTTACAAAAATATTTCTCCACAATAAGGTATAAAAATCCTACAATAGCACAAATAAACATAACCACCCAACAATTATATTTTTATGCTAAGTAGTGTTGTTAATAACTTCCTTGGCAAGTTATTGATGCTCTTCAAGTTGTCGACTGTTGTTTTCATCTATGACTATTTTTGTTCACCAATTTCTATTATTATCAACTAAATACGTCACTTGTTGATTACAACTCAAAATTGATATGTGTCAACATATACCCATATTTTTATAGAATTGAATGATTCATCCATTGTTCGATCCTTTTAAATTTGATAATCAAGAGCCATCGCATGCCCTCTTGTCATCGGCAAATTTGATTTTTTTCCTGCTAAATTGCCTATTGAATTTTTTTCTTGAAAATAATATAATTACCTGTGTTATGACTCAATGAATTGTTCTACTTGCAATATTTCTTATTTACTATATCTTCTTTACTCAAGATAACATGGCGTCGCGTTAATTTTGTAGGACTTCTTTTAGAAGTTAACCAAAGATTTTGTTTAGCTTATTAATGTTGAACGAATAAACTTTAGTATCGTTAGCCCTAGCCATTCTTTTTTTCTTGTTGGCATGCTTATAGGATCGATAAATGTAAGGCTTATTGAGCATCATTTTTTCAACATTTATTTCAATATTTTCATTCGGGTTAAATTCATACTTTGACTCAAAATGTTCCATTAAAGGCATGTTTTGTGCAAAGTTTTCAAGTCCTTAAGAAGTTACATAAATTTAGACACTCTTGTTGCCAATTGAAATAAATGGGCAAAGTCTTGGCTTTGAAATATTTTGACACTTGGACTCCTAGAATGTCAAAACTTGGTATGGGGGGACACTTAAGTACAAAAACTTAGGAAAAGTATACTTAAGTGTCAAAATTGGAGCAAACTAGATTAATTAAGCGTCAATAGCGAGAAAATTTGGCCAACATATTGATGTGACATTTTTTCGGTGAGACAAGTGCAAAACGATGTTTTACCGACGTGGCTAGATAATTAATATGAAAATTAATTAAATTAAAATTTTAAAACTAAATTATAAAAGAAGATTAAGAAGAAAATAAAAATTGTAGAAGGTGAGGGCTTAGCCCTTGCTGTCGCCTCCCTACTGTCACCAGGACGGGTCGATAACGGTACGGGAAGGGTTGGCCGAGGTTGCCGGCCCTTGGCCAGGGCCTGATGACCTTGGTCGACTGGCGGTGAGGGCTTGCGAGCTTTCACCCAAATATGGCCTGATGGCCCTAGCTAATCGAGGGCAAGAGTCATAGTTGACCCTTCCCCCACCATTGCCGGTCCTTCCCGACAACGGCGAGGAGGTGGTGGCGACGGCTGAGCCCTTGTTGTTCTACAATTAGATATATATTTTTTAATAATTTGTTTTTAAAATTTAATTTAATTAATATTTATATTAAAATTCAAATTTGAGGCAAAATAACATCATTTTGGTGCTTCTTTGGTGAGTTAGCATTCCAGCAAACCACGTAGGCGAGTAATATTAATAAAAAATTATCACAAGATTTCTGGCCATAGTTGTTGGACTTGGCACTCGGGTGTTCCAAATTTTTTTTTTTAAATGGCACTAAAGTATATATTTTGTAATTTATGGCATTTAAGTATCCACCTATACCAAATTTTAGCACCCGTGCTGTTTTTTTGCCCAAATATTTCTCTTAAATTGAATTTCAATTCATCGAAAGCCAAATTCATGAAATTTTTTTTTTTGTTAAGAGTAAAGGCATTTATTCTTAACCTTCTTAGACTGAGCAACAAATTGATCGATTGACTCATTATTGTATTGATAGAATCTGGCTAAATCAATAAATCAATATGTCACGCCCCGAATCTCGAGCACGCCAACATCCCACCATGATCATTCTAATGCGACATTCCTAGGTTAAGTCGCCAACCCATTCAGTTCTTTAATGTACATGTGGAAGCATATTATAAAACCCCCGACAATAAAATACGGGATAGAGAAGCAGAAAGCAAATTCACCACAATATACTTTCACAGACCAACGCGGTTTACAAATGAAGGCCTACAGTCAAAAATTTACAAAAGACCGGCCCTTAAACGGGAACCAACCTACGTCCTACAAGTTGGACACATTCTCCAATCCTCCTAACTTCACCTCTGCAACTCCTCAAGGCCAACCCAAGCGATCTGGTCGCTCCGTCCACAGGGGACCTGAATATGTTGGCCCACAAGGGGGTGAGATATTGTCTCAGCAATTCAACCCCTAAACCCCTATTAGAAAGTAAATACACCCTAGAGTGACATAGCCACAACATCAAAAAGACTTACCTCGTATTAGCCTTCTTCTGCAGATTGGTACAATTTATATAATTCAATCATGTACAATTATGACAACCATACAATTGAGGCACGATCACATTATCAGGGCAATTCAATCACTTGGATCGTCTCAGCGATCAATCCGCTCGACCGATTATATGTCATTCTATCAAATCAATCTGTACATCCCAATCACGACCCTAGAGGTAGGCTTAACAATCAGTGTCAATCACGGCCCCACTCGGCATGACCTTTAATAGGTGGTAAATCACGGCCCCATGGGCACGACCTCAACGAGGTGGTAAATCATGGTCCCATGGGCACGACCTCAACGAGGTGGTAAATCACGGCCCCATTGGGCACGACCTCTAATAGGTGGTTAATCACGACCAAATTCCCATCAATTTCGACACATAGGATTTTTGCAAGGAACCCCTAATTATCGCAATCACACTCAATTCGCCACAACCAATCATCAAATTTAAATTCTAAATGCACAGCGGTGATCGGCACGTAATTCTGAACAACCAGCGCTAAAAATAAAATTTTCTATTTTTTTAATAATATTTAATTAATTTCGGAATATTATAAATTATTTTAATCTTCAAAATTTCGAAGCAATTGAATAATTCTAAATCAAAATCCAATTATGCCCCATCACAACTTAACATTAAATAATCCCCTTTTAACCTTAATTAAACACAATTTAACTTAAACCAACCTCTTAATCCAACTTATAATAAAATATACTAATCTATCCACCTAAACATGCTTAATTCAAAATAAACACACTTAGGGGCATCGTTAACACTCTAATCAAGGATTAGTGAGATAAACTCACCCAAACGACGAGCCGAATGGACCAAAATGACGAGGACGACGAGGGGATCGACTTTCTCCAAAGTTGGCCAAGCATCCGGGGTCGAGAAGCAGGCCAAAACGGCCCACGAAGAGGCTGCCATACCCATTTTTCTTCTTCTTTGTTTGTTGCTGTCTTGGGGCCGAAGGAGGGGGAAATGGGCTGGCTTGGGACCGAAATCGACAGAGAGAGGCGGCAGTAGCTCGAGCATCGATCAGTGGTGACACACGGCGGCCAAGGGAGACCTCCGGCGGCTTTGGCGAGGACGTGCTGCAGCTAGACGACACAGGCGACAGTGCTGGAGGTGGAACGGCGAGGCGGCACTAGCTGGGTGAGCGCGGGACGACGTGGCGGCGACGGGGCGATGTGGCGCGACGGCGACCCGGCCCGGCGACGGAGGGGCGGCTCACGGCATCAACGGGCAGGGGGGGAGTTCGGCCGGCTCTTCTTCCTCTCCTCTCTCTCCTATCTCTTCTTTTGTTCAAAATGAAGAAGATGAAGTGGTGGGGCCCACTTCCCTCATTTTCCCTTTTCTTTAATCCCCAAGTATGGCCCACCATGACATCATTCGCTGATGTCACACTCCACCATCTCCCACAACCTTATTCCAGTGGTTGCAATTTCCTTCTCCGCCATGGCTTGAAATCTTGTACATTAAATGCTTCAATTCCATTCAATTCTCTTTCAATTGGGTCCAATTAAAGTCCATAAATTAATCCAATGTCACCACACTTTAATCCACACCCTCACTTGTCCATAGAACCTTCTTGAGTCTCAAAAGCACAATTGAAGGCGGGCCTACTAAATTCTCGAGCCAAATTAGCAATTCTCTGATTATTTAGCTGAAAAAACTCGGCTTGCATGAAAAATCTTCCGAAGATGAGTTAATGATCCTAAAATGATTTGTGACATATCATGACTTCCAATCTCTGAATTTGATCTCAATTTTCACAGTTAAATTCAATCTGGTGCGATTTCAGCACTTCTAATCCACTGAGCAGCTTTCAGGGAAATTTTCTTGCATTCGACCTGAGGGTGATCAGTCCCCAAGTCTGACGCATTAAAATCCCTTAATTGCTTCACTCAATAGACCAGTTCCCTCGTGAGTGGCCGACTCAGAGAGACGAACTATATGCACAGATGAATTGCCTGACTCAATTGACTGAAAATAAAATTAAGGAAAATCGGGATGTCACACAATACTTCAAGCATTATTCCATGAAACTGAGAATAGAATTGTCATTCTATCTCTTCTCAATTACATAATGAATCGGGCCATAAATTAATGTATTGGGTAAAAACATTTTTTGAGAAACCAAAAAAAAAAAAAATCTAAGTTTCACAATTTCATTTGCTCCTGCTTCCCCACACTGGACTATAAATTGAACAATGTGTTGGATGGTCAATTTTTCATCTTGCCATTAAAAACAACAAAGTTTGACATTTTGAAACTTCTTGATAAAAAAAGGTTGATTATCGATCCATTTAGCATATGGCTTCCTATAAACAAGAATGATAACACCTCTATTTTATCCCAATTATTGTTGAACTTCTTCGACAAACTGTGCTGAGCTCAATTATGGATTTGGTTGGCCATCTTAGCCCTGGGCGATAATGTTGGTCTTGCTAATTTATCTTTTTATTTTAATATTTTTGAGATTTAAATAATATTCTTAATTTTCCTGAAAAAACAAGAGTTTTCTTTAGCTTTTATTTAGCTGAAACAAACGGACCTCACAAGTGTGAAAGACTTCACAAAGGTGGAGATGAGAATAAGATGAGTCAAGTCCACTAGAAGAAATTGGTTGCAGAAAAAATTGGTGCTTTAGAGTATACAAGGGTGTGGTTACTCAGGACACTAAATAGTAAACCCCACTTCCATTTTGTCAAAAAGAAGGAACTACCCCTTGATCACGTCCGTCAACTAAACAGTAGTGCAGTTCATCAGGCAATAACCTGTTTCATTAACTAGAAACTGCCCCATGCCTAAATTTTGTCTATCATAGTTAATTAATTATCGCATTAGAAAATTAGGAGTCAACTCTGAACTCTAAATAAAAATATTTTGTGGTTGCATTATACATATTAAGAAAATTCTCATTTAGTAATAATAAGCCCACATAAATTGCACTTCAAGCGGTTTGGTTATAAAAATGTTGAATGGGTTAAAAAAGGCAGGCCATAAATTGAATTTTCAAGATTAAGCCCACGAGCATAAAATTGGGCCAACCTTATTGAAGGCCTATAGTGGCCCAAAAAATCACATGTGCATATGGGGTTCTGAACTTGGAAAGACTGCCCATTTTCACCAAGTACGGCTGTCATCGTTGAAAATTCCAAATATATGGGAATTAGAAAGGGAATATTTCGGTGAATGGATTCATATATTCTCTCGGACTAAATTAGGAAAATGAGGGATTCCTTATTCTTGCCAAAAAAAAGCCGGCGAAGGTCTAGAAGCGTTGGGTATGGGCAACCTATAGATATATAAACACATGATCAGAAATTTAGCCAGACATTGGGTTTTCTTCTCTTCAACATAGATCATTCACGAAGAGCACGATAACCCGTTCCCATCACAGACAAGCGCACACAAATTCACTTGGGTCTCGTTATTTCAACGTCTATCATCCACGCACATTGAGTCATCTCACTTCAATCGGTCATCCACGTCCAAGAGCACCACTACGACGCCGAATCGACTCATTCATAAGTTCTAGGTCCCAGCTCTTTCGCACGAAACTCAAACAAATGAATAGGGAGAAACTTGAAGCAAAGGAAGCCGAGCCTTCTCTCTCTCTCTCTCTCTCTCTCTCTCTCTCTCTCTGACTTTCTCTGAGAATCATCGCTAGAATGATAGATTTTCAATGCTCAATCGTTTATATGTTGTCCTATCTTTCGACTATGAGCACATTTTGAAAGTTACTAATCAATTAACTAGATGAATTCATTAACAATAAGTTTTTGAAAGTTGGATAGAAAATACTTTATCCCTTGAATTTCCAATGATATGCACTCTTGGGAAAATAGTAACAACCCAATCACATAGCAAAACAAAATCACCCTTTTTGTGCAAACCTAATAGGAAACAATATATAAGATGATTTTTTATGTGGAAAACCTCCTCCATGTAAGGTAATAAAAAATCACAAAACCAGAGTCTACCCAAAATTCTACATTTCAACAAAGCTAGGTGAACAAAGTTCTATTCTAGTAACACTAGAGGTATATAGTAGGAAAGACATCAAGAACATCATTTTTGGTAATGCTTTTCATAAGAGATCAATAAATCTTGCCATAAATGCAAGTTCAGTTCAACCATGAAAAACTTGATGTAGGAAGCTCCAAGTAAAAATCAAATTGATTAGATTCAAGAAGAATATGCCACGGACATGCTGACCGAATTTCAGCTCAATCAAATTACGAATCGACCTCTAACATCAGTTTGATGTAAATTAGATACCACCCTCAACCCAAATTTTTTGCTCTATTTTTTCTCTTGTTATTCCATCTCAAATAATGTTCATTGTAGCTATCATTTAAAAGATAATAAGAAATCCTATTTCGTCGTATAAATTATCATATGGGCTTAAGCTTTTGGACTTACAATTCATTGAACTTCCTTCGTATGGGAGTGAATTCAGCCAACATGCATGTGTCATGGGTTGATCGATTTCAATCGATCAAACACCATGCGGCCTTAGGATTTCACTCCCAAGTTAGCCTCGCACGCACACGCACGAGCACGAGGGTTGGATGCACAAAGAGATGAATATATCTGCTTGTGAACGAACTGAGTACAATGAGGGGGAGGGACACCTATTTATATAAGTGCAAGATTCATCTCATCTGTTGATCTTCCCTCCGATCCAATGGTTGTGTTTGAATATAAGCTATCATTACAAGTCTGCACACTAAGCCACTCAATGATTAGGCCTTGGGAAGCCCATAGGTGTGTGTAAGAAGCAAGATCATGATCAGCAGGGCTGCCTAACACGAAGTAGCTAAACGGTCACGGGCCTTTGTCTGTATTGTGCATGGGCCGATCGTGAGTTGATCATATGTCGTTCATGGATCGGTCATGGGCTGCTTGTGGGCTGTCCAACATGCGTGACACAGCCCCATCTGGTCGGTCTTAGATCATGCTCCGTCTATGGGCGATGTCACATGGCTCCACTCATGCTATCAACTGCCTCCATTTCGACGATCCACTTGCAGAGCCCAATGCTCACCATCGTCCCTACACGCCTAGACTTGTCCTGTAGCCGTGCCAAGCCCCTCCAGCGAGCCTTCCATAGTACCGCAGGCCGCCACAGCTTTGCTACCACTCCACCGAGCCAGATTCTTCTCTAGCCAGTTGCCCACATTTGCCTCGCCCCATCTGCCCACGGCTGCCAATGACTCTAGCTTGTTGAGCAGCTCCCCACAGGTTTTCTAGTGATTTCAACAACATTCAGCAGCACCACCTGCCACCACAACACTACGAGCATCTCCGGCGTCCTTGCAGCCCTTCCATTACGCCTTGCCAGTCCCTGAGCTGCTATAGTTCAGTATTTCGCCATGCTAGAGTGGTCTTCATCACTGCTCTCTAACTTGGCAACATTCCATCTTCGCTGGTCAACGCAAGCCACGGCCGTCCCCCCTGCCACGCTTGGATCCTGTGGGTTTATGTCGGATAAACCCTAATTGATTGTATAATATTGATATATAATGCATGTCAGATAGCATTAGAACCCTAGATTATTTCATTAAATTTTAATTTTATCCTTGCATTAACCAAGGCAGTGTTAGGGCGTCGAACCTTTGACCCTAAAGGAATCCTTAATATTATCGTGTGTTTTTGTAAGTGGACAATTAAATAAACTGTGATTGCTTGAAATAATGTGTTTATTAATTAGGCTAGTGATTTTTGGATAGGACATATATTTTGATGCATTATAAGATTGTTAATTGTCATGTACATTGCATGTCATATGGCACTAACACACTCATAATTCATAATTTCATGAAGTAATTTGGTTGAACAATTCGGTTGCAAGATCAATATGGCTATTGACAAAGTGACAAGATGGACACCAAAAGTTTTATATCGCAATTATAGAGTACTAGACACGTAGAGTGCCAAAACTTGATATAGGGAAACATTTAAGTGTTAAAAGTTAGGAATATGATACTAAAGTGTCAAAATTGAAGTAAAATGGATTAGTTAAGTGCTAACAATAAAAAAATCCGGCCAAAATACTGACGTGATGATTTTCTAACAAGGCAAGTGTAAAATGATGTCGTTTTGCATGTTGAGGTTGATAGACAAGTGCAAAAATGACATCATTTTGCTACTGACATGAATAAATAATTAATATAAAATTTAATTAATTAAATTTAAAACGAAATTGAAAAGGGGGGAGGAAGAAGAAAAACAATTGGAGGCGACTAAGGGCTTAGCCTTTGCCACGGTCGCCTCCTCACCATCGTCAAGATGGGCAGGCGATGGTGGGGGAGGATCAACCAGGGTCGCCGAGCTCTGGCTAGGGTCGAGGGCTGACAACCTTTACTAGATCTGGGGGAAGGCTACAACCCTTGCCCCAGCATTCGATCTATTGAAGTTGCCGGCCCATGGCCAAGTCTTGATGGCTTGGCCAACCCTCCCTCCATCGCTGGCCCTTCCCAATGACGGCGAGGAGGTGGTGGTGACGAAGGCCGGGCCTTTAGCCGCCTCCAACTGTTGTTTCTGTTTTTTTTTTTTCTTTTAAATTTCGTTTTAAATTAAATTAAATTTATTTTTATATTGAAATTCAAATCCTCGCTAAAACGACATCGTTTTTGGTTTTTTTTTTTTTTTTTTTTTTATTGAGTCAACTTTCTAGCAAGCCACATAAGTGAGCAAAATTAATAAAAAAATTGTTACGTGGAATTTCCAGCGAGGTTCATCGGAGATGACACTCAAGTGCCATTTTTTTTTTTCAAAATAATGACACTTAATTGTCACTTTCCTAACTTTTAGTACTTAAGTGTCTTTTCTTACCAAGTTTTGACACTTGAGCTGTACTTTTGCCCGCAATTATAGATAATGTTGAGATCAACAACTATAGATAATGATTATTGATGATCGTGGAATACAGTTGTTAGTATACAATGGTGAATGATTGATGAACTTATCAGTTTGATGATAAAACCAAAATTTGGCCAATGTTATGGTATATTTAGCCAGGTGTTGGAGAAAACTCCTTTGCTGTTTTGAAGTTGACAAAACATTTCCAAAAGTCTAGTCTGAAGACTTCTAGACTCTAGCGTTAAAGTCTGAAGACCTCCAGACTTTAGATTCAAAGTTTACCTACATTGACAGTATCTAGACTAAAGAATGAAGACTTATCCAGATGTGATTTTATCTTCAAGGATTCGATTCGTATGATCTATGGATGACCTTATGGCTAGATATAGCACCTACATGATTGACTATCTTTATTTGAATCAATTCGGATAATCAAATCTTTTGGAAGGCAAGTAAACTTTGAAGGTTCTACTTATGGAAACCAAAATCCTAATTGTATGGGCTAACATGATTGATGGGCTTTCATCACAAATAATATAATGACTTGAGATCTCCTTGATTGATTTTGTCCAATGGGTAGATTGGAAGAATTTCTTTAGAAAGTGCCAAAGGTTGTGAAGGCATGAAGGAGTATTTAAGGTGGACTTTATAGTTGTTCGATAGAGTGCGTGAAAGAAAATTTTCAAAGTCTGAAACTTCCTAGTTTCTTGTTATTCCATTCACCGAGCTCAAAGTTATATACACAAAAGAGAGAAACTCACAGTGAGACTTGATGAGAGATCAGTAGAAACTCTTTACTGAAAAGGCAAGATCATGAGTTGTAAAATCTTTTTTGATTCTTAGTGAAATCCAGCCAATGGGTTGTCAGCGCGAGAGAGTGGACGTAGGCTTGATCTAAGTCAAACCACTATAAATCTTGTGTTCTTATTCTCTTCCCTAAACTCATTTATTTTTTTATTAGTAGCTCTAATTAATTGTTTAGGTTTAAACTCCTTGTTTTTATTTGAAACTGCTAAAGGTTGAATTCGTCCTTAGTCTGTTATCTTCTATAAGCAAATTACTTCTACTGAATCTTGTGAAAATTTTCATTCACACCTATTCACCCCCCTCTAGGTGCTGTTACTAGCCCTTTCAATTGGTATCAGAGGTTGTATGTTTATTTTATTGAAGTGTTTTTATTTCTAAAGCTAAAGATCTATAACTAGTATTTTGGCTCTAGGATTGGTTAAAGGCCAAAGCAACACCAGACCTCCTTACTTTATTGGGAATGAATACAATGTGTGGAAGAACAAGATGAACGCATTCCTGAGATCAAAAGATCCCCTGGAATGGGATGTGGTAGAGAAAGATATCATTCCTAAAAATACATCAACCTTAGAAAGAGGAAAGGAAGTTGTAGATGCTGGCGAATCGACACATGCATAAATAACCAAAAGACAAGCTCTTGATGCTAAAGCCCTCTACTCCTTATATTGTACTTTATCTCTTACTGAGTATAATCGAATTTCTTCTTGTGAAACAGCAAAAGAAGTTTGGGACAGGTTGCATGTTACATAAAAAGGAACTAATCAAGTTAAAGAAACAAAAATCAATATCTTACTCGGACAGTATAAAGCCTTCAAGATGAAGCCTAGAGAATCCATCATAGACATGTTCAGTTGTTTCATAAAGATTGTAAACAGCCTAGCATATCAATGACAACCAATTTTAGGACCAATGAAGGTCAATAAATTGCTGCGTGGACTCTCCAAAGACTGGAATCATGTGAACAAATAAATTAGAGAAACCCAGAGGATCATGCCTCTTTTAGTAGACGAACTAGTTGGCACACTTCAATCATATGAAATGGAACAAATCAATGAAGAAGAAGATCCCAAAGGTAAGATGTCAATTGCTTTAAAATCTAATGATGATTCTAATGATACGGATTCAGAAGATGACATGGATGATGAAGAGTTAGCACTCATGATTAGGAAGTTCAGAAAGTTAAATAGGAAGGGAAGAAGTTCAACTGGAAAAAGCAAAGCACTCAAAAATTTCAGAAGAAACCAATTGAGGACAATGAAACCAACAAAGATGTGATATGCTTCGAATGAAAGAAAAAGGGGCACATTAGACCCAACTGTCCTCTGTTGAAGAAAAAGAAAGGAAGAACAGAGAAATACAAAAAGGCTCTCAAAACAAAGACATAGAGCAATACCGAATGCAAGGAAAGTGATGATAATATGCCAACATATATTTAATGGCTAATTCAGAATTGAACTCAGGCTCTGAAATAGATTCTGATTCGGACTCATACAAAGAAGTTGAAGTTAGCAATTTAAAAATTCCTATTAAAGTCTCAAAATATATAGATGAACTCAGTCTCAGTCTCAAAATATCTCTTAAAAGGATTTTCGAGCTAAAGAGAGAAAATTCTAAACTGAGGCAACAGGAAACTTTTTGGAAAGAAAAGTTTAAAAATCTGGATAAAAGTTTTGGTGATTTGAAAGAAAATTCGGGTTTTCTTTCAAAGGAAAATGCCTTTTTGAAAGAAGATACTTCAAATATCACAAAAAGATGTTAAAAAGGATCTGAGAAGTTGGAGAAAATTCTTTCTATAAAAAGACCTTATTTTAACAATTCTGGTTTGGGTATGACTCCAGAAACTATTCTTTTAATTGATTTCCCAAAGTTAAAGGAAGAATCAAATAAAGACCTACAAAAACATTTTACAAAAATCATTTTCAAAAAGTTTTTGTAAAACTTGTTGGCCGAAGTGCTCTCAAATGTTCAAAGTGTAACGGCTCAGAACATTATGAGAAGGAATGTCCTAAGATTTGGAGACCTCTTAAAAGGGATTGGGCAAAGACTTTTTTCAATACTAACTCTTATGGACCCAAGAAAGTATGGGTACTAAAGACAACTTGAGTTCTTCTTTTGATGACAGGTCACTATCAAGAAAAAGATCAAATAGTATTTGGATAGTAGCTGTTCGAGACACATGACAAGAGATGAGTTTGCCAAGAAGGTTCAGAATGAGAAAGGATATGCTATTTCGAGCATGCGAATAAACCATGGAGGTGAGTTTGAAAATCAAGACTTTGCGAAGTTTTGTGATAAATTGGTTTCTAGCATGTTTTTTCTTCTCCATACACTCCAGAACAAAATGGGATTGTGGAAAGAAAGAATAGATCCTTGCAGGAGATGGTAAAAATTCTCTTAATTGAGATCAATATTTCCTCTCGATTTTGGGCTGAAGCAGTTTCTATAGCTTACTACATTATTAACAGAGTGCTTTTGAGGCCTATTTTAGAGAAAACTCCTTATGAAGTGTATAAAGGAAAGAAGCCAAATATTTATTACTTTCATGTGCTTGGCTATAAGTGTTATGTTTTGAAAAATGCAAATGATCAAATTGGGAAGTTTGAAGAAAAATCAGACGAAGGAATTTTCTTTGGCTACTCAACCTCAAGCAAAGCCTACAGAGTTTTCACAAGAAGACTCAATTTTGTGGAATAATCTATGAACGTCGAGTTTCAAGACTTTATACAGAATCAACTAGATCAGACTCAACTTGAAGAATCTGAACCTGCTCTAGACTTTATAAAGTTTACTTCCCCAGAAGTGGTTCAGACTTCTGAAGATCAACAACAAGCAAAATTAGAGGATTTAACTGAAGCAGAAGATCAGCAGACTCTCAGACCAACTAGCAACTGAAAGCATAAGTCAAGTCATCCCAAAGAACTTATCATTAGCAATATTGATGAAGGAATTCGCACCAGATCAAAAAGGCGAGAAGAGTCTAGTGCTTTGGCACTTGTTTTCGAGAATGAACCCAATAGTGTAGAAAAAGTCTTGACTGACGAAAGTTGGATCGAAGCTATACAAGAAGAGCTCAAATAGTTTAGCATCAACGAAGTTTGGGAGCTAATTCCTAAATCTAAAGGTAAGTCTATTATTGGAACTAAATGGGTTTTCAGAAATAAGATGGACGAGAAAGGAAAAGTGGTCAGGAACAAAGCAAGACTTGTGGCCAAAGGACATACGTAAGAAGAATGGATAGACTATGACGAGACCTATGCACTAGTAGCGAGGTTAGAAGCAATTAGATTGTTACTTGCTTTTGCTTGCTATTAATATTTCAGGTTATTCCAAATGGATGTAAAAAATGCATTCCTAAATGGATTTATCCAAGAAGAAGTATATGTGGAACAACCACTTGGATTTGAAGATTCAAGAAAGCCAGACTTAGTCTACAGACTGAAAAGGGCTTTGTATGGACTGAAGCAAGCACCTCGAGCCTGGTATGAAAGGCTAAGTAAATTCATAACCAAAAATGGTTTTGTTAAAGGAAATATAGATACTACTTTGTTCATAAAAGGATAGGGTAATGATTTTCTACTAGTTCAAATTTATGTTGATGATATTACTTTTAGATATCCTAATGAAAATCTATACAAGAAATTCTCTAGATGTATACAGAATGAATTCGAGATAAGTATGATAGGTGTGTTAACTTTTTTTTTTTTTTTTGGGATTGCAAGTTAAATAATCAAAGAAATGTATTTTTATTCACCAAGAGAAGTATGCGAAAGATCTAATCAAGAAATTTGGATTGGAGAATTGTAAAAAGATAGAGACGCCAATGTCAAGTTCTTCGAAGTTGGACAAAGATGAAGGAGAAAAGAAAGTAGACCAAAAGCTTTACAAAAGTATTATTGGTTCGCTTCTTTACCTTACTACATCTAGACCTGACATCTTGTTTAGTATTTGTACTTGTGTTAGATCCCAATTAGATCCCAAAGAATCTCACTTAAGTGCTACAAAATGCATGATTAAATACGTTGCAATTACTCTAAAGCTAGGTCTGTGGTATACTAAAGAAGGATATTTTACTCTCCTTGGATATTCAGATGCAGATTTAGCAGGTTGTAAAGTTGATAGAAAAAGTACTTCTGGTACTTGTCAACTGCTGGACAACAAGCTAGTGTCTTGGTTCTCAAGGAAGTAGAGTACTGTAGCTCTTTCAACAGCTGAAGCAGAATATATAGCTCTTAGGAGCTGTTGTTATCCAATTTTGTGGATAAGGCAACAGCCAAGAGACTTCGGAATTGAAGAATCATGCATCGAGATCAAATGCAACAACACCAGTGCCATCAATCTCACGAAGAACCCAATTTTCCAGTCAAGGACAAAACATATAGAGATTCGACACCATTTCCTAAGAGATTATGTTCAGAGTGGAGAAGTTATCATTTGGTTTATTGACTTGAAGAATCAATTGACATATATATTTACAACACCACTGGAGAAAAGACTATTTGAGTCTATTCGCACCAGACTGAATATCATATGTTCTATCGGTTAAAGTCTAAAGGTGGTCAGATTTAGAATGTCCAAAAACTACTTCTGTAAGTTAATCTATCTTTAATGCAGGAAATTTATTTTTAGCATGAAAATTCTGAAAATGTACGTTGATTTTTAAATCATTACTTGCCTATTTTATTTTTAGAAATTATCTTTTTCAAAATCTTGAATTTTTGTCAATTTTTATTTTCGAAAAAGACAGTTTTATTTATCCTTTGTGATGATCTGTATACCTCGTTTCACTTGCTTTATATACCGTCAAAGTCCTTCTCCATTTATGTTGTTACAAAACCTAGGATACAAAATTCCTACTCTCTCACTTTTACTCTCAAAGTTTACTCTACAAGTTTTCACATTTTTTCAACCGAACGAGTTCGAGAAATCCTCCTCGAATGTGAAGATGTCTTTTCAGAGGAAATCGTCTCGGATTGCAAACAGGGGACCACATAATAAGCTAGAGGGTCCTACTCATTTTGACTTAACCAAGGAAGAAGATTCTCCTCAACAACAACAACAACATTCTCAACAGCATTAGCGTGCGACTTAAGATCCTTCGCGCCAACAAGCGAAAGAAGAGATCGTGGAAGATATTGAACCCATAAGAACGTTAAAACCCCAATTTCTCTTTAAACTCTACACTTAGGTAAAGGAGGGTGGTACTGCGATGACGTTGATTGATAAGTTTCTATGAGAATGTGGATACAAGAACGAGACTATGCTCTTGTGATTAATGGAAATGTTAGGCATTGCACCTGAAGGTTTGGCAAACAAGATGTTTGCTAACTTTCCAAGTGATCCGCGGTTTAGTCCTTTTAGTCAGCCAGAGGTGAAGGATGATGATGAGAGAATGTATATGAATTTTCAGCCTAGGATGGGCGTTGCTGCTAATGTTCGTGGTGAGGGAACACGTTTGTTTCGTTCTAAAGACCACATAAAGACTTATTTGAAATTGCTGAAGAGAGGGGTGATGAACCCTCAAATTGTGGATTTTGATTTCTTGGATTCTTTGAAGGTGAACCTTGTTGCGACCTAAAAATTTCCGGGGTGCACTACCTAGATTTTAGGTTAATGGATTACTAAGTTTTAAACTTAGTTCAGGCCCTCCCAAACCCATACCAATTCGCGACTTAGGGTTCAAGTTTTTTAAATAGGCAGATGAATTTTATCTAGGAGTCACCACTAATCAGTTTTCGGTAGGTCGATTAGACATCTAAGTAAAATAATGGGAGAATTATTTTACTACTACGAACCAGAGACTAAGGGTACGGGGACTTGGTTATACTAGACTTCTTTAATGCCATTTCGATACCATTTCTTTTATTTTCAATAATGTTTTTGAATACAACCTGGATTGATTTTAAATCTATTTTATTAACACATGAGGTGATCATACGGGTGCGCAAACAATCAATTTAACACCCAAGAAAGCAAAAAAACAAAAAAAAAAATGTAGGACTTACCTCGTAGCAACGAAAGCATGTGCATTGTTAGATCACAATTCACTTCATCAACCCTAAATATGATTTCTAATTAACACGCAATTTCTTTTTTATCTTTACTTATTTAATGAGAATCATGCTTTATGCAATGCAATATGACATAATTCTAATGACAGGCAATTTCTAATTAAATGGACTCAGTAACAATCACTAAATAGCATACATTTTATGAAGCTAATTCTAAATGACATGTGATGACATTTTGTATTTATATATATTTTTTCTTTTTAAAAGGAATGCAATCTATCCAAGGAATTAATACTAATTTATCCTAAGTCATTTTTTGTATTTTTTTTATGAAATTCAAAATTAGAAAAATGTGAAAAGTTATCTAGCTAAATTAAGATTCTATCCAACTTAATATTAAGGATTAGCTTAGCCTAAACCATAATTTAAATCAAGATATTATCTTAACCTAACAATCTCTAACCTAAGATGCAGTCTATCTAAATCAATCTAATTTTAAAATGAGATATGCAATTTTATCTTGATATGTAATGACATACAAAGGATGCTCTAATTCTACATGACATAATGATGATTTTTGTTTTTTGTTTTTAAATTAATTTTGAAATAAGTAATTAAACATGCAATTTAAGCTAATGAAACAAAAATCTAACATCCTAAATTTATTTTCTATTTTTTATTTTTATCCTTTTTTTTTTTTATTTTGAAACTTCATGATAAATGGAATGTTTAGTTTAAATATGCAAATAACCCTAAAGCATGCAATATTCTCACTTAAACATATTTCAAGATAAATAAAGCAATCAAGACAAGATATACCTTTCACAACTATCAAAAATATCACACATCATTCAGATCAAAGGGTAATTTTTTGCTACTAAAATTGATAAACTGATCTTAAGCCTTAAAGATCAAAATATCAATTTTATTCCCACTTGATTAATTATTTCATCTAAAGTCTCATAGTTGAAATAAAAAACCCAGACGCGGTTGTGAATCAAGTGATTTGTTGGAATTTCTAATTTTGCATAGGGAAATATCTCAAATAAAGATAAAGATAAAGATAAACTTGGTTAGTGAAATAAAGCAAATATACCTAATTCAATTTTTCTTTCTTTTTTTCTTAAAAAAAATGGGAAAAAGCTTGGTCGTTTCGGAGCTCTGGCGAGGGGAGTCATCGGCAAGGGTTTCCGGTGACGGCATTGCGAGCAGCACGTCTGGCGTGGAGCAGCGAGGCTTGACGTCGGGCACTGAGGAGAGGAGAATAGTGACAGTGTGGGCTCCAGCGGCATCGGGTCGCGGCAGGGACAGCGACATGGCAACGGTAGAGTGTCGGGCGGAGGCGAGCAGGCGATGGGGCTGGGTGTGAGCTATTGTTGGTGTGAGACCGACTAAGGGGAGCAACGGGGCGCTGAGTCGCAGGTCGAAGCTGAGGCGTCAACTGGCGGGGGTGCTCATGCAACCGACGCGGACAGAGGTGGCGTGGGCTGAGGTGTGGGTTGCTACGGGATCGAGCGGCGAAGCTGGGTCGCGGTTGCTAGAGTTAGCGAGGAAGGCTCGCGAGTTACGGAGATGCAATGGCATTGGGTGGAGGCGAGCTTAGATTTGTAGGTGTCGGGGCACTCTAACGATGAGATTGAGTTCAGATCTGGTGGAGGTTCTGCAGGCGGCAGCGACGCAGTGAGCAGAGGGGGGTCGAGCACTAGAGAGCAGTGGTGGTGAGTAGCAGCATCACTGGTGAAGGGGACTCTGGCGCGGTGGCGAGCGATGCTGGGCGACGGTGCAGGTGCTGGGTGGAGGTTCGCTAGTGTTAGGCGAATAGAGCTTTGACGCTATGACAGGTAGTGGCGTGACAGCGGGCGAGCACTGGAGACAGTAGTGCGGGCGTCGAGGGGGGTGCTACACGTCAAAGGCGAGTTTGGAGGGGCGGTGGTGGTGGCTCCGGCGCAATGGCCGGCGCGTCGGGGGCCCTCACGGAGAAGATGAACAGTCGCCTTTTTTTTTTTTTTTTTTTTTCGCTTTTTCTCTGTTGACCGTACGCTTACGTCACTGCTGCGCCCCTACTTTCTCTTTTCTGACTTTGTCTTCGTACGGAGGAGTTTCCTCTCTTTTTACTCTTTCTCCTATGCACAAATTCTTTTCTCAAATTTTTTGAAAATCCTCTAAAATTTCGAATCCCCCTCCTTTTTGTCATGAAAATTGTGGCCTTTCTATAGTGTTTCTAGATGGCCGTTTTTCTATGGTATTTTCCAAGTTTCTAACTTCTGTTGCATTGATTTATGGTTGCAAATCGAGCGTGATTTCATAATCAGCTTGATTTTGCTTCAATTCCTTCCCTTTTATCAAAATCATTGCCCTCTATTCACCTAATTTTTTTGATTGCTTCTACATTTAACAAAATTTGGATATTCAATTTCCATGCATACTCAATCAATAAATTCCGACTTCCATGCATAATTAATTTAGATTGATTTTCCCCATATTTTCTTTTTATTTGTGATTTTTATTTTATTTTTTAGGGTTACCAAAAAATTAGGTGTCAACAGCTGCCCCCATTTGAAAGTGAGCTTGCAGAGGTTGCCTTTAAAGATAAGTTGAGACCTAAATTTTGATCATGCACATGCACTGAATGACTCAATTTTTTATTTTTTATTTTTTTCGGGAAAATGAATTCCATTTTGAAATGCAATTTATATGATGCATGGAAATGCTAATGCAAATGATAAGGGAACATACCTAGAATAACTTACCTTCGAGGAGGGTAGAGTAATTCAAGATAGTTGGCGTTACACGTCTAGGACCCGTACCTTTTTACAATCTCCTAAAATAGTAATAGGGTTAAGAGAAGGCTGCCTTCCTAGGACTCGTACATTTTTACGGTCACCCAGTATGGAAAATAAACAAAAAATGTAGGACTTACCTCGTAGCAACGAAAGCATCTACATTGTTAGATCATAATTCACATCATCAATCCTCAATATGATTTCTAATTAATGCGCAATTTCTTTGTTATCTTTACTTATTTAATGAGAATCATGCTTTATGCAATGCAATATGACCTAATTCTAATGACATGCAATTTCTAATTAAATGTACTTAGCAACAATCACTAAATAGCATGCATTTTATGAAGCTAATTCTAAATGACATGCGATGACATTTTGTATTCTTATATATATTTTTTAAAAAAAGAATGCAATCTATCCGAGGAATTGAAACTAATTTATCCAAAGTCATTTTTGTATTTTTTTATGAAATTCAAAATTAGAAAAATGCGAAAAGTTATCTAGCTAAATTAAGATTCTATCCAACTTAATATTAAGGATTAGCTTAGCTAGACCTAATTTAAATAAAGATATTATCTTAACCTAGCAATCTCTAACCTAAGATGCAATGTATCTAAATCAATCTAATTTTAAAGTGAGATATGCAATTTTATCTTGATATGTAATGACATAGAGAGGATGCTCTAATTCTATATGACATAATGGTGATTTTTGTTTTGTTTTTTTAAATTAATTTTGAAATAAGTAATTAAACATGCAATTTAAGCTAATGAAACAAAAATCTAACATCCTAAATTTATTTTATTTTCTTTTTTTTTTATCCTTTTGTATTTTATTTCTAAAATTCATGATAAATGGAATGTTTAGTTTAAATATGCAAATAACCCTAAAGCATGCAATATTCTAACTTAAACATATTTCAAGATAATAAAGCAATCAAGACAAGATAGACCATTCACAATTATCAAAAATACTACACATCGTTCAGATCAAGGGTAACATTTCGCTAGTAAAATTGATAAATTGATTTTAAGCCTTAAAGATGAATATCAATTTTATTCCCGCTTGATTAATTATTTCATCTAAAGTCTTATGGATGAAATAAAAAAAACCCAGGCGAGATTACGAATTAGGTGATATGTTGGAATTTCTAATTATGCATAGGGAAATATCTCAAATAAGTAAACAAGAAATAAAATAAAATCAATAAATAAAATTAAAAGATAAAGATAAACTTGGTTAGTGAAATAAAGCAAATATACCTAATTCAATTTCTCTCTCTCTCTCTCTCTCTCTCTCTCTCTCTCTCTCTCTCTCTAAAGAAAAAAAGGGAAAAAGCTTGGCTGATTCAGAGCTCCAGCGATGGGAGTAGCCGACGAGGGTTTCCGGCGAGGGCACAGCTGGCAACACGTCTAGCGCGGGGTGGCGAGGGTTGACGTCGGGCACTAGGGAGATGCGAGCAGTGGCGGTGTGGGCTCCAGCGGTGTCGGGTTACGGCAGGGACAGTGGCACGACAATGGCTGAGCGCTGGGCGGAGGCGAGCAGGCGACGGGGCTGGGCGCGAGCTATTGTTGGTGCAAGACCAACTCAGGCGAGCAAGGGGGCGTTAGGTCGTGGGTTGGAGCTAAGGCATCGATCGACGGGGGTGCTCGTGCAGCCGATGCGGATGGAGGTGGTGCGAGCTAAGGCGCAGGTTGCTGCGGGATCGAGCAGCGGAGCTGGGTCGCAATTGCTGGCTTCGGCGTGGGGGGCTCGCTGGTTACGGAGACATGATGGCGTTGGGTGATGGCGAGCTCAGATCTGCAAGTGTCGGGGCGCTCCAATGGCAAGATCGGGTTCAGATTTAGTGGAGGTCTTGCAGGCGGCGATGGCGCGGTGAGCAAAGGAGGGTCGAGTGCTCTAGAGTAGCGGTGGCGAGCAGTGGCATCGCTGGTGAGAGGGACTCTGGCACGGTGGCGAGCAACGCTGGGCGGCGGTGCAGGTGCCGGGTGGAGGTTCGCTGGTGGTGGGCGAATAGAGCTTCGGCGCGACAACAGGTAGCGGTATGACAGCAGGCAAGCATCGAAGACGGTAACACAAGTGTCGAGGGGGGGTGTTGCGCATCGGAGGCGAGTCTGGAGGGGCGGCGATGGCGGAGGCGTGGTGGTGGCTTCGACGCGATGGCCGATAAGTCGAGGACCCTCATGGAGAAGATGAATAATCGGCCCCCTTTCTTTTCTTTTTCTTTTTTTTTTTTCACTTTTTCTCTGCTGACCGTACGCTTACATCACTGTTGCGCCTCTGCTCTCTCTTTTCTGATATTGACTTCGTACGGAGGATTTCCTTTCTTTTTTTTACTCTTTCTCCTATGCACGAATTCTTTTCTCAAAATTTTTTGAAAATCGTCCTCTAAAATTTCGAATCCCCTTCCTTTTTGTCATGAAAATTGTGGCATTTTTATAGTGTTTCCAGATGACTATTTTTCTAGGGTATGTTCCGCGTTTCCAACTTCTGTTGCATTGATTTATGGCTGCAAATTAAGCGTGATTTTGCAATCAGCTCGATTTTTCTTTGATTCCTTCCCTTTTATCAAAATCATTGCCCTCTATTCACCTAATTTTTTTTTATTGCTTCTGCATTTAACAAAATTTGGATATTCAATTTTCATGCATAATCAATCAATAATTTCCGACTTCCATGCATAATCAATTTAGATTGATTTTCCCCATTATTTCTTGTTATTTGTGATTTTTATTTTATTTTTTAGGGTTACCAAAACATTAGGTGTCAACAAACTTGAGGGAGAAGTTTGCTCTCCTTCAACTTAAAAGATTTTGGTCTGAGACTTCTGTCGCTTACCCTAAATTAACTGCATATTTATATTCAAATTTGTCTTTTCTAGACACAAATAGATTTCGTTTTATTGTAAGGATAAAAGAGTTTGTGGTAGATGTGGACACATTGGCGGATGTTATTGGTGTGAAAAGAGAGAGTTTCCAACCAATAAATGTGTCTGTTGGTCATGCAACAATATTTCTTGTTCGGGATAGACTTGCTGAAGGTGGGATTTCCTATTCCAAAATAACTGCCTCCAACATTTTGCTACACAAGGTTATGATCAACTGTATCTAACCCAAGTCAACCTCTAAGACAAATGTCTCTCGTTCTGAAGCAAAATTGATGTTCGCCATCAGTAATGGGATGAAATTCTTGCTGCCACACACAATCCTGATGCACATGTACAGGACTGTTGTTAAAGACAAGGGACAACTCCTTTATTCAGCGCTAGTCACCAAATCTTGAATGAGATGTCCCCAACCAAAACAAAACAAGACTTTATTGCGAAAAAAAGGAAAGACAAAGAGCCTATGAGTGCACCTACCAAGAAGAGGAGAGCCCTATCTTGCAAGATGAAAGGGATGAGGATGATCTCACTCTCTCTGCATTTGCCTTGAAAAATCTACAGAGTTTTGTTAGTTTTGAGCAGCCATAGGATAGAGAGGAAAGAGGACGAGAAGAGACAGAGTAGAGAAGTGAAGGAAGAGAAAAGAGAAGAGAAAGAGTGAAGAAGAAGAGCAGAAGAAAGAGAAAGATAAAGAAGAGAAGAAAGAGAAGAAGAAGGAAGGGAAACAGAAGAAGAAGAGGGTCAAGATGACTCTTTTGAGCCAACATTTGCAGTATTCTTGTCAGATGATTCTAAGAAGACTCGGAATGGAACTGCAGGAGATGCAAGAGAAAAAGAATATCACTTGGGAGCTGAGAAAGAACAATAAGAAGATTTTTCTTCTCCACCTGTCGCCATAAAGACGGGGGAGCTGCTGAGAAAATATGTATTTCTTCTTCACTTGTTTTTAGCAATGATGATGTTAACAGATCTCCAGCAGATCTAGAGGATGTCTATGCCTCTCAATTTCCTAAAGCTGATGTTGAGGCATCCTCTCCAAGTCTTGGTGATCAACCTGTTGATGTTCCCTCAAATCCCACAACTCCTGAAATCAACTTGTCTAGACCTAGTGCACCAATAGAACCAACAGCAGACTTCCAAAGGCTGTTAGAAATCCTTTTGGATTTGAAGGTTAGCAATATGGGATGGAGTTTGAGATCAAGAACCTCTATAATGCTTTCAAATCTACTTCAGATTCTATACACAAATAGGTACAAGCCCTTGAGCTTCACATTCAAGATACTGCCAAGGGTGAGGATATTGAGAAGTTGAAGGAGACTTTGAGGAAGCTAAAGGAGACTGTGAAGTCTATGGGGGATTTCCAGCTCGTTCGCATTCCCAAATAGCCCTGATTTTATTCAACTCTTTTTTATTTTTCTCCACTTTTTTGCTGTTGACAAAAAGGGGAAGAATGTGTAGATTTTATATTTGACCTTATTTGGTTTTTATTCGTTGAACTTTTGGTGCTGTGTTGGACTTTTGTTTAATTGCTATTTGATTGTGAATTTTTGAACTTTTTGATACTCATAGTAACTTACTTTGGTAATACTGATTATGGCTGGATATGTATTTGTCTTATCTTTTCAAGATTAACATGTTTTCAGCGGTTGCAGAATCGATGCTATCTAGGTTTTAATCAACTTAGTTTTATAAGATATTATGTATTGCCTAAGAGTTGTTTTGCAAGTCAAAAGTTCTTAAATCTACAGGAAAGTTTTGTCACAATAAAAAATGGGGAGATTGTAGAAGAAAACTCCTTTACTGTTTTGAAGTTAACAAAACATTTCCAAAAATCTAGTCTGAAGACTTCCAGACTCTAGAGTCAAAGTCTGAAGATCGCCAGATTTTAGATTCAAAGTCTGCCCACACTGACAGTTTCTAGACCGAAGAATGAAGACTTATCCAGATGCGAGTTTATCTTGAAGGATTCGACTCGTATGATTTATGGATGACCTTATGGCTGGATATAGCACCTACATAATTAACTATTTTTATTGGAATCAATTCGGATAATCAAATCTTTTGGAAGGCAAGCAAAATTTGAAGGTTCCACTTATGGAAACGAATATCCTGATTGTATGGGCGAACATGATTGATGGGCTTTCATCACAAATCATCGAACGACTTGAGATCTCCTTCATTGATTCTATCCAATAGATCAGAAAATTTTCTTTGAAAAGTGCCAACGGTCATAAAGGCATGAAGAAGTATTTAAGGTGGACTCTCTAGTTGTTTGATAGAGTGCGTGAAAGAAAAATTTGAAAGTCCGAAGCTTCCTAGTTTTTTGTTATTCCATTCATCGAGCTCAAAGTTGTATACACAAAAGAGGGAAACTCACAGTGAGACTTTGTGAGAGATCGGTAGAGACTCTTCACTGAAAAGTCAAGATCACAAGTTGTGAAATTTCTTTTGATTTTTAGTGAAATCCAGCCAGTAAGCTATCAGCGCGGGAGAGTGGACATAGGCTTAATCTAAGTTGAATCACTATAAATCTTGTGTTCTTATTCTATTCCCTAAACTCCTTTATTTTTTATTTGTAGCTCTAATTAACTGTTTAAATTTAAACTCCTCGTTTTATTTGAAATTGCTAAAGGTTGAATTCGTCCTTAGTCTGTTATCTTTTATAAGCAAATTACTTCTACTGAATCTTGCGAAAATTTTCATTCACACGTATTCACCCCCCTCTAGGTGTTGTTATTAGCTCTTTCACAAGGAAATGGAGAAATGAGACAAAAGTGAAGATAACCATTGAAGAGGAAGATATCCATGGTTAAACCCAATGGCACTTATCTATTCATTTACGGATAAAATCGATGTGCTATCGTGGGCCAAGAATTGTGGAATTGCAATTGTCATCGCTTGTCATCGCATGTAGAGTATTAACTGCTTGTAAGCTATTATTTTTAGTAGATTATAAAAGACAGTGTGCGGTGACTGTAAGAAGGACCACGATAATCAAGAACAAATTTATGTATTTTCAGTTTATCATTATATATCCAATTTCCTGTATTAGCAGTACTTTCCCTTTAAATTTATTGTTTTTCATCCATGTTATGCAATCCAATTTATTTCCGAATTGCCACTGAACTCTTTTAACAAAAAACCGAAGATTAACCTTTTTTTTTTCCCACTAAATGGGACAAATCCTGATTTCTAGTGAAACAATATGCAATTATTCAGTCCGATCATTTCTTGCAGACTCGTGGTGGTTCGTATCACGTTAAATTTCGATTGCCTATTTTTTTTAATTACTGAGAGCTCATTCCAACAGTCTAAGCCAACTCAAAGAAAGTTAGCTGTGCGGCTTCCGCACGATTGGAAGGTGCATATATATAAAGCTAGTGAATTTGATGAAGCGGAGGATATGAATGATGTATTAGATTAAATTCACGTTTGCCTAGATGCTGGTTGTTTTCTGTCGGGCGTTTTGTCTCCGGATAAAGAAACAAGTTGTCACTCTCGGTATATTTCCACAATGCCGTAATCCCCTCATTCTGAACCTCTGTTACTTTATTCACCAAAGGGTTTTTTTTTTTTTTTTTTTTTTTCTCCTGTTCTTGTTTCTCAAGTGAAAGCAATGCCATTTCTTCATTGTAACAGCTAGCTCAGGTGCTTCTCTTGTTTGACGTCAATCCTTTCATTAATTGAAACCTACCCTTGAAAGTGGTCATCATCCAGTCGTCTCATTTAGGTTAATGGAGCTGAAAAGGATATGGTGCAAATCCGATTACATGTATTGCAAAGATGATTCGCGACAATTGCCGAGAAAGAAAGAAGTTGACCATATCATTAGCCATTTGAAAAGATGCTGACATACTTTCCAACAAACTTTGAACGTTTTGACAAGCCGACTGATTCACGATATAAATAGAAAGCTCACCAATGTAAATTTTAATTTATCTCTTGACTTTGAGTGTGTACAAAACGCGATTAGCTGGACTCTTGAAACTGCATAATAGAGAAAATATATAATAAAAAAAAAAGGAGGAAAGTTCTTCTTTGCTACAAAGCCTGCGGAATCCGAAAAAAAGGAAATGAAATTGTGGGGCCCAAAGTCAAAGTGTTGACTCTAGACACACGCACGTAGAAGAATTCCCTTTTGGCATCAAGGAGTCATTTGCACGCGTATAAAACAATTTTTGGTGGGCCCAGGTCAAAAATAGGAGTATTTTTACGTAGGGTTTCTTTTCTTTCGGTGTGTTGCTGTTGCACCCATACGAGAGAAGCCGCTTGAAGCCTTTGAAGAGAAGCGAAGCCATACGTACGTAAAGAAAAGAAAAGACACTGGAGTTCTTGTTTTTCAGCGTATGTAAAGCGTTTGGTTTTGAGCTTGAATGCGTGGTAATTTTGTATCGTGAGTTTATATCCAAGTGAATTGTTTATTTATAAACACTTTGAATTTGGGGTTAAATCTAGGTATGGGAAACACTTGAGCATACGAGTAATTGTAAACGATGATTTTCCAATTATAGTGGATTATTTGCTGTTGGCTCTCCCAATGGACGTGACGTGGGTACTAATACTTGGACTGAACCACGTAAATTTTTGTTGTCCTTATTATTTCTCGTTTATTTCTCTGGTGATTTCGCGTTGACGTAAATTGCAAGATCCTGCCGTTTCTGCATATTATATTCCAACAATTGGTATCAAAGCTTGGGATTGGATTTTTTAATTGTGGTTCGGAGTTTTTGCTTGTTTGATTATTATTTGGAAATTCTATTATTGCAATTATGTTTGAGAGGAAATCTGAAATTGAAAAGTTTAACAGGAGCAATAACTTTGTATTATGGAGCGTTAAGATGGACAAACCAAGGTTTGGCCAAGGTACTGGATGGTGATGATGAGTTGTCTGTTATAATGAAAGCCTTAGAAAGGGTAGAGCTAATGAAAAAAGCAAAAAGCACAATCCTGTTAAATTTGTTGAATGAGGTCTTAATAGAGGAACCTGATGAGAAGGATATCGCAGCATTATGGGCAAAATTTCAAGCACTCTATGTGAAGAAAGATTTGAACAATCGCTTGTACATGTTGAAAAAGATGTTTCAATTTAGATATACAGAAGGTACGTCTATCAGAACCCACCTAAATGAATTTGATAAACTCATGATGGATCTGAAGAACATCGATAAGATGCTTGATGATGAAGAACAAGGCATGATGTTGTTAGCCTCTTTACTAAAGTCATGGGAGCACTTTATTGATTCATTGTTGTAGAGGCGTACTACAATTACCTCAGAAGAGTTAAAGTCCGCCTTATTCTCTAAGAAGTGGCAGAGAAAGTTGCGAGATGACGATCTGACGCAAGGAGTAGCGCAAGCATTGACGATTTAGAGTATAGAACAATATCGAGAGCCTAGTAGTAGCAGAGGTAAAAGCATATCAAAATAATGCCATAGAAAGTCTAAGGGACGTGTTAAGTGCTTTGAGTGTCACGAGGAGGGGCACATTAGGAGAGATTGTCCAAAGCAGAAGAATAAAACTGATAGGCAGAATGCCACAAGCAGTGTGGCAAACGTTGTCGAAGGGAGTAATAGTGATGTAGAAGCTATTTTATGTGTGGCTACTACTTCGTCAGGAGACGAATGGGTGCTAGATTCAGGTTGTTCTTATCACATGACGCCTCATAAGAACTGGTTTACTACTTATCAGATTGCAGATGGTGGTAAAGTTCTTTTGGGGAATAATGCAGTCTATAAGGCTGTGAGGATAGGGACAATTTGAATTCGGATGCATGATGGGGTGGTGCGCACATTGACAGATGTGAGGCATGTACCAAAACTCAAGAAGAACCTTATTTCTCTAGGGACACTCAATGACATCAGGTGTAGGTACACCGTTGAAGGTGAAGTATTAAAAATCTCTCGAGGTGACATGACAATGATAAAGGGGAAGAAAGTGAATACTCTCTATCATCTACCGAGAGAGACCATGACCAAAACCATTATAGTTTCATCAAGTGAGTCAGACTCTAACTTGACTCAATTATGGCATATGCACTTAAGGCACATGAGTGAGGTAGGTATGAAGATGCTGAGTAAAAGAGGGTTGTTAAAGGGTCAAAAGACAGAGAAGCTGGACTAATGTGAGGACTGCATCTTTGGGAAGCAGTATCGAGTTACGTTTACTATAGCCATTCATTCGACCAAATGACCAGTTGAATATATTCATTTAGACATCAGGGGCCCGTATTCGATTCCTTTAAAAGGAGGTGCTCAATATATGCTAACATTTATCGACGATTATTCGAGGAAGGTATGGGTTTACTTTCTGAAGCACAAATATAATGTGTTTGATTGATTCAAGAAATTTAAGGCATTGATTGAGAAGCAGTTAGATAAACAAATCAAGTGCCTGAGATCTGATAATGGCATGAAGTTCTGTGATAAAGATTTTACTAAGTTTTGTGAGAAATAATGTATTGTGAGACACCGCACAATACCTGGGACACCATAGCAGAATGGCGTGGCCGAATGGAAGAACAAAACTTTGCTTGAGTGAGCTCGATTTATGCTTTCGCATGTGGGACTTGGCAAGGAATTTTGAGCCAAAGCAGTGAACATGGCATGTTACCTGGTTAATTGATCTCCAATATCTACCATCGAGTGGAAGACTCCTAAGGAAGTATGGTCGGGGAAACCTGTTGTTTATTCCGGATTACGTATATTCGAATGCCTTTCATATGCTCATGCGAGTGATAGTAAGCTTGAGCCGAGGGCGAAGAAGTGCATATTTCTGGGTTATGCACATGGGATGAAAGGCTACCGGCTGTGGTGCACCGATCTTAGATCACCTAGTTTTCTAATCAGTAGAGATGCGATCTTTGATGAGACTACAATGCTTTAACAGAGGAGTTCTGAGACATAACCAATAGAGAAGACAGATCATAATGTCATTAGTGAGGTGGAGCTTCAGGTGGAGACTTCGGAGACCTTGAAGGTAATAGAGGTTGAGACTACAGATGAAACCACAGTTCCTGAAGTTGATGATAGTGAACAACCAGCAAAGCCACAGCACAATATAGTCGTAGATAAACAGAGAAGACAGATTAAATCACCAGTACGTTATGGTTATACAAATATTGCTTATGCATTAATTATAGGTGATAAGGTGGCGACAGATGAGCCTTCATCTTACTCTGAGGTGATGGCTAGTTTGGAATTATCACAGTGGCTAGGGGCTATGAGTGAAGAGATTATATCACTCCATCGAAATCAGACATGAGAGTTGGTCAAAGTACCCAAGAGCCAAAAGATTGTCAGAAGTAAATGGGTCTTTAAACGGAAAGAAGGCATTCCCAATGTCGAGGCAGCAAGGTATAAGGCGAGACTTGTGGTGAAGGGTTATACACAGCGTGAGGGCATTGACTACAATGAGGTGTTCTTTCCTATGGTAAGACATACTTCGATTCGTGTTTTACTTGCCTTGGTTGCTTTGCAGGATCTCGAATTAGAGCAACTAGATGTGAAAACAGCGTTTCTTCATGGTTAGTTGGAAGAGCAGATTTACATGAGGCAACTAAAGGGATTTGCTATTCCGAATAAAGAAGATCATGTTTACTTATTAAAGAAATTTTTGTATGAGCTGATATAGTCTCCTAGGCAGTGGTATAAATGTTTTGATGCTTTCATTGCTAGTCAAGACTATACAAAAAGTCAGATGGATAGTTGTGTCTACTTTAAGAGATTGGAGAATGGTTCTTTAATTTATTTACTTTTATATGTTGATGATATGCTGATAGCAGCTAAGAATATGTCTGATATTGATATGTTGAAGAGGCGGTTAAATGCTAAATTTAAGATGAAAGATTTAGGTGCTACAAAGAAAATATTAGGTATGGAGATTTTGTGTGACAGGACTGTAGGAGTTTTACATCTATCTTAAAAGAAATATATTGAGAAGATCATAACACGTTTTAATATGCAGTCAGCAAAATCTGTAAATACACCTTTAGCGAAGCACTTTAAACTTTCAGATGTCACTGCAAATTGAGAAGAAGGAGAAGCATATGTCCCGTGTTCCTTATTCTAGTGTTGTAGGTAGTATTATGTATGCTATCGTGTGCACTAGGCCTGATATTTCACAAGCTGTGAGCGTGGTTAGTCGCTATATGAAGCGTCCTGGTAAAGCTCATTGGGAAGCCATAAAGTGGGTATATTGTACAGAAGAGATAGCAATGGCAATGAGACCACTGCTTTTGTGGACGCTGGTGACTTGGATGATCACAGGTCTTTAGTAGGGTACGTGTTTACGCTAACGGGAGGTGCAGTTAGTTGGAAATCGCCTTTACAGGATCACATTGCCTTGTCTTCGACTGAGGCAGAATACATGGCACTAACCTTTATAGCAAAAGAGGCGATATGGTTATGAGGTTTGCTTTTGGACTTTGGGTTAGAACAGAAAAGTATGGATATACATTGTGATAACCAAGGTGCAATATATTTGACATATAATCCAGTTTATCACGAGCGAAAGAAGCATATCAACATCAGGTACCACTTTATCCGAGATGTCTTAACTAAAGGTAATGTTATTGTCAAAAAGATTGCTACAGTAGATAACCCAGCAGACATAATGACTAAGTCTTGGCTCTATTGGCGTTTGTGGAGAGTGAGCGCCTATCGGGGTGTTTGGAGAGCAACATGGATGATGAGCACTATAACTTGATTTCAAACATTAAGCCAAGGTGGAAAATTGTTAAATTATGTCTCAAGTTTAAGTGTTTACAAAACGCGATTCACTGGACTCTTGAAGCTGCACAAAAGAGGAAATATAAAAATAAAATAAAATAAAATAAAGGGAGGAAAGTTCTTCCTTGCTGCGAAGCCTGCGGAATCCGAAAAAAAGGAAATCAAATCGTGGGTCCCAGAGTCAAAGTGTTGACTCTGGGCACACGCACGTAGAATAATTCCCTTTTGGCATAAAGGAGTCCTTTGCATGCATATGAAACAATTCTTGGTGGGCCCAGGTCAAACTTTGACCTGAGCACACGTATAAAAATAGAAGTATTTTTATGCAGGGTTTCTTTTCTTTCGGTGTGTTCCTGCTGCACCCGTACGAGAGAAAGAGAAGCCGCTTGAAGCCTTTGAAAAGAAGCAAAGCCATACGTACGTAAAGAAAAGAAAAGACGCTGGACTTCTTGTTTTTTGGCGTACGTAGAGCGTTTTGTTCTGAGCTTGAACGCACGATAATTTTGTGTCGTGAGTTTATATCCAAGTAAGTTGTTTATTTATTAATACTTTGGGTTCAGGGTTAAATTTAGGTGTGGGGAAACACTTGAGCGTATGAGTAATTGTAAACTCTGATTTTTCGATTATAATGGATTATTTGCTGCTGACTTTTCCCGTGGATGTAGGTACCGATACTCAGACCGAACCACATAAATTTCTGGTATCCTTATTATTTCTCATTTATTTTTCTGCTGATTTCACATTGACGTAAATTGCAAGATTCTGTCGTTTCCGCGTATTATATTCCAACAGTATATTTATTCCAATTTCTTAGAAGCAGAACAATTACTCCCTATATGTAATGGAGAAACTGTACACAAAATCATTATTGGGAGATTGATCATCGTTTTCACTATGCTTTTCCAGAACAAGCTTGAATAGAAGCTGCTTCCATACCGTCCTTGTCTACTCCAGCGTTGCACATGTTCGCCATGGCTCTTGTGTATTGCATTCCGTACTCGGTCAGCCGTCCACAATATTGCTCATAAGTCCTCACCTATACGTCACAATGAACACATCCGACGTTAGAAACTATTTACGAGATAAATTAGCTGGGATTACAGATGTATCATGCAGGGATCAGAGAAGTAATTGATGAAGAGATCATCGAGACTCACAAATGTCTTAAGGCAGTCCCAGTCATCAACAACAGGTTGATCTTCAGGTCGAACAGCAGTCAACATGCTTGCAGCATTGGAATCACCAAACAGCTGATTGACAATTTGGTTGATGCTGTGGTCAGCATGTGATCGGCGAGCAATTTGTTCGTCCAGTCTCTTCTGTGCTTCCGCACTCTCAGCAGACCCTTTTGGAGCTTTTTGCACCTACAACCACCCACAACAAGTCAATCGACAAGGTGTCCCAATAACAAAGAGACGAGACAGACTTAGCATAAAACACTAGTTAAAAAGAACCATATTCGTCAGTTTATTTACCGGTGAAAAACCATACGCAATATAATCAATGGTGATGGAGACGGACCTGACGTTGGAAAAAGACCAAATCAGCATCCCGTTGGGGAACCGCGAGGGAATTCGAAGAAGAGAGCTCGTCCAAGGGAACAGAGGAGACTTTCTTAGAGCTTTGGCCCATGTAAGTAGAGAGGAAGGCCTTGCTGAGAACGGTGTTCCCATATTGCATCACATGGGACAGATTGGTCCTCTGCTTCACCACTAAGTATTGCTCCTGCAATGTTTCCTTCCCCAAATCATGGGCATCACTGTTCTCACACGCCCAAATTCGGATTGATGGAGACAGAGACAAAGAGAACAGATACCGAGTCCACGTACATGTACATGCGACAAAGAAATGTTGTAATGTATGGTTGCCATGTACGCTCTGCATGTAGTGATAGAGACACATGCATATCTTATTATCTGCCCATCTAACTAGCTTTTTTTTTTTTCTTCTTTTGTTTTTTCTCTTTTCTGAAAGAGAAAGTCATTTCTTGCCTTTTCATTTTATAATCAAATGTCCACGTACAGTTAATAATAGAGAAGTGACGTGATAATACCTGTCTTCCATCCAAGCAATGCTATAGAGATCCCCCAAACAAGTGTCATACTCGGAGCGATCATCGTCTTCAGGGCAGTAGTAGCCATAGCTATTCTCTTTGGCATTGGACGCCGTGGTCGCATAGATCCCCATGTCCTTGGGGAGTAGCCCTTGTAGCATGCTCCCTGCCTCACAGGCCTCAATATATATCACCATGTTCATGTACTTCTTCGCCTTGTACATTTGCTTCAATACGTTCATCAGGTCATTCGCATATATATTCTCCCCCACAGGCATGGCCAATAGTCCTGGGCTCCCATGGTCGGTGTAATAGAAGAAGACGTGGTCGTTCGGGCCACTGTTCAAAACCTTGCCGCTGCCTCCGCTGAGGACTGTCTTGTTCCCAAGAAGGACTGCGTACAAGTTGGCTGCTGTGGTCTCATCACCGGTGTAATCCTACAATATTACCCAACTGGTTGATTAAAATTGAAAATGAATCACGCCAATATGCATCCTCCTATATATTGGATGTATTTATTAGCTAGATAAAGAGTTTTGAACGAAGACCTTGGGAACTCCATGGTAGACATCAGGGCCGTTGGGTTTGTTGATGATTATACCCTTGGTGGGATTTTGCTTATTCTCGGCGATGTCATCGTACATGAACACAATGATGTTCTCATCTTTCAGCCCATTTGCCTTAAGGATTTGGTAGGCATGGCAAACATCAGCCTGCATAGACACACATCACACAGGTCAATCAATTCATATTTTATATATCTACGCGCTACTTAGTGCACCGAAGAACATACAGCAAGCTAACTGTCCATACTATTGTATAAGGACATACGGTAAGAATACAATAATATACTGTAGGTGATGCTTAATTCGGGTAGTGAATTACCTGGTGACGGTAATTGTAATAACCGTTGGATCCAGCGACTAGAACAGCCCATTGAGTACCAGTACTGGCATCCGCACCCGACTGCGACGCAATTTCTAGAAAGCTTCTCCGACTCTCGCTCACAGCCGCCATCACGAATGCTGTGAAGAGGAGGAAAGGAACAAGGCTGCCACATGAGGAGGTCGTCATCATCCCGATGGAGAGTTGGATGGGAATGAGATTGAGGAGGATGGTGTGGATGTGTGGGATGGGAGGGAGGGGATTATATAGTGGTTGGAGTGACGGGAGTGCATGCGCGTGGGGACGTTGATGGCAACTCCTCATTGGAAATTTTGATGACCCCATTCCATAAAAGACATGGAAGAAACAAACCGAAGTCTGTCTACATGGATTTTTGTCGGTACCCCACCAGTCTTCACATATGCTCCACCCATGCCAAGACAATTCTCTCCTCGTTCATCCTCGTCTTCATTGGGGGTCATTTTCTGGGTTTTAACGTATTACTCGATTAAGTCAACCTCTACACGGTACTTATTGCGCTTAGAAAAATGTGTCCATGGAAGGTAATTAGGGTATCGATAAAGAAGATGCCGAAGGATGGAGACCAATCAAGGAGCACTTCCCGATGCAATTTGCGTAGTTGGCCAAGCCAAGGGATATAGAGCGATTTGTGGCACGATGAGATCACAAGAAATTCCATCCACGAATGGCATCAAAAGAAACACGAGTCTTAAAATAGAGATGAAGCACAACTTTGCACCATATCTCAACTTTGGTAGGCTTACGATGTTGTGCAGTTTTGCACCCTAAAAATTGCAATTATAATGCTCAATTTGATCACAGATCCCTGCAGGCGGCTCTCTTATTTCTCAACACTAGAGTCTCGGGTGCTTTTCTTTGGGTCTATGTAATCAAACCCTTGGATGGGTTTTTGCTTGCCAACGACTCACCCCATCATCATCACATCAATAAAAAGATCGCACTACACTCTTTCAGTCGGAACTTCCTTTTGAATTGCATGGTTTCCTTTATGTGTGGGACCTTTGTTTGATATAAATGACAAACACGTTTCTTGTACGAGGGCAATAATCATCTAGAAAAAGCATGATGATCTCCCAAGCAATGCCTTTTCTAGAATCTAGTATGTGCATCTTCTAGAATTTTTTGATATGAAAGTGTAGACATATACAGACATGTAATTGAATAGTGCATCTAATAAAAGTTTCTTTTATTAGGGTTTTAGTTTTGGAAGTGTAAACATATACACATATGTAATTGAATAGCGCATCTAATAAATTTCAGTGATGGTCTATTGTATAAAAGTTTATCTCAAGTTTGTCTCAATAGGGTTTTAGTTTTTATTTTTACTCACGTTTGGAGTTTTCATAATTATAAATGTTTACACATAAACTCGTGTGTTTCTTTTATAATTTTTGAAATTTACACAATATTCTTAATTTTTGCGGGAAATTAGAGTTTTTTTTTTTCTTCTCTCTTTCGGCTTTGAATTTAGCTGAAACAAACGGACCTCACAAATGTGAAAGACATGACAGAGGTGGAGATGAGAGCGAGACGAGTCAAGTCCACTAGGCAAAACTAGTTGCAGCAAAAATTAGTGGTTTAGAGTATACAGGCGTGTGATTCCAATGGACACTAAAATGGCAAACCCCACTTCCAGTTGGTCAGAAAAGAATGGATCGCCCATTGATCGCGTTCGAAAACTAAACCTTCAGTCCAATTCATTAGGCAATAACGCGCTTAATCATTTAGACATTGACCCTGAAGAGACGTGGCCTGCGACACTTCATAAATTATGGAAGCATTATGCAGCAATCAGTGGGGGGGCCTCCTTCACATCCTTCCCGTCATCTTTAGAAGACCACGACTGGATTCGCAACCAGAAAGAATCGACTTTTCTAATCTCCTTGAGTGCATCTTGTGGGAGAATATCTTAATCTGACGAGGGTAGTTAAGGTTTTGAAAAAAAAGCAACAAATATTCATATGGCTGGAAGCTTTCCGGGAAACAGCGAGTGGAGGGAGTTGCTTCCTGCATATGAAGAAATAGCGTGTGAGACACAACCTCTCATATTGTTGCAGATGCCGATTGTGGGTTTAGTGCCCCACCAAGACATCAATATTCATAGTGGACTGGTGGGGTCGAATGTGAACTATGGTATGTTGCTTATGGAGTGATAATGTCTTAGAATTTCATTTTCAATTGGCTCTCTCAACTTTCTTTGGATTCTTCTTTTCTATATTTATCAGGCCGAAATTATGTGATTGAATAGGTTCTCCTTTACCTATTTTGGTTCAAGAACTCCTTTTCATCCCTCTTCTTCAATCTTTGATTTGAGATTTTTATAAAGAAATATCTAGTCGACAATAGAAGAAGATCCATTGTGTGCCACATTTATGAGATTCATTGATCTAAGACGAAAAAGTAAAATCACTTAATCATTATCAAACTGATTGTAATCTTTTCCTATCCAAGAGGGTGCCACTAGAGTATCTTTTACTTCCAATAAGCCTTGAAATAGATTAGAATCATTATTAATAAGTCCATAAGAGAAGTCATGTGATCTTCTTTTCATGAGGTTTAGATAGAGATCAAAAGTCTTGAGCCATTGATACGGCAAAACAAGTATCCAATTTTTTTTGTCTCCTTCACAATGAAAGGAGTTGGAAGGATGCTCAAGTGTTTCGAGGAATTATTGGCGCTCCTAATCAATCACAAGTCGTAATAAATTGCATTTTGTCCCATGGGTTGGGTGTTGTGGGGTTGACTTGACCTGTCATTTCTAGAAGGCGGCTTGCACACTCTTCCTCTTTTTCAGTAGCTGGCTTTTTTGTTTTTTTTTGGGTTCAGTAGTAGCTGGCTTGCACTTCTAGAAAGAAAACAAAAGGAAAGCATAAGACGAAGTGGGTTTTACGGGTGAGGTGAGGCCAGAGATGAGATGGAGTCCAGGTGTGATAGGCGCGGAATGGACTTCAGAGTTTTTAATATCAACCACATCAAGCGCATCGAAAACAAATGACTACAAATTGAGCTTTGATTGAGGTCATTGATGACATCGACACCATATTAGCTATCTCTTCCCGTCCGACGATTCCATCTTGTTGCATTGTACGTTTCTGCTGCATTACTAGTATCTTCAAACAAACGAGATATGCATGTACAGGAACTGGGTATGGGAAAAACAGAAGGAAAAGCAAAAAGACGTGGAAGAGAAGGAAAAGCACCTCACTCTTCAATTATCAAAACCACAAAAAATCCAGCCTTACGCTAATGATGCACCACCAATATCACTTCTTTTCAACAGAAGACCTGTGATCAAAACTAAAGTCTTCTTTTCGAGCATTTGAATGGGGTGACACTTGCTGTTATTGAGTTTAATCTCTCCAAACTAATCATCGTGCATATCCCAATTTTCAATAAGGTTGCGTACTCACTCTTCTCTGGCCCCGCAAAGGTAACACTTCTTTTTATCACTCACAAAGGTTCGACTTTGGTCTTTGTCAAACATGCGCGAAGTTCACCAAAACGTGCAACCATATGGACGCAAGGTAAGAGAAAGGATATCAAAATTCCTTTAAAGTTTGGAAGTATATCAAAACGCAGCGCTTATTTTCCGACTACACACAACTATCCTGTGTCTTATTCACATTAGAAAAGAAAGTACGCCAGTCGCAGTATTTCCATTTCCGTCCATTTCTCTCCACTTTTAGAAGGAAATAGAAGGCGAGAGTACCCTCCTTCCGTTTATAACCATTTCTATGCCGTTTCCTCCCTATTTCCTCTCGCTCACTTTCCCTTCCCTCAACTCAAACAGGCCGCGAGCGAGAAGAAACCCGGGCTTCACGGTGGCAAGTCGCACATCGCATTCAAGGACGATGACCGTTCATTCAGCTTGTACATGGAACAAGCCAAGTTTGACGAAAACACAGATCAGATTCCCGATTCCTTGGTTCCAAATTTCAACAAGATTCTCGCTTGCTAGGACCCATGAATTTCGCTTCAAGTGAAACCAACTTCGATTTCATTATCTGGTCATTTGCTTTCCCTCCGTCAATGTTGCAGCCCACTTCACCCCGTCTCTTTCACAAGTCCCTCTCATGCTTCGCCAAATTGGAGGGGTCCGCCCGCTTCCATTCTGATGGCAATTCCCATCAACATCCTTCCGGCCAATCCTTGATTGATACGGAATTCGGGGGACTCAGCACTAAGCCTCTCGTCCAAAGCATAAGTCAAATTGATATCCACTCAGCATATGATCAGCTAATGTTAATTTACTTAACAACAGCTTCAATTCGTTCCCTCCACGCTGCCTGGGAGAACATGCGGTGGTTGATGAGTCTAGTAGTGTGCTTAATATGGCTGATTCAAAGACGTTACCATATGCGACAAGGACGATCTCTTGGTGTACGAAACTTATCGCATCAATTCATTTTTACTAGCAATTTTTTCATATTGGAAAAGTTAAGTATTCATTTTTTTAGATTATAGTCATTAGAGCTTTTATTGAAAATTAGTTCTATCTTCATGAGATAGCAACTTTTTATGGATTATTTAGCTTTGACACGTTAGCGTAACATGGTTGAGAGCAACTTTTCAAACGGAAAAACAAATTTAAGCAAATCAGTTCTTTACAAACATTAACCTTGTCAATTAGCCATTTTTTGTTTGAAAAGCAAGTGTATAACTACAGTTACTAATAATTTCAATTTAGTTATAGCGAGTTTACACATCAGCTACTCCTCCACGCATTTAATTGGTAATGAGATGAGCACATAGCAATTAGTTAAGCCATTGTCGCACTGTAGTAAGTGACTGGATGATCACAAAAAGTATGCATTATAAAAGAAATAACTTTTCAACCCGTGAAAAATAGGTGATTTTCCTTTTCATGTGGTCACTTACTTTTCATATAGAAATATGTTTAGATTAATCAATTGTTGAAATAAGCAACTCTTTTGATGCAATAGATTTTCAAATTGGAAAAAAAAAAAAAAAAACATTTACACATCAAGAATGAATAAACATTAACATATGCTACCCACATGTGGGCAGCCGCATTGGTATTCGTTCTCTCCTATTTCGATGCGGTCGAGAGTTCGAATCCTCATGTTATTGGCAATTTAAGTGGGGGGCTCTGACAGTAGGTTGTTGGGCCAACTTCTCCCAAAGTATAGTCGTCCAAATAGCTCTGGCGAGATCCGTTGGTACCACCGGACACAAGAGGGCCATGTAACCCCCAAATAGCGTAAGCGAAAGGGGGCTTAGGGCAGATCCTCGGTTACCAAAAAAAAAAAAAAAAAAAAAACCTTTAACATATGCTAAGCGACTTCCTGCTTTCTCTTACCAAAACTAAGTTTCAACATGTTAACGCTAGTAATTTGTTTAGAGAAGTTACTAATTGGTGCAGAATATAAAAAGTTACTTGAAAACCAATTTAATCAGTTGCCCGTTTCCTTTGTTAATCTATGATCCAATGGCACAGCGCGATCCATTGAAATCTAAAGGTCCAACGCTACTGACGAACGGACTTTACATATCCGAGACCTCGACAAGATAAGTCTTCCCCGTGTACCCGTGTTCCATGGAAGTGGCACTAAATTATCCAAGATTTAGGAAAACCCAACTCACTATTAATTTTATTATTATTATTTGCTTTTAACTGCACTTTCTTTATATGTGTAGGAAATGGATTCCTAAAATCGAACCAATACTAGAATGATCAAATATTGAAAACAAACACAGAAATGGGCCCGGGGATACATGTAACACCAATCAAAAAGTATATCACAAAGACGAACATACCTTATTTATCACAGATTAAATAGTTGCTATAGTCTCAAGGGAATTAATTGATGCCTTAGAGTTCCGTTTGTCGAGAGAGCTTACTATCTTCAAAGAGGAAAACGTACATTCTATTTTTATGAATTAACGTTCTCCTTCTCATTTTCCTTTTAATATATAATAGTTATTTTCATTTAAAATATAACTACTCTTTCTCTCTTAAGGGGCCTTTCCTTATGGGTCGAGTTTGGCCCAACATGGGTGGATGGACTTGATTTGGCCTAAAATATTAATTGGCCTAAAATATAAAAAACTCATTATCTCCTATTTGTACATGGTGGCTCCAATAGAACTTTTTCTTCTCCTCTCTACAATATTTATACCAATAAATAATTCATGCGATCAATATACTTTGAGAACTTGTTGCCATATATCTATTAGAAATATACACTAGCTCATAAAGGGCATCGCGTTTTCGAGTAGATATAGTATGCAGTACCGTAGATTGATCGATCGCATTTATATCTCTTTCAATTCTCTTTTCAATTATGATATACTGTATTTACAATTATGCTTATCTTAAAACAATTATAATTGGTTGATAAGTGAACAATTATAATTGGTTGATAAGTGAATATAATACTAGAATGTGATTTTCCAAACTCAATCTTCCTCTTTCCTTGAAACTTTCAATCTCAGTTCAATTTGCTTTTCTAGAAATGTTCCATTAGATTGAATCAATTCATGATAATTGCCAACATTTTAAAATAGCAAACATTAAATATAAATCTTAAAAACAAGTAAAAGTCATGAGAGCACTCAATTAAGGAACTCTTTTCCTCAAGAGTTTTATATGGCATAAAAGTTAAGATAAAAAATTTTGCCACTTTTATTAATCATTTCATGTATATGTAGTATGAAATACATATTACGATATTAACTCATTTGTATGTCTTTATTTTCAATACCGTACATGTGATAGTTTAGACATATCTAATGTCTAACTTGAGTTTATGTATCTACTCTTTCAAAGAATGCATCAGAACTTACATCTGGCATGTTAGTAAAATATATGGATTATTTTACTTTCGAATATGGTAATATTATGTCATCGTCTTAACACTAAGTTAAGATGACATCTACATTTTAAGTTTAAGCTCTCAATTATCACCTAGATAGTAAGCTTAAAGAAAAACAGTCTCATTTCTATTTAAGATGTATAAACGTCAAACAAAAAATCATAGGCATTAATAATGAAAGATAATTTCATTAAATGTGAACACTTACTCTTCAAACAAAGAATCTTTTGAACTTTCAAGCAACAATGAAAGATAGCAACTGATTGTGACATCTTTGATTCGGTCATCTAAATTTTTGTGGAATAAAATTACTGTTCCAAAAAAAAGATATTGACCAGCATGCCTTTGATTAACATTCCATATCACCTATACGAAGGATGTCTAGTCTAAAAACAACATCGAGAATCCTTTCTAGTTGAAAAGGTCGAAATAGCAAAACAACCTCTGGAGTTGGTAGATACGAACATATGTGGCCCTGTTGAGGTGGAATCATTTACACAAAAGAGGTATATGTTAATTTTTGTGGATGATTTTACTAGAAAGACATGGTTATATTTTCTTAGAGAAAAATCTGAAGATTTTTTCAAGTTTAAAGAAAGTAGGAGAAATATATTTTGATGGAATCACAAAAGAAAGATCAAAAAGCATTGTTTACGATCTTTAAATTCGTAGAGGAAGTGATATTTGAAAAAATATCAAGGGTGGAGACTACGAAAGCAACGTGGGATATTTTGCAACAATTCTATGAAGACGATAACCACGTCAAACGGATGCAACTTTAAACACTTCGAGGTGATTTTGAGTCTTTATGCATGAATGACTTTGAATCAATCTCGGTGTACTTTCATCGCATGCAAACCATTGTTAATGTTAGTAATAATGAAGGAATCACTAATGAAACTACTATAAATTTTTGTTTATTTGTAGAATGTGACCCCATATTCTATGATGATGCAGCAGTTGATGAAAAGTGGATCCAAGAAATGAATGAAGAAATTCACTCCATTGAATAGAATGACACATGGGAGCTAATTTCTCTACCACCCAGTAAGAATGTCAAGTGGGTGTACAAGACAAAGTACAAGTCAAACGGTTAGCTGGACTCATATAAAGCTAGGCTGTTTGTAAAAGGTTACAAACAAAAACTAGGTATTAGTTATTTTGAAGTATTTGCACCAGTGGCTCAAATGGATACCATTCAGATGATTTTAGCACTCACAGCTCAAAATTGTTGGAAGATCACCAAATGGATGTGAAATCAGTGTTTATTAATAGTGTCCTTGAGGAGGAAGTCTACGTGAAGCAACTGCGGGGTTATGAGAAGAAAGGGCATGAAAATCAAATTTATAAACTAAATAAAGCATTGTGTGGATTAAATAGGCACCTCGAGCATGGTACACAAGCAAGACTAATCGGTTCCAGTCTGATCTGGTTCCGAAGTGGAACCAAGAATTGGACTGGACGGTTCCCAAACTCTAGGACCGGAAACTAGACCGACCAATCTTGGAACCAGGAACTAGACCGACCAACCGGTCTGGTCTGGTCCGATCCTGTGAAATAGGTAAAAGGAGCTAGTAATCTGGCATTGCCAACAGAAGTCAAACTCACCACATCCACGAGGTAGGAAATCCCTGAAGATCTCAAATAGCAACTTGATCTCCTCTGCGATCTCGTACCTTTTCCCAAACCTGAACCACCAAACAATACACCAACACCAGTTACAACACCACTAACACCAAGAACGACCAAAAAAAAAAAAAAAAAAATCGGAAAAAAAAAGGTCAAAGCTTTAACAGAGTAACAAGCGAATCAATAGGCCGAGAGCACACCCAGATGAGCGATTGTCGAGCTGGTCGTCGAGGTTGGTGAAGCCGGTGAAGGAGATAGCATGGCGGGTGCGGCCGACGATCCAATGGAGGACTTGAGGTCGCAGAAGAGGCCGCTGTCGAGGAAGAGCCGAATGGGTTTGGAGTCCTCAAAGTTCGACGCAGTGACAAAGTCAACGATCGCTTTTGGAAAATGTCCGACCAAGCTTACAACCAAGCTTCTAATTTTTCTCGTGTGTTCGTGGGAACTCGAAAGGTAAGGCAGAAAGCCAAAAACAAGCTGAAGTAGAAATGCAGAAGGCAAAAGGGACGGTGGGGGAAGGGAAGCAAAACCTAGAAATTAAAAAGGACCACCAGTTTTTGAGGTTTTTCTCATTCTTTTTTAATATGAACCGGTCTAGTCCTATTGGTCCGATTCACACCTTAGAAGCAAGAACTAGACCAACTAGCCACTGATTCCAATAATGGGAACCGGACTACCCTTTCCGGGAATCACCCAGAACCGGTCGGTTCGATCAGGCAATTCCCAGTTCGGGCGGTTCCCGATACACACTCCTATACTCAAGAATTGACACGTACCTGTTACAGCATGGTTTTCAAAAATGCCCGTCCCATATGAGCATATGTTGCATACCAAGTCAAGCACTAACAATGATGTAATAATTGTGTGCCTTTATATTGATGGTTTGATATCTATAGGGAGTCGTGAAAAGATGTTTGCTAAATTCAAGAAGACTATGACTAAGTCTCTCAAGATAATAGATTTAGGATTAATGTCCTATTTTCTAGGCCTTGAAGTGAAGTAGACAAACGATGACATATTTATTTCATAGTAGAAATATACTAATGATATTTTGAAGCGATTCAAAATGGAATCGCTCAGACCAATACAGACTCTTGTAGCAATACAGTTGGAGCTGAAGAAAGAAGGAATCGTTGAACTCGTGAATCCAACTTATTTCAAAAGCATTGTCAACGGTTTAAGATATTTGACTTCTACAAAGCCAGATATTACTTATGGTGTGGGAATTATTAGTCAATTTATGGAGAAACCATACCAATCACACTTGCAAGTAGCAAAAAGAACTATATGGTGTGTCAATGGAACTCGTGAACATGGGATTTCATATCCTCATAATGACAATTTAAGTTCGGTCGGGTACATACATAGTGACTGTGCAAGTGATACTAAGACTCAAAAGAGCACTTCTAGATATACCATTTTTCTTGGATCAAAAAAATTTTTTGGTCCTCAAAAGAACAAGTCATTGCACTCTCGACAACTGAAGCAGAATACATAGCGTTAGCTTCGGCAACATGTCAAGTAATATGGCTTCGTAGGATGCTATGTGAATTGATGCATGAATAGGCAAATCCTACCAAAAATAATGTGTGATAACAAATGGGCTATGGCTTTAGCCAAGAATCTTGTTTTTCATGGTAGGAGCATGCACATTGATATCAACTATCACTATAATCGTGAGCAAGTCAAAAATGGCAAAATTAAGCTTACCTTATGCAAATCAAAAGATTAGATTGCAAATATTTTAACTAAACCATTGGAGTGACTTCGTTTGAAAAATTGAAGACAGTGCTTGGAGTTGTTGAATTCCAAAATCAATTGTAAGGGAGACTGTTGAAATAAAATAAAATTGATTATTGGATGATAGTTGCTGATGAGAAACTACAAGCATTGAAGAAGAGCCATGAAAACTTTAGGATTGGCTACATGGACTTTAAGAATGAAAGTTATTGAAAACTTATGTTACTTTATTGTGCATTTTGATTGTACTTATGATTACTGTGTATGGGGTTATTTTGTTTTCTTCATTAAATTCTCATTATTTACATTTATGGGTTACTATGTCTTAAATGTAATCATTAGCGTTTGTAAACTTCAATTCCTATATAAAGGGATGAAGTCGTGAGTTGTAAATCAAGCCACAAGCCATAGTCCACGAAGAGAAGAGAAAGCATTCTCAATGAAAAGTTCTCCCTCTAATTTTCTTATTCCAAGTTTCTAAAATTTATTATCATTCTTTTGGTTCCAACACATATATGATCAGCTTATATTAATTATTACTTAACAACAGCTTCAATTCGTTCTCTCCACGCTGCCTGAGAGAACATGCGATGACTGATGAGTCTAGTAGTGTACTTACTATGGCTGATTCAAAGACGTTATCATATGCCACAAGGATGATCACTTGGTGTGATAGACTTATCGCACCAATTTGCTGTGACTAGTATTTTTTTTCACATTGGAAAAGTTAAGTATTCATTTACCAGATTATAGTCATTAGAGCTTTTATCGAAAATCAGTTCTAGCATCATGTGATAGCAAGTTTTTATGGATTATTTAGCTTTGACACATTAGCATAACATGGTCGAGAGCAACTTTTCAAACGGAAAAACAAATTTAACCATATTAGTTCTTTACAAACATTAACCTTGTCAATTACCCATTTTTGTTTGGAAAGCAAGTGCACAACTCCAGTTACTAGTAATTTCAATTTAGTTATAATGAGTTTACATATCAGCTACTCCTCCACGCATTTAATTGGTAATGAGATGAGTACATGGCAATTAGCTAAGCCACTGTCGCACTATAGTAACCGGATGATCACAAAAAGTACACATTATAAAAGAAATAACTTTTCAACCAGTCAAAAATAAGTTACTTTCCTTTTTCATGTGGTTATTTATTTTTCACATGGAACTTTTTTATCTTGTTTTGCCATTCATTTTTTTTATCATTACATCAGGTTTTGAATTTATGATCCATATATCACAATATTCTTAATAAATCTCTCTCCATTTTTCCTAGACTAGAACTGCAGATAGCTGGCCTTTTTTTATTTTCCAAAGATTTTCTTTTTTGATAGAAGGGACAAAGGGAGTTCAATTGAAAATATAATAAAATATAATATGAATACAAAAATTCCAATAAAAAAGAGAATATACTAAATTTAATACAATAAATATTATTACTTTATTAATATAAATTGTAAATTGAATTGGAATCGCCTTGAACTGAATATCTAACCTAGCTAGGGATAAATATTATCCAGACACCTTGTATCAAGGTATCAAGAGCAAAAAAAATGCAGATACAATTGAATGGTAAAATTTCTCTTTGTTAAGGAGAAGACGTAGGTTTGATTTCCGCTATCTGCCCAAGTCAAAGTATTGTAGTTAATGATATAAGGGATTCAATATAATTAATTGTGATAATATAGTGAATGGTTCTATACCCCCTAAATCAATGGTTAAAATAAGCAACTCTTTTAATGCAATAATTTGAAAATAGAAAAGTACATTAGAAGTTCTAAAATTTGTCATGATGAAAGTATAATTAAGCTGTCAAACTTTCAAAAAGAGCAATCTAGTTATAAAACCTATTACAAAATTTTAATTGAGTTTTAAAATTTTCAAAATATCCAATTAAGTCCTAGAATTAATCACAAAAATATAATCCAGTCCCAAAACTTTCAAAAAGTACACTAAAAGAAATTGGTTGCAGAAAAAATGGTTGGTTTAGAGTATACAAGGGTGTGGTTTCTCATGACACTAAATAGCAAGTCCCGCTTCCACTTTGTCAAAAAGAAGGAATTACCCTTTGATCACGTTCGCAAACTAAACAGTAGTGGAGTTCATTAGGCAATAACCCGTTTCATTAACTAGAAACTGCCCCACGCCTAAATTGTGTCTATCCTATTTAATCAATTATCGCATTAGAAAATTAGGAGTCAACTCTGAACTCTAAATAAAAATATCTTGCGTTTGCATTATACATATTAGGAAAATTCTCATTTAGTAATGATAAGCCCACATAAATTGCATTTCAACCGGTTTGGTTATAAAATTGTTGAATGGGTTAAAATAGGCAGGCCCTAAATTGAATTTTCAAGATTAAGCCCACGAGCATGAAATTGGGCCAACCTTATTGAAGGCCTATAGTGGCCAAAAAATTACATGTGCATATGGGGTTCTGAACTTGGAAAGACTGCCCTTTTTCACCAAGTACGGCTATCATCATTGACAATTTCAAATATATGGGAATTAGAAAGGGAATATTTCGGTGAATGGATTCACATATTCTCTCGGACTAAATTAGGAAAGTGAGGGATTCCTTATTCTTGCCAAAAAAAAAAAAAAAAAAAAAAAAAAAAAAAAAGCCGGCGAAGGTCTGGAAGCGTTGGGTAAGGGCAACCTGTAGGTATATAAACACATCATCGGAAACTTAGCCAGACACTGGGTTTTCTTCTTTTCGACATAGATCATTCACGAAGAGCACGATAACTCGTTCCCATCACAGACGAGCGCACACAAATTCACTTGGGTCTCGTTTTTTTAACGACTATCATCCACGCACATTGAGTCATCTCACTTCAATCGGTCATCCACGTCCAAGAACACTACCATTCTGCATATAAACAATCAGCACCCATACACAATCTGCTCCCTCTCTCGATAGCTCCTCCTGTGTAGAACCTTCATCACGACGCCGAATCTACTCATTCATAAGTGCCAGTTCCCAGCTCTTTCGTGAAACAATATATAAGACGATTTTTTTTACGTGAAAAACCTCCTCAATATGTGAGGTACTAAAAAATCACGAGACCGGAGTCTACCAAAATTCTTCATTATCAACAAAGCTAGGTGAACAAGGTTCTATTCTAGTAACACTAGAGGTACATAGTAAGAAGGACATCAAGAACATCATTTTTGGTAATATGCATAAATTTGTAAGAGATCAATGATAAATCTCACCAAAAATGCAGGTTCAGTTCAACCATGAAAAACTTGATGTAGTGAGCTCCAAGTGAAAATCAAATTGATTTGATTCAAGAAGAATATGATACGGACATGCTGACCAAATTTCAGCTCAATCAAACTACGAATGGACCTCTAACATCCGTTTGATGTAATTCAGATATTATCCTCAACCCAGATTTTTTACTCTCTTTTGTTCTCTTGTTACTCCATCTGAATTAACGCTTTTTGTAGCTATCATTTAAAAGATAATAGGAAATCTTATTTCTTCATATGAATTATCATATGGGCATAAGTTTTTGGGCTTATAATTCATTAAACTTCCTTCGTATGGGAGTGAATCCAGCCGACATGCACGGCTCCACTCATGCTATCAGCTGCCCCCATTTCGACGATCCACTTGAAGAGCCCAATGCTTGCCATCGTCCCTACCCGCCTAGACTTGTCTTGCAGCCGCGCCAAGCCCCTCCAGCGAGCCTTCCAAAGTACCGCAGGCCACTACGGCTCCGTTAGCACTCCACCGAGCCAGATTCTTCTCTAGCCAGTTGCCCACTTTAGCCTCGCCGCGTCTGCCCACGGCTGCCAATGACTCCAGCATGTTGAGCAGCTCCCCACAAGTTTTTCCAGTGATCCCAACAACACTCAGTAGCACCACCTGCCACCACAACACTACTAGCATCTCCGGCGTCCTTGCAGCCCTTCCATTACGCCTTGCCAGTCCCTGAGCTGCTATAGTTCAGTACTTCACCGTGCTAGAGTAGTCTCCATCACTGCTCTCTAACTTTGCAACATTCCATCTCCGCTGGTCACCGCAAGCCATGGCCGTGCTCCCTGCCACGCTTGGATCCTATGGCTCGATGTCGGCGAAACCCTAATTGATTCTATAATATTGATATATAATGCATGTCCGATAGCATTAGAACCCTAGATTATTTCATTAAAATTTAATTATATCCTTGCATTAACCAAGGCAGTGTTAGGGCATTGGACCTTTGACCCTAAAGGAATCCTTAATATCATCGCGTGTGTTTTTGTAAGTGGACAATTAAATAAACTTTGATTGCTTAAAATGATGTGTCAATTAATTAGGTTAGTGATTTTTGGATAGGACATACATTTCAATGCATTATAAGATTGTTAATTGTCATGTACATTGCATGTCATATGGCACTGGCACACTCATAATTCATAATTTCATGAAGTAATTTGGTTGAACAGTTCGGTCGTGAGATCAATATGGCTATTGACAAAGTGACATGATGGACACCAACAGTTTTACATCGCAATTAAAAAATGCTAGACACCCGGAGTGCCAAAACTTGGTATATGGGAATAATAAACTGCCAAAAGTTAGAAAAGTGACATTTAAATGCTAAAGTCAGAATAAAATGGATTAGTCAAGTGCCAACGGTGAGAAAATATAACCAAAATGCTGACATAGCGACTTTCTGGCAAGGCAAATGTAAAACGCTGAAGTGGCTAGACAAGTGCAAAAACGATGTCATTTTGCTACTGACGTGAATAAATAATTAATATAAAACTTAATTGAATTAAATTTAAAACAAAATTAAAAAAAGTGGGAAGAAGAAGAAAAACAATTAGAGGTGGTTGAGGACTTAGCTGTGACATCCCGAAATTTCGGAAAAAGAAATTATCGGATGAAAAATAGGAGATTGGAAGAAAAAGAAAAATGATAACAATATTATCATTATTTTTCTCTCTCTCTCCTCATTCCTCTCCTTTCTCCAATGTCCGCCCCACTCCCCACGTATCTCTCTCTCCCTCACGTTTTTCCTCCCCCCTCATTCCTACGCAATTTCCTGCCCCTCTCTTTTCTTCTCTCTCTCCCACTTTTCCACCCCCTCATTTATGGTAACTTCTTCTGCTGCAATTTCCCTGCAATTTCCCCTCAACTTCCTCCAATTACTTTATTGTTTCTCTCTTCTCTTCCCCCCTTCCTTCTCACGACAATCCCCTCCCTTCTTCCTCTTCTTTTCCTTTCTTTAGTTTCTTTTCTGCCTTTGCTTCAAATACAGCACCGTGTGCTGCTGTTTTTGCCCCAAGCCAGCCACCATCTTGTGCCATGGCCGTGGGCCATCACCGTCCGCACACCACCGTCCACCGCCGAAGAGCCGCACCACCCATCCGCGAGCCATCGGCCCGCCATTCTTGCCAAATCAGAAACCACCTCTGCCGAGACCCACTTTTGCCGAGTGCCTCCGTGACATTTTGGACGTAACCGTGCGTAGCCCTCGCCACCACCGTCGCGCTCATGTCGTCAGAATTGTCGTCGGGTGAGTTTAGCTCCTAATCCTTTGATTAGTGCCTAAACTTACTTAGGAGGTTGATTAGGTTTAAGATTGGTTTAGGTTGGCTTAAATAGAGACTAGTGATGATCTATAATGGTCAGATTAGTATGAGAATGGGTTAATATTAGTCAAATTAGGGAGATTTGCTCCGTTGAGGATGATTTGGTTGAAAACAGTGGCTGTTGTTCAGAACTGGTTTCTGGACACTTGGGGATTTTGATTTTTGTAGATTGGAATCGGTGGTGAATCTGAAGCCGACGTCTTCTAAAGAAATGTTTAACAATCCTAAGCTACAACATATATTTTTATAAAGATTTTTAGGGGCTCAGAAGCAGGAGATATTAGCTCCGCCATTTTCGAACAGAACTGCAATTTTTGCTGGAACTGGTGACCTTTTAGAATTCTAGGGATTTTTATAAACTCTTGGGGTCCAAATTTCAAAATTTTTTCTTCATAAAAGTTGTTTGTTATATCTTTTAGTTTAACATACTCAAATTTTAGATCAAACGGACGTGTTTAAGAGCTCAAACCAAACTGATTTCGGAAAACTGACTTTTTGAGAACGGACCAAATTTTGGTGCTGGATTGAGTGAATTACTGGGCCAAATTCAGAAGGATCTGGATCTCTGTGTCCCCATGAAAAATGTTCCTTTATGTGTCCTTTACAATATATTCAAATTTGAGAATTTTCCGAGCTCGATTGATTTGGTTTCTGGATTTAAATTTGAAGATGCGCGAAACTCCAGTTTTTGTAAATTAGAACTGATTTTAGTTTGATGATGTTTCTTGATGCTTTGCTTTCTTTAAGTAGTGTTTTAATGACTTGCGGATTTAATTTATTAGTTATTGAATTCTGGAATTTCACTGTTCATGATACACTGTTCACGAGTACTGTTCACGCGACACTGTCCACAAGTTACTGTTCACGAGCACTGTTCACGTGCACTGTTCACCCGAGAATGAAAAAGTGGTTTGATTTCATGTGCATTGATTTTATGAACTGAATGGATGTGTAAAGGCATGGGCATCCGCATGAATAGGGTGATATTTTGTGTAATTGTATGGTGATTGGAAACTATTGGTATTTAATTATAAAATACCGGGTGTCGGGTTTTGGACGCCGAAAGTGTTTTTAAATACTATATCAAACTGTGGGATTTTAAAAGAGATGACACAAATTTCTGGTTTCGATTTGACCGTGTCCCCACACACGATTATTTTACCATACATTTCTAAAATGAAGAAAATAGGCCGGGATCACCATTTTAATTGAAGTATTTTAGTGCAATGCACGGTATCCTGGGCCGAAATTGAATGAATGCATGAATGATATGAGATGCCGTCACGAGCCTTTGGGGCCGGACGATGCTCCTTCGGAATGCCCCACGTCAACGGATGCCGGTCGCAGTGGATGCTGGGCCGATGCTCCTTCGGGAATGCCCCACGTCAACGGATGCCGGTCGCAGTGGAGGCTGGACCGATGCTCCTATATGGAATGCCGTCTAGATGTAGACGATGCCGCGCTCGATGGTGTGAGGCGATGCCCGGTTATGCCGAAAGACTGTTATCTGTTACATTGACTGGGATGAGGGATGGCGGTGCGTCCGCGCCTCTACCCCAGACATCACGTTTGTATGGCAATGGCCAGGTGAGATCACTTGTAACGTGATTCGTATGTGATTGATGAACTACATAATCTAATGGCCATGTGCATTGCGTGTATCATGCTGAGTTATGATGTGCAGGGTATGGTATACCGGGTAAGGTTGCATGCGAACCGACTGTTGATTGTTGATTGTTAATTTTTTGTTTATTTGTGGGATGGTTCTGAAGAGATACCTCGAGTTGAGTTGGTGTACTAATCGGGAGACTAGGGGAAGAACTCGCTGAGATTTACATCTCACTGGTTATTGAATAACCATTTTCAGGTTCCCAGTGTGAAGAACTCGGAGCTTGAAGCGGAAAGGTCAGGAGCATAGGTGGCTTAGTAGTCCTTTGTGAGATAGACATTCTGTATAAGCTTGAGGTGTTTATGAAAGTGTATTTGATTTAAACTGATTGTCCTACTTTTCTATTCCATGTTTGTTGTTGTCAGGGGATTAGTTAATTCACTTCCGCATGTGCAATAAAAAAAAAAAAAAAGGGTCGGTGACGAGTCCTGGGAATGTCGCAAAATTCTATCGACCACTAAGGGATGCGCGCACTCGAGGTTCGGGGCGTGACATTAGCCCTCGCCACCGCCACATCCTCACAATCGCTGGGTAGGGTCGGTGACGGTGGGGGGAGGATCAACCAGGGTCACTAGGCCTTAGCCAAGGATCGGGGCAAGGGTCGACAACCCTTGCCGAATCTAAGGGAGGGTTACGACCCTCGCCCCAGATTTGGGCGAGGGTTTGCAAGCCCTAGCCTTTAGTCGGCCGAGATTGCCAACCCAAGGCCAGGTCTCGACAGCCTGGTTGACCCTCCCTCCATTGTCGCTGGCCCTTCCGGATGACGGTGAGGAGGCGGCAGCAAAGAGGGTTGAGCCCTTAGCCGCCTCAAACTATTCATCTTCCTCCTTTCTTCCTTTCTTTTTCTTCTTCTTCTTCTTTTTTTAAAGAAGTAAATTTAATTAATTTTTATATTAAAATTCAAATCCTCACCAAAACAACATCGTTTTTGGGTTTCTTTGTTGAGTCAGGTCTCCAACGAGCCACGTAAGTGGACAAAATTAATAAAAAAATGTATCCAATTTTTCAACCAAAAAAAAAAAGTGGTACTTAAGTATCAATTTCCTAATTTTTGATACTTATGTGTATTTGCATGTCAAAATTTAGCACTTGGGCTGTACTTTTGCTCACAATTATAGAGACTATTGAGATCAACAACTATAGATAATGATTATTGATGATCATGGAATACAGTTGTCAATATACGATGGTGAATGATTGACAAACTTGTCGATTTGATGATAAAACCAAAATTTGGCCAGTGTTATGGTAAATTTAGCCAAGTATTGGATGCAACTATGCAAGGAAATGTTAGAAAGGAGACAAAAGTGAAGATAACTATTGAAGAGGAAGATATCCACAGTTAAACCCAATGGGACTTATCTATGAAAGGGCTAGTTAACACACCTAGAGGGGGTGAATAGGTGTAAATAAAAATTTTCTTGAAAGACTTAATGAATTTAATTGCCTTTGAATTATAACTCAGGATGTAAATAACTTTAAACAAATCTATGGAGAAATTGAATAAAGCAGCAATTAAGATAAGGAGATTAGGGTAAAAAAATTTGAATACAAAGGTTTATAGTGGTTCAGTTTAATCCAAGCCTACATCCACTCTCTCGTGCTGACAGCCCACAAGCTGGATTTCACTATGAATCAAAAGAGATGATACAGCTCGTAATCTTGACTTCCTTAGTGGAGAGTTTCAACTATTCTCTTCACAAAATCTCACTATGTGCTTCTTTATTTTGTACACAAATATAGCTCAATGAATGAAAGAGCAAGGAACTATAGAGATTCAGACTTTGAAATTCTTCTTTCACCCACACATCAAACAACGAAAGAGTCCGCCTTATATACTCCTTCATGCCTTCATAGCCGTTAGCATTTTCCAAAGGAATTTTTTCAATCTACCCATTGGACAGAATCAATTAAGGTGATCTTGAGTTGTTGATTAAATGAAGATGAGAGCCCATCAATCTTGTTCACCCATACAATCAGGATCTTAAATTTCCATAAGTAGAACCTTCCGAGTTTGTTCACCTTTCAAAAAGACATTCAAATCAGAGTAGATTCCAATAAGAATAACCAATCACCTTGAAGCTATATCCAGTCATAAGATCTTCCAAAAACTATACGGAAAGAATCCTCAAAGATAAGTTCCCATCTGAATAAGTCTTCTTCCTTTGGTCTGGAGACTGTCAACTTGGGTAGACTTTAAATCTTGAGTCTAGCGGTCTTTAGACTTTGATGACAGAATCTAGAGGTCTTTAGACTACACTGATTAAAAAACGTTTTGTCAACTTCAAAACAATAAATGATTTTTCTCCAACAATCTCCCCCTTTTTTATGGTGACCAAACTTCCCTGCATATTTGAAAACTTTTTAACTTGCAAAAATACTTAGGCAAAATATCTTATGAAGGATAAATAAATTAGGGCAAGAATAGTATCAATTCTACAACCACAGAAAAACATGTTAGTCCTGCAAAATAATTATCCTCAATATCACAGTCTAAGTTACTACAAGTACCAAAAGATCAAATCAAGTCATAGCCGTAAAACAGTCCAACAGTCCAAAGTCACAACCGAACAAACCAAACAAAAGATAAGTCCAAATAAAATAAAAAACAAATATGCACTTCTCTCCCTTTTTGTCATAGCAAAAAGTGGAGAATAAATAAAAAGTTGAGTTTGAAAAGAGTTGGGTCAAAGTCAAGGCTGTTTAGGCAGGTGGACAAGCTAGAATTCTCCCAAAGAATTCACTGTCTTCTCAAGGCTTGCAATGGTCTCCTTCAGTGGCTGTAAGTCTTCACCTTCACATTAGTCTGTACTTGATTCTTCAGGGCGTTAATCTGGTCTTGCAAAGACACTAAGGTAGCCAAGAGAGCCTTCTTGAGATCCTTCATCTCATACTACATACCACAAAGCTACTTCCTTAGATCCAACATGATGTCTACCAGTCTCGAAAAGTCTGCTGATTGAGCATGTGCAGCACTAGGACCAACTGATTCTATACCTGAAGTTTTGAGACTTGATGGATTTTCAATAATTTGTCCACCATGACTTGGAGAGGATGCCTCAAATTTAGTTTTTGGAAGGTGGGAGGCATATACATCCTCTGGATCTGCTGCAGAACAACTAACATCACTAGTGATTAAGAATGAAGAAGTACCTCTTTTTCTAGCATTTCCCCCAGTTTGTGTGACTTCAGGTGGAGTAGTAAATTCTTCGCCTTATTCATCTTTAGCATCAACTACAGAGTGATGTTTTCCAGTTGCTCCAACATCTCCACTCCCTATCTTGTCAAATTCACTTGACAAGGGAACAACAAAAGTGGGCTCAAGGGAATCCTCTTGTTCCTCTTGTGCCTCTTCTTCTCTCCTTCTTCTCTCCTTTCTTCTCTTCTTTCTTCCTCTATCCTTATCTCTTCCTCATTCCTTTTTCCTTCGTCTCTTTTCTCTGTCTCTTCTCTCCTCTCTTGCTTTTCTTTCCTCTCTCGAAAGCTAACAAAACTCTTCAAGTTCCTCAATGCTGGAAGAGTCATCTCATCCTCATCTTCATCATCCTGCAAGATGAGTTTTCTCTTCTTTGATACAGGAGCAACCATGGGCTCATTTCCTTTTCTCTTTGCAACAGCAGCAGAGTCTTGTTTTGGCTTTGCAGGAGATTTCTCCTTTATCCTCTCTAGCACGTTGTTGAGCTCCTTTAAATGCATTTTTGTGACCATCTTGTAACCAATCACCATAGGAGCAGAATTAGACAAGCACAAGGGGTGCAGGGATGTGGATTTTGAAGTGCCTAAATAGGCGAGTAATAAGAGCAGAGTAAGGGAGTTATCCCTTATCTTTTACCACAGTCCTGTACATGCGGAATAGGATTGTGTGAGACAGAGAAAACTTGAGACCAGCGTTGATGGCATACATCAATTTGGCTTCTGAATGACAAACATCTGTCTTTGAAGTCAATTTCAGACGGATGCAATCGATCACAACTTTATGGAGCAAGACATTAGAGGTGTTCATCCTAGTGTATGAGATTTTTCCTCAAGACTCCTATCTCGAACCAACTCCAACGTAGCATGAGCAATGGACACATCAATTGGTTGGAAACATGCTCTTTCCACCCTAATTAAATCAGCCAAAGTGTCCACATCCACCATAAATTCCTTATCCCTGAAAGTGAAGGAGAATCTATTCACATCTAAAAATGATAGATTCGAAGAGAAATAGACAGTAAGTTCAGGATAAGCGATCATAGAATCAGAACAGAAGCCCTCCAACTAAAGACGTGCGAGTTTTTCTCGCAAATTTACTTGCACAGAGTCAAGAAAATCGAAGTCCACACTCCTAGGGTTCATTACCCCTCATTTCAGCAGTCTTGAATAAACTCTTTTGTGCTCCTTAGAGCGAAAAATGTTCCCCTCATCACAAACAACATTAACAACCACTCCCATCCTTGGCTGAAAATGTGAGAGCATCCTCTCATCGTTGTCCTGTCCCGATGGCTGAGTAGTAGTACCAAACCGCGGGTCACTAGGAAATTTTGCAAAGGCTTTCTCAGCCGATCCTTTAGGCGCAATGCCTAGCTTTTCCATATCACGCAGAAATAAGGTTTCATTTTTAAAGCCTCTTTCCCTCAAAAATTCGTCTATCAGGTTCATAGAAGATCTTCCCTCTTTCAACTTTGAATAAAGTAAAAAGGCAAAATAGGGTCTCAGCATTCTTACGGGTTCGATGTCTTCCACAACTTCTTCTTCTGGTTGAGATGGTGGAGGAGACTGACGCTGTTGAGAAGGTTGTTGTTGACTCAACCGCTGTTGTTGAGGAGAATCATCTTCCTCGATTAGATCGAAGTGAATAGGACCCTCAGACTTGCGTTGTGGTCCCCTACTTGCAATCCTTGATGACTTTCTTGAAGACATTGTTGCTTTTGGGGAGAAATTCAAAACTTGCTAAAAAAGATAGGATCTTTCAATTAAACAAAAGTGAAAGTGAAAGCAAGTGGAAGTTTTGAGTTCTAAGGTTTGAACAGTGTTTGAGAGTAAAAACGAAGACGATGAAAAACGATAGTATAAATATCAAGTTAAAACAAGGTATACGAAATGTCACAGAGGAAAGAGTAAAAACTACCTTTTTGAAAATGAAAAACTGCCATCAATTCAAATATCGAGAAAGTAAACTTCAATAAATAAAAGGCAAGTGATGATTCGAAATAATAATATACCAAATAAAAAAAATCCAAATAATAAAACTTACAGTCGTAACTTTTAGTCAAACTGAGTCTGAACTCCTTCAGATTTTACTTATGGGTCTGAACACCTTCAAACTTTACCTCTAAGTCTGGTGTGAATAGACTTTACTTGATAAAAGATATGATGTTCAATCTGGTACAAATAGACTCAAAAGGACTTTTCTCCAGTGGCTTTGTAAATATGTTTGCCAGCTAATTCTTTAAGTCAATGAACTAAATCATTACATCTCCATTTTGAACATGATCTCTAATGAAATGATATTTAATCTCAATGTGCTTTGCTCTTGAATGAAGAATGGGGTTCTTTGTAAGAATAATGGTGCTGGTGTTGTCACATTTGATCTCGGTGCAAAATTCTTCAACTCCAAAGTCTCTTAGCAGTTGCTACATCCATAAGATTTGAGAACAGCAACTTCCAAGGGCTACATATTCTGCCTCAGCTGTTGAAAGAGCTACGGTACTATGTTTTCTTGAAAACCAAAATACTAACATGTTCCTAAGCAGTTGACATGTACCTGAAGTACTCTTCCTATCCACTTTATAACCTACTACGTCTACTTCTGAATATCCAAGGAGGGTAAAGTCTCATTCTTTGGAATACCATAGACCTAGCTTTAAAGTTGTTGCAGCATATTTGATAATGCGCTTTGCAGCAGTTAAGTAGGATTCTTTGGGTTTTGATCGGAATTTAGCACCAATACAAACACTGAATAAAATGTCAGGTCTAAATGCAGTAAGATAAAGAAGTGAACCAATTATACTCCTGTAAAGCTTCTATTCTACACATTTTCCTTCTTCATCTTTATCCAGCTTTGAAGAACTCGACATAAGTGTCTTTGTCTTTTTGCAGTTCTCCAATCCAAACTTCTTGATAAATTCCTTAGCATACTTTTCTTGGTGAATGTAAATTCTTTCTTTTGATTGTTTGATTTGTAATCCCATAAGGAAGTTTAACTCACCCATCATGCTCATCTCAAATTCATCCTGCATGCATCTTGAGAATTTCTTGCAAAGATTTTCATTAGGTGAACCAAATATAATATTATCAACATAAATTTAAACAAGTAGAAAGTCTTTACCTTCCTTTTTGATAAATAAAATAGTATCTACTTTATCTTTAGTAAAACCATTTTGAGCTAGAAATTTATTTAACCTTTCACACCAAGCTCGAGGTGCCTGCTTCAATCCATATAAGTCTTTTTTAGTTTTTTTTTTTTTTAGTTTCAATCCATATAAGTGTCTGCTGATAAATAAAGTAATATCTACTAATGATGAGATCCTTGGGATGACTAGACTTATGGTTCCAGTTGCTAGTAGGTTTGTAAGCCTCATGATCCTTTGTTTTAGTTGAATCTTCTGGTTCAGTTCATTGTTGAACTTCAAAAGTCTGAACCTCTTCGGGGGAAGTAGATTTTGCAACATCTAGAGCAGGTTCAAATTCTTCAAGTTGAGTCTGATCCAGTTGATTCTGTATTGAATCTTGAAACTTAACATTTATGGATTCTTCCACGAATTGAGTCTTCTTGTTGGATACTCTGTAAGCGTTGCTTGAAATTGAGTAACTAAGGAGAATTCCTTCATCTGACTTCTCTTCAAACTTACCAGTTTGATCATTTACATTCTTCAAAACAAAACACTTACAACCAAATACATGAAAATAAGAAACAATTGGCCTCTTTCCTTTGAACAACTCATAAGGCGTTTTCTCCATAATAGGCCTTAAGAACACTCTGTTAATAATATAATAGGCAGTTGAAACTATTTCAGCCTAAAAACGATGATAAATATTACTCTCAATTAAAAGGGTTCTTGCTATTTTCTGCAAAGATCTATTCTTTCTTTCTACAACTCCATTTTGTTATGGAGTATATGGGGAAGAGAAAACATGCTGAAAATCAGAGTCATCATAGAATTTAGCAAAGTCTTGGTTTTCAAACTCACCTCCATGGTCTGTACGAATACTTGAAATAGTGTAACCTTTTTCATTTTGAACTTTCTTGACAAATTTAGAGAAGTAAGAGAATGCTTCAAACTTACTTGATAGGAAGTATACCCAAGTAAAACGAGAGTAGTCATCTACGATTACCAGACAGTATTTCTTTCCACCAATACTTTGAGTTCTAGTTGGTCCAAAAAATCCATGTGCAAAAGCTACAAGACATGGTTAGTAGAAACCTGATTTATTGGTTTATAAGAACTTCTAACCTGTTTTCCCAACATACAAAGTGTGCATAAATAAGTATTTTGATAAGACAAATTGGGAAGTTCACGAACAAGTTTTTTGGAGGAGATCTTGGCAATTTGCTTCATGTTGACATGGCCAAGCTTTCTATGCCAGAGATTTGCTTCATCTTGAATGGAAATTAGACACTGGGAGCTTTCAGATTTAATATCAAGAAGATAAATGTTCCCATGTCTTCGTCCAATGAAGGATTCTGAAAGATCTTTGTTGGTTCCCAAACAAATGCCTTCTTGAAAATTAATCTTGAATCCTGTGTCGCACAATTGACTAATGCTAAGAAGATTGTAATTTAAACTTTTGACCAAGGAAACATTGTTGATTATGAGGCTTCCTATCTTCACAGTTCCATATCCAACAATTTCTCCTTTGCTGTTTCCACCAAAAGAAACTTTTCCTCCTTTTACTTGTAAGAGATTTATAAAATAAGTTGAGTCTCATGTCATATGTTTTGAGCAGCCACTATCCAAATACCATTTGATCTTTTTCAAGATAGTGACCTGCAATCATATAAGAACTCAAGCTTTCTTTGGTACCCACACCTTCTTGGGTCTAATGGTGTTAGTACAAAACACAGTCTTTGCCCACTCTCTCTTAACAGGTTTCCAAGCCTCAGAACATTTTTTCTCAAAATGTTCTGAGCTGTTACCCTTTGAACACTTGAGAGCACTTCGCCCAACAGGTTTTACAAAAGCCTTTTAAAAATGGTTCTTGTAAAAGGTTTTTGTAGGTCTATGTTTGATTCTTTCCTTTACCTTTGTAAAATCGATTAAAGGAATGGTTTCTGATGTCATTCTCAAATCAGATTTATTGTAATAAGGTCTTTGAATTGAAAGAATCTTTTCTAACTTTTCAAATCCCATTGAAAACTTTTTTGTGATATTTAAAATGTCTTCTTTCAAAAAAGTATTTTCTTTTGAAAATCTACGATTTCTTATAAATCAACGAGATTTTTGTTTAGATTTTCAACTTTTTCTTTCCACGAAATTTCCTGTTGCCTCAATTTGGAATTCTCCTTCTTTAGCTCAGAAATCCTCTTAAGATAAAAGAAGTTTGAGGCTAAGACAAAGTTCATCTATATATTTAGAGACTTTAATGGGAATCCTTAAATTACTAACCTTGACTTCACTGTCTGAATCTGAACCTGAGTCTGAGTCTGAGCCTGAATCTGATTTTGCCATTAGACATATGTTGGCATAGTCCTCATCACTTTCTTCATATTCTGACTCACTTCATGTTTCAGCCTTTAGTGCTTTCTTAAATCTCTTTGTCTTTTCTTTCTTTCTTTTCAGCAAGGGGTAGTTCGGTCTAATGTGCCCTTTTTTTTTTGCATTCAAAACAAATCACTTCCTTATTTGTTTCAGTATCATCATTTGATTTCCTCTAAAATCTTTGAGTACCCTGCTTCTTCCAGTTAAACCTTTTTCCTTTCTGTTTAACTTTATGAACTTCCTTATCATAAGTGCTGGTTCTTCATCATCCAGGTCGTCTTTAAAATCTATATCGTCAGAATCATCGTTAGAATTTAAGGCAATAGACTTCTTACCTTTGGGATCTTCTTCTTCATTGATTTGTTCTGTTTCATATAATTGAAGTGTGCCAACCAATTCATCTACAGAAAGAGGCATTATACTTTGTGTTTTCCTTATCGAAGTCTTCACATGGTTCCAGTCTTTAGAGAGTCCTCTTAGCAGTTTATTAATCTTCATTGGTCCTAACATTGGTTGTCCCCGATATGCTAGTCCATTTACAATTTCTATAAAACGACTAAAAATGTCAGTGATGGATTCTCCTGGTTTCATCTTGAAGGCCTCATACTGTCTGAGTAGAATATTGATCTTTGTTTCTTTAACTCGATCAGTTCCTTCATAGGTGACATGTAATCTATCCCGTACCTCTTTGATTGTTTCACAAGATGAAATTCGGTTATACTCAGTAGGAGACAAAGCACAATATAATGAATAAATAGCTTTAGCATCAAGAGCTTGTCTCTTGGTTATGTCCGCTTGTGATAGTTCTTCAGTATCTACAACTTCTTTTCCTGAGGATGATGCAGCCTTAGGAATAATTCCTTTCTCAACCACATATCATTCCAAGGGATCTTTTGATCTTAGGAATGCTTTCATCTTATTTTTCCAAACGTTATATTATTTTCCATCAAAGTAGGGAGGTCTGGTGTTTTTTTGTCCTTCAATCAAACTTGGAGCCAATATACTAGCCATAAAAGATATTTAGCTCAAAAGAAAAAACACTTCTATAGACCAAGCACAGAGCTCTGATACCAATTGAAATGGCTATAGTTAACACACTTAGAGGGGGTGAATACGTGTAAATAAAAATTTTCTTGAAAGACTTAATGAATTTAATTGCCTTTGAATTATAATTTAGGATGTAAATAACTTTAAACAAATCTATGGAGCAATTGAATAAAGTAGTAATTAAGATAAGGAGATTAGGGCAAGAGAATTCGAACACAAAGGTTTATAGTGGTTTGGCTTAATCCAAGCCTACGTCCACTCTCCCGTGCTGACAACCCACAAGCTGGATTTCACTATGGAGTAAAAGAGATGATACAACTCGTAATCTTGACTTCCTCAGTGGAGAATCTCAGCTATTCTCTTCACAAAGTCTCACTATGTGCTTCTCTCTTTTGTACACAAATATAGTTCAATGAATGAAAGAACAAAGAACTACAGAGATTCAGACTTTGAAATTCTTCTTTCACCCACACATCAAACAATAAAAGAGTTTGCCTTATATACTACTTTATGCCTTTATAGCCGTTGGCATTTTCCAAAGGAATTCTTCCAATCTACCCATTGGACAAAATCAATTAAGGTGATCTTGAGTTGTTGATTAAATGAATATAAGAGCCCGTCAATTCTGTTCGCCCATACAATTAGGATCTTAAGTTTTCATAAGTAGAACTTTCCAAGTTTGCTCGTCTTTCAAAAAGATATTCAAATCGGAGTAGATTCCAATAAGAACAACTAATTATCTTGAAGCTATATCCAGCCATAAGATCTTCCAAAAACCATATGCAAAGAATCCTCAAAGATAAGTTCCCATTTGGATAAGTCTTCTTCCTTCGGTCAGGAGACCGTCAACTTGGGCAGACTTTGAATCTTGAGTTTGACGGTCTTCAGACTTTGATGACAGAGTCTGGAGGTCTTCAGACTAGATTGATAAAAAAACGTTTTGTCAGCTTCAAAACAATAAATAAGTTTTCTCTAACAATCTATTCATTTACGGATAAAGTCGAGTGCTATCGTGGGCCAAGAATTGTGGAATTGCAATTGTCATCGCTTGTCATCGCATGTAGAGTATTAACCGCTTGTAAGCTATTATTTTTAGTAGATTATAAAAGACAGTGTGCAGTGATTGTAAGAAGGACCACGATAATCAAGAACAAATTCTCTATGTATTTTCAGTTTATCATTATATATCCATTTTCCTGTGTTAGCGGAACAAGCTATTAAACCGAAGATCAACCTTTTTTTTCCCACTAAATGGGACAAATCCCGATTTCTAGTGAAACAATGTGCAATTATTCAGTCCGATCATTTCTTGCAGACTCATGGTAGTTCGTATCACGTGATATTTCGATTGCCTATTTTTCTTAATTACTAAGACCTCATTCCAACAGTCTAAGCCAACTCAATGAAGAAAGTTAGCTGCGCGGCTTTCGGACGATTGGAAGGTGCATATATATTAAGTGTGTGTATATATATAAAGCTATTGAATACATACAAATGCATTCTTGGAAGCTCAAAAACTCTAATATATATAAGGTCAATTTGATGAAGCCGAGGATATGAATGATGTATTAAATTAAATTCACGTTTGTCTAAATGCTGGTGTTTTCTGTCAGGCGTTTTGTCTCCGGATGAAGAATTAGGTCCATAAAGAAACAAGTTCTCACTCTCAGAATATTTCCACAATGCCGTAATCCCCTCATTCTGAACCTCTATTACTTTATTCACCAAAGGGTTTTTTTTTTTTATATATATTTTCCTGTTCTTGTTTCTCATGTGAAAGCAATGCCATTTCTTCATTGAAACAGCTAGCTCAGGTGCATCTCCTGTTTGACGTCAGTCCTTTCATTAATTGAAACCTACCCTTGCAAGTGGTCATCATCCAGTCGTCTCATTTAGGCTAATGGGGTTGAAAAGGATATGGTGCAAATCCGATTACCTGTCTTGCAAAGATGATTCGCGACAATTGCCGAGAAAGAAATAAGCTGAACATATCATAAGCCATTTGAAAAGATGCTGACATCCTTTCCAGCAAACTTTGAACATTTTGACAAGCCGACTGATTCACGATATACAAAGAGAGCTCGCCAATGTAAATTTATTCCAATATCTTATAAGCAGAACATATACTCCGTATATGTAATGCAGAAACTGTACACAAAAGCATTATTGGGACATTGATCATCGTTTTCACTATGCTTTTCCAGAACAAGCTTGAATAGAAGCTGCTTCCATACCGTCCTTGTCTACTCCAGCGTTGCACATGTTTGCCATGGCTCTTGTGTATTGCATTCCGTGCTCGGTCAGCCGTCCACAATATTGCTCATAAGTCCTCACCTATACGTCACAATGAACAAATCCGATGTTGGAAACTATTTATGAGATAAATTAGCTGTGATTACATATGTATCATGCAGGGATCGGAGAATCAATTGATGAAGAGATCATCGAGACTCACGAATGTCTTGAGGCAGTCCCAGTCATCAACAACAGGTTGGTCTTCAGGTCGAACATCAGTCAACATGCTTGCAGCATTGGAATCACCAAACAGTTGGTTGACAATTTGGTTGATGCTGCGGTCAGCATGTGATCGGCGAGCAATTTGTTCGTCCAGTCTCTTCTGTGCTTCCGCACTCTCAGCAGACCCTTTTGGAGCTTTTTGCACCTACAACCAGCCACAACAAGTTATTCGACAAGGTGTCCCAATAACAAGAGACAAGACAGACTTAGCATAAAACACTAGTTAAAAAGAACCATATTCCTTGGTTTATTTACCAGTGAAGAAGAATATGCAATATAATCAATGGTGATGGAGACGGACCTGACGTTGGAAAAAGACCAAATCAGCATCCCGTTGGGGAACCGCCAGGGAATTCGAAGGAGAGAGCTCGTCCAAGGGAACAGAGGAGACTTTCTTAGAGCTTTGGCCCATGTAAGTAGAGAGGAAGGCCTTGCTGAGAACGGTGTTCCCATATTCCATCACATGGGACAGATTGGTCCTCTTCTTCACCACTAAGTATTGCTCCTGCAGTGTTTCCTTCCCCAAATCATGGGCATCGCTGTTCTCGCACGCCCACATTCGGATTGATGGAGACAGAGACAAAGGAAACAGAGAATGAGTACATGTACATGGACATGGGACAAAGAAATGTTGTAATGGATGATTGCCGTGTACGCTCTGCATGTAGTGATAGAGACACGCTTCTCTTATTATTTGCCCATCTAACTAGCTTTTTTTACTCTTCTTTTGTTTTTTCTCTTTTCCGAAGGAGAAAGTCATTTCTTGCTTTTCCATTCTATAATCAAATGTCCACGTACAGTTAATGTCAATAATAGAGAAGTGAGGTGATAATACCTGTCTTCCATCCAAGCGATGCTATAGAGATCCCCCAAACAAGTGTCATACTTGGAGGGATCATCGTCTCCAGGGCAGTAGTAGGCATAGCTACTCTCTTCGGCATTGGACGCCGTGCTCGCAAAGATCCCCATGTCCTTGGGGAGTAGCCCTTGTAGCATGCTCCCTGCCTCACAGGCCTCTATATATATCACCATGTTCATGTACTTCTTCGCCTTGTACATTTGCTTCAATACGTTCATCAGGTCATTCGCATATATATAGTCCCCCACAGGCATGAGCACTAGTCCTGTGCTCCCGTGGTCGGTGTAATAGAAGAAGACGTGGTCGTTCGGGCCACTGCTCAAAACCTTGCCGCTGCCCCCGCTGAGGGCTGTCTTGTTCCCGAGAAGGACTGCGTACAAGTTGGCTGCTGTGGTCTCATCACCGGTGTAATCCTACAATATTACCCAATTGGTTAATTATAATTGAAAATGAATCACGCCAACATGCATCCTCCTATATATTGGATGTATATATTTGCTAGATAAAGAGTTTTGAACGAAGACCTTGGGAACTCCATGGTAGACATCAGAGCCGTTGGGTTTGTTGATAATGATGCCCTTCGTGGGATTTTCCTCATTCTCGACGATGTCGTCGTACATGAACACGATGATGTTCTCATCTTTCAGTCCATTTGCCTTAAGGATTTGGTAGGCATGACAAACATCAGCCTGCATAGACACACATCACACAGGTCAATCCATTGATATTTTATATATCTACGTGCTACTTATGGAGCACGGAAGTGCGTACAGCAAGCTAACTGTCCATACCATTTTATAAGGATATGCGGTAAGAATATGATAATATACTGTAGGTGATGCTTAATTCGGGTAGTGAATCACCTGGTGACGGTAATTGTAATAACCATTGGATCCAGCGACTAGAACAGCCCATTGAGTACCAGTACTGGCATCCGCACCCAACTGCGACGCAATTTCTTGAAAGCTTCTCCGACTCTCGCTCACAGCGGCCATCACGAATGCCGTGAGGAGGAGGAAAGGAACAAGGCTGCGACGTGAGGAGGTCGTCATCAGCACGACGGAGAGTTGGATGGGAATGAGATTGAGGAGGATGATGTGGATGTGTGGGATGCGAGGGAGGGGATTATATAGTGGCGGGAGGGAGGGGAGTGCATGCGCGAGGGGACGTTGATGGCAACTCCTCATTGGAAATTTCGGTGACCAGATTCCATAAAAACACATGGAAGAAACAAACCGAAGTCCGTCTACATGGATTCTTGTCGGTACCTCACTGTCTTCACATATGCTCCACCCATGCCAAGACAATTCTCTCCTCGTTCATCGTCATCTTCAATGGAGTAATTTTCTGGGTTTTAACGGATTTCTCGATTATCGACCTCTACACGGTACTTATTACGCTTAGAAGGATGTCTCGACGGAGGTAATTAGGGTATCGATAAAGAAGATGCCGAAGGATGGAGACTAATTAAGGAACACGTCACGAAGCAATTTGCGTAGTTTGCCAAGCCGAGGGATATAGAGCGATTTGTGGCACGATGAGATCAGAAGAAATTCCATCCATGAGTGGCATCAAAAGAAATACGAGTCTTAAAAAAGAGATGAAGCACAACTTTGGTAGGCTTACGATGTTGTGCAGTTTTGCGCCCTAAAAATTGCAAATATAATCCTCAATTTGATCCCAGATCCCTGAAGGTGGCTTTCTTATCACTCAACATTAGAGTCTTGGGTGCTAACCTAGCTAGGGATAAATATTATCTAGACACCTTGTATCAAGGTATCAAGAGCAAAAAAAATGCAGATACAATCGAATGGTAAAATTTCTCTTTGTCAAGGAGAAGACGTAGGTTTGATTTCCGCTATCCGCCCAAGTCAAAGTATTGTAGTTAATGATATAAGGGATTCTATATAATTGATTGTGATAATATAGTGAATGGTTCTATCCCCCCTTAATCAATGGTTAAAATACGCAACTCTTTTAATGCAATAATTTGAAAAGAGAAAAGTACATTAAAAGTTCTAAAATTTGTCATGAAAGTATAATTAAGCCGTCAAACTTTCAAAAAGAGCAATCCAATTATAAAACCTATTACAAAACTTAAATTGAGTTTTAAAATTTTCAAAATATCCAGTTAAGTCGTAAAATTGATCACAAAAATATAATCCAGTCCCAAAACTTTCAAAAAGTACCCTAGAAGACATTGGTTGCAGAAAAAATGGGTGGTTTAGAGTATACAAGGGTGTGGTTTCTCATGACACTAAATAGCAAGCCCCACTTCCACTTTGTCAAAAAGAAGGAATTACCCTTTGATCACGTCCGCAAACTAAACAGTAGTGGAGTTCATAAGTTCATTAACTAGAAACTGCCCCACGCCTAAATTTTGTCTATCGTATTTAATCAATTATCGCATTAGAAAATTAGGAGTCAACTCTGAACTCTAAATAAAAATATCTTGCGTTTGCATTATACATATTAGGAAAATTCTCATTTAGTAATAATAAGCCCACATAAATTGCATTTCAACCGGTTTGGTTATAAAATTGTTGAATGGGTTAAAATAGGCAGGCCCTAAATTGAATTTTCAAGATTAAGCCCACGAGCATAAAATTGGGCCAACCTTATCGAAGGCCTATAGTGGCCAAAAAATTACATTGCATATGGGGTTCTGAACTTGGAAAGACTGCCCTTTTTCACCAAGTACGGCTATCATCATTGACAATTCCAAATATATGGGAATTAGAGAGGGAATATTTCGGTGAATGGATTCACATATTCTCTCGGACTAAATTTGTAAAGTGGGGGATTCCTTTTTCTTGCCAAAAAAAAGCCCGCGAAGGTCTGGAAGCGCTGGGTAAGGGCAACCTATAGGTATATAAACACATCATCGGAAACTTAGCCAGACACTGGGTTTTCTTATTTTCGACATAGATTATTCACGAAGAGCACGATAACCCGTTCCCATCACAGACGAGCGCATACAAATTCACTTGGGTCTCGTTTTTTTAACGTCTATCATCCACGCACATTGAGTCATCTCACTTCAATCGGTCATCCACGTCCAAGAACACCACCATTCTGCATATGCACAATCAGCATCCATACACAATCTGCTCCGTGTCTCGACAGCTCCTCCCGTGTAGAACCTTCATCACGACGCCGAATCTACTCATTCATAAGTGCCAGTTCCCAGCTCTTTCACACGAAACTAAAACAAATGAATGGGAAGAAACTTGAAGCAAAGGAAGCCAAGCCTTCTCTCTCTCCCCCTCTCTCTCTCTCTGTGACTTTCTCTGAAAATTATCGCTAGAATTAAATGTTTTTTGTCGATGGAGTAACTTCATGACTAATCTACTAATGAATGATAGATTTTCAATGCTCAATCGTTTATATGTTGTCCTATCTTTCGACTATGAACACATTTTGAAAGTTACTAATCAATTAACTAGATGAATTCATTAACAATGAGTTTTTGAAAGTTGGATAGAAAATACCATTATCCCTTGAATTTCCAATGATATGTGCCGTTAGGAGAATAGTAATGACCCATTACGTAGCAGAACAAAACAATCACCCTTTTTGGGCAAACCTAATAGAAAACAATATATAAGACGATTTTTTTACGTGGGAAACCTCCTCGATGTGAGGTAATAAAAAATCACAAGATTGGAGTCTGCCTAAAATTCTTCATTATCAACAAAATTAGGTGAACAAAGTTCTATTCTAGTAACACTGGAGGTACATAGTAGCAAAGACATCAAGAACATCATTTTTTGGTATTATGCATAAATTTCATAAGAGATCACTGATAAATCTCACCAAAAACACAGGTTTGGTTCAATCATGAAAAAACTTGATGTAGGGAGCTCCAAGTGAAAATCAAATTGATTAGATTCAAGAAGAATATGATATGAACATACTGACCAAATTTCAGCTCAATTAGACTACGAATGGACCTCTAACATTAGTTTGATGTAAATCAGATACTATCCTCCACCCAGATTTTTTGCTCTCTTTTGTTCTCTTGTTACTCCATCTTGTAACAAACTCAAGTGAAAAATATGGGAATTGTATTTTCTGTATTGAATTGTACACCGTTACAGGGATGTATATAATGTACAAGAAGATTCAATAAAAAGGTAAAGTGAATATTCCTAATCACAAAATATTTCTAGTCCTAAAGTAATTACAATCCCAATCAATTACAATCTTTAATCTGATTTCATATCTTCAAAACATATCTTCTTTCAACACTCCCCCTCAAGCTGGTGGTTTGTATATGTCCAAAACGTCAAGCTTGTTTAGAAGATATGTATGTTGTCTTTGACAAAGAGGTTTAGTGAACATATCCGCAGGTTGTTCTGTTATTCTAATCCCTCTTGTTTCAATGATACCTTCTTTGATCTTCTCACATGTAAAGTGGCAATCGACTTCAATGTGTTTCGTCCTCTCATGTAATATGGGGTTTGCTGCAAGTTTGATTGTTGAATCATTATCACAAAAGAGCAGTGTTGGTCTTCTAACTTGTACCCCAAGATCCTGAAGTAGACCTCGCAACCATACCACCTCACAGACAGTCTTTGCCATAGATCGATACTCAGCTTCTGCTGATGATAATGACACAGTGGATTGCTTCTTTGTCTTCCATGAAAGCAGTGACTCCCCAAGTTTAATGCAGAAACCTGTAATAGATCTCCTGCTCATGGGACATGTAGCATAATCCGAATCACAGTAGGCTGTCATCTCCATATTACACTTTCGAGAAAGGAGTATTCCTAGCCCTGACATCTCTTCAGATACTTTACTACCTTTAAAGCTGCATTCATGTGAGATTGCTTAGAACTGTGCATGAACTAGCTAAGAGTCTGTACAGCGTAGCAGATGTCTGGTCTAGTCATGGTGAGGTAGATAAGCTTTCCAACAAGTCTTTGATAACTTGTCGGATCCTTCAGTAATGAATCATCAGAAAAAGACATCCCTGCATCATAATCAACACTGGTTAACTTTGCATTTTGTTCAATGGGAATGGCTGCCAGCTTGCATCCTGATAATCCCGCTTCTGATATAATCGCCATGACAAACTTTCTTTGGCTAAGAGAAATCCCCTGATCAGAACGAGCTATCTCTATTCCAAGAAAGTATTTAGGTGACCCCAAGTCTTTGATATGGAAAGAGGAATGTAGAAACTCCTTAAGCTTTCTCACAGCGGAATTATCATTTCCCATAATAAGTATGTCGTCAACATAAATTATCATGTAGATAGACGACATACCTTTTGTCCAAGTGAAGAGAGCATAATCATGCTTGGACCGTTTGAATCCGACACTTGTCAGTGCATTAGTAAACTTGGCATACCATTGCCTAGAGGCCTGTTTTAAACCATAAAGAGATTTGCGGAGACGACATACCTTAGACTCCCCCTGTCTCCGTAATCCCTGTGGAATATCCATATAAATCTCCTCGTCCAGATCACCATGAAGAAAGGCATTGTGGACGTCCATTTGATGCAATGTCCGGTTAAAAGCAAAGAATCGACAAGAAGGAGCGAAGCGTGACATCCTTCGCTCTTTTGGAGAAAAGGTCTCATGGTAGTCAAAACCCTCTCGCTGTGTGAACCCTTTAGCCACCAATCGGGCCTTATATCTTTCCACAGAACCATCTGCTTTATATTTAATTTTATATACCCATTTACAGCCAATGGGCTTTCGATGAGGAGGTAATGATACTACATCCCAGGTGTGATTGTCAATTAGGGCTATAATTTATGCTTCCATGGCCCTTTGCCAACGAGGATCACATACAGCCTCATGATAACTAGATGGTTCTTGTTCCTCAGGAATGCGACTAATGCAACATAAATGATCTGAGGACAATTCATCAAAAGACATATAGGAAGATATAGGGTAACGAGTACCTGATGACTTTGATGAAGAACAGACATAGTCTTGTGTCCATACTGGTGGGCGAGTAACTCGACCAGACCGTCAAGGTAGCTCCTGTGATACATCTAACGGTGGTTCTTGAACATTTGCTGGTTCAATGGAATTAAGCACTTGGGGTTCCTCTTCCATGAAGTCTTGTTCAATGGAGTGTCCTGTAGATTGTTCATCAGGTGGTGAAAAAGGTGCTGCATCCACTGTCTGCTGGGAAGGAATGACAAAGGTTCCTCTAGAAGATAAATCTTCTTCTGATAAAAATCTTTGAGTAGTGTCCACATTGTTTCCAGGTGTGGAAGTAGAATCCCGGAAAGGGAAACTTTCTTCATGGAAGACCACATCTCTACTGATGAAGAAATCTCCAGTAGACTGATCATAAACTCGATAACCTTTTTTGAGATTTGCATACCCCATGAATATGCACTGCCGAGCACGAGGAGCCATTTTGTCCCAAGGCCCTACTGTAGTCACATAACAGAGACAGCCAAATACTCGAAGATGACTCAAATCCAGTTTCTTTCCATATAAAATTTCAAATGGAGTTTTCCCTTTCAAAATCCTGGATGGCATAAGATTTATCAGATATGCTGCAGTAACTACACAATCTCCCAAGAAATTCTCTGGTATAGAGGCCTGGAATTTGAGGGCCCGTGCCACTTCCAAAAGGTGACGGTGTTTTCTCTCTACAACTCCATTTTGCTGTGGTGTATAGGTGCAAGTGCTTTCATGTAAGATCCCTTTTGAGCCAAAAAGGGAAGCACATTCACCACTGAAGAATTCCTTTCCATTATCAGTACGGATGCGGTGAATTGATTTTCCAAACTGAGTTTTGGACAAGGAGATGAAAGTTCTAAGGTGAGATAGAACTTGATTTTTGGATTGTATGAGAAATACCCAGGTGGCACGTGAGAAATCATCCACAATTGTGAGAAAGAACCGCGAACCATCATGATTCAAGGTGTGATATGGTCCCCAGACATCAGCATGAATTAAAGAAAAAATACTGTCAACTCGAGTTTGACTAGTTTGGAAAGGGGAACAAGTTTGTTTCGCCAAAGGACAAACATGGCACTCAGGGCAAGGGAAAAAAGCTGTGTGACCCAATCTTTGGTGACAAAGAAAATTTTTATTGCTAGCAATCTTACAAATGGATTTATTGAAAGCAATGGATTTAAAGCTGCTTGGAAGATTGATCCAAAAATACAATCCTTGATAGATTCTACCCAAGCCCATCAGATTGCCAGTCGAACGGGCCTGAAATAGACATTTGTCAGAGTCAAACAAGGCACGACAGGAATTTTCTTCACAGGTTCGATAAACTGATATGAGGTTAAACTGGAAACTAGGAATATAGAGGACATTTTTAAGACTAATGTGTGGACTAAGATCCACAGTTCCAGTCATATCAACATATGTGGTGTTTCCATTCGGGAGTTGTACTGATATAGGAAAGGATAATTTCTTCATATTGGAAAATAATTTCTGATTGCAGGCAATATGATCACTAGCTCCAGTATCAATAATCCATTCATCCTTTGTAATTGAGTTCATCAGACAATGAGAAATACCTGTGAAATTCCCTATTTTGTCAGAAACATCCATCCTCTTTAAAGCTTCCATCAGCTCCTGATATTCCTCATGAGAAATTGATTTGTCTGCCGATTTACCCAATACCTGTAAAACAGTTGAAAATTTTCCTTTCTCCTTTTCGCCAGGTTTACCATGGAGCTTCCAGCAATTTTCAATCGTGTGATGTGGACGTTTACAATAATCGCAATATAACTTACCCTTTCCTTTTGGATTATTTTTAGTGAATGAATTTGGCCTATTCACGGCATGGGCCATCGTTGCCCCATACGGCCCATCAGAATTTGATAAATAATTCCCTCGCAGCCCATCAAAATATGCGAAATAGCGCCCGCGTGGGCCAACTGGCCCATATGCACTCAAGCCCCGTGAGCCGTCCGATTCCATCCGTCCCTTGCTTCCAGAGCCGTCCGATCCAGCTTCTCCAAGGGATGAATGAGGACCGCTCGATCGATCAAATTGATCATGGCCGTTCGTCATAAATGGGTATCCTCTAGGGTTTCCCTCATGAAACCCTAGATCGTGCCCCTCGGCCTCTCTTCCTCCCGTGGCTCTCTGAAGCAGGCGAGAAGATCTCTTCGCCGCCAGAGCCACACTCTCCGTGTTCTTCCCGTAATCGGCTGCTCTCTGCTGGCTTTCTTCTTGAACAACAAGTTGATAGATGCGGCCAAGGATTGGCATCAGCTCCACGGTCAGGATTTGTGACCGAAACGAGAGGTAGGCCTCGTTTAATATGAGAAGAAAACGTATCGCTTTCTCTCTGTCTCGCATTCTTTTGTATTGCTGCAAGATGGGTTCTGGCCAGTCGAATCTCTCCTCGGCTGCCTCCAATTCGTTCCATAAACCTGAAATTTTGTTAAAAATCGCAGCAACATACATATTCCCTTGCTTTAAATCAGAAATTTGCTACGTCAAAGAGAAAATTTTCACTTGATCCAATTTTCCAAACATTTCTTTGATATTTTCCCAGATCTGTTTCGAGTCTTCCATCAGGGGAAGAGCGGCCGCGACTTCGGGAGCAATGCAATTTCCGATCCACGTTCGGACCAATTGATTGCATTTCTTCCAGAGACATGCCATTCGCTCGTCGGAGGGTATTGGAACGGTTCTGTCAATAAACCCTTCTTTATCTTTCGTTACCAGTGCACGTCGGAGTTCACGCGACCAATTTGTGTAATTTTCGGATCCGGTTAACTGTTGAGCAATGAGCTTGATTTCCGGTTTGTCGGCGTTGGTTGTGAAAAGAGGGTCGCCGGGCTCCGGCCGACCGCTAGCAGCGAAGATCTGGTAGGGAGGAAATCCTGGTGGCGGATTCGGGTAGGGATTTCCCCCAAAACCCGATCCTCCAGATCCGGTTGTAGCATCCGCATTGAAAAAAGAAGGACCCAGGTAGGGATTCGTCCCATTACTCGATTCGGTCGACCCGCCTATCTGCTGTGGATTGGTGGTTGCGCCTGCCCCGTTGCTGGTTGGTAGGCCTCTACTAGTCACACGCCATCTTGATAACCCGGCAATGATGTATTTGGACTCGGTCCACAGTACCAAGGATACGGTACCCATGGGTAAGGCGGCCCTGGATAGGGCTGCCCCATATTAAACTGAGCCGGAGGATTTCCCCATTGTGCAGGCTGTTGTGGCTGAGTTGCTGTGATCATTGCCGAGGATTCATGAATCTGAGGAGGTGGTGGCATTGTTTCTTCTGTGGATCGATCATCGAGTCCTGAGGTAAGCGCTTGTGGATTTGCCATGTTGATAATCTTCTAAAAGAATTGCAATTTCTGGCAAACTTTAGGTAAGGATCAAAAGCTGAATGAAGGATAAACTTTATTGCTCTGTTCTGCGAGGCTGCTCTGTTCTGCAAGACTGCTCTGTTCTGCGAGGCTGCTCTGTTCTGCAAGACTTACAGCAACAGGAAGCAGAGAAGGTTGATTTTGTTCTGCGAAGGGTTGCAACAACAAGGAACGAGAAGGATTGATCTGTTCTGCGAAGGATTGCAACAACAGAAGTTGATTCTAGTGCAGAAGTGATGTCAAGATCCAGACAAAGCTCTGATACCATGTAACAAACTCAAGTGAAAAATATGGGAATTGTATTTTCTGTATTGAATTGTACACCGTTACAGGGATGTATATAATGTACAAGAAGATTCAATAAAAAGGTAAAGTGAATATTCCTAATCACAAAATATTTCTAGTCCTAAAGTAATTACAATCCCAATCAATTACAATCTTTAATCCGATTTCATATCTTCAAAACATATCTTCTTTCAACACATCTCAATTAATGTTCTTTGTAGCTATCATTTAAAAGATAATAGGAAATCTTATTTCTTCATATGGATTATCAAATGGACTTAAGTTTTTGGGCTTGTAATTCATTGAACTTCCTTCGTATGGGAGTGAATCCAGCCAACATGCACGGCTCCACTCGTGCTATCCGCTGCCCCCATTTCAACGATCCACTTGCAAAGCCCAATGCTTGCCATCGTCCCTACCCGCCTAGACTTGTCTTGCAGCCGCGCCAAGCCCCTCCAGCGAGCCTTCCAAAGTACCGCAGGCCACTACGGCTCTGTTAGCACTCCACCGAGCCAGATTCTTCTCTAGCCAGTTGCCCACATTAGCCTCGCCGCGTCTGCCCACGGCTACCAATGACTCCAGCATGTTGAGCAGCTCCCCACAGGTTTTTCTAGTGATCCCAACAACACTCTGTTGGAAAAAATATAACTTCGAATTGGGTAGAACAATGAAATCGGATCGAGTAAAACAACTCGGACTTTGAGGCGTGATATCACTTTCTTTAAGGATTTATTGGCCCCACAACGTTACTAATGGTCACCGGCAAAAATCCTCCAGGATACAACAAAGTCTCGAGTGAGAATCCTAGATAGCAATTCTAGTATTTCTCCAAGGTCTCTCTAGGAAACAATTAGAAAAAATGGCTGTCGTTTTTAGAAAGAAAACTCGAAAAGGAATAAAATGATCACTCACACTTTCTTCCAAATCTGGCAAAAATATATATAAGACACTCTTTAAACAAAGGCAACTCTTCGTGAAAATTGAACAAACATGTCCTTTCGAAATTCGCCCAAATGAACAAAGATGTCCGATCGGAAAATAGTTGAAAATCCGAACAATTACAACTCTTCGGGAAAAGTTACAACTCTTTGGGAAAAGTTACAAACCGAACAAGTATCTTTTCCAAAGGTTGTCTTTAAAAAGACACAAAGAAAATTCTGAATAATAATAATAATAATAATTTTTTAATAAATAAATAAAATTTCGAATTTATTATTCTTATTTTATTAATAATTCCGAAAATTCTCAAAAAGAAAAAATAACCTTTAGAACTTAAATAAGATAACCGTATGAAAGAAAAAATAAAATAAAGAAGAAAATAGAATGGATTAATGCTAATTAAACCGCAGGCGCGCAAAGTGCTAAGTGCGCCAAATAATCGCACAATTATTCGCGCACCCGCACGCGAGTATGGTGGGGCCTAGCCCCACCCAATTATTTCTTTGATCATTCAAAGGAAATTCCACACTTTTAAATAGGCCCAATTCCTCCCACAAAACCTATGTGGGACAAGTAAAAACACTCTGAGTTTGTTTTAACAAACAAACTTCCAACAATCCCCCACTTTGTTTGTAAAACAAAAGCTTTTCAAAATAAAATTTAAAACCGAACAGCCAAAATTTTAGTAAGATTAATATACATACATAAAGGTCTCTTTCGAGTTAAACCTTTACTTAGTGCAAGTATATCAAAGCTCTATCAAAGTGACAAGTAGCTCGGCTTTAAACTTGTACTTTTATGTAATAGAACTGGACATACCACACATACACTAATATCTTGTTTCAGCGAGAAGTTCTATATTACTCCGCACTATTATGGCTTTGTGCTTGATCCTGTTTCATAAGCTCTCTAGAAAGCAACCCTAACTTTCGTAAGAAGCGGCACCACTTCTAAGCTCATATAGGTGAAGTATCTACCATGTGTTTCTGTTACTATCAACACATTACAAATTTGTACTATACTTCATTAAGAATTCAACTCAACCTACAAAACGTAATAGACGATACTGACTTTTCATAGCAGAGCTACGCTAGTATCAAACAATCACATTCAATAACTTGTTCTTACCCATTAAGCCTTGTAACTAGTGATGTTCTAGAAAAAGGTCGGGTTACCATTATTGGAGATTTCAATTAAAGGGTTTCAGCCCCATTTCTTGTGAGGTCATTATTACCATGTGTCTTGGTAAAGCCTTTGTCAAGGAATCGGCAAGATTATTACTTAACCTCACATAGACAATTGTTATGGTACCATTTTTAATCAATTGTCTCACATATTCATGTCTTAGACTAATATGTCTAGACTTACCATTATAGGTGCTACTATAGGCTCTTGCCAAAGTAGCCTGACTATCACAGTGGATGGAAATAGGAGGCATAGAATTAGACCATAATTTGATATCCAACAACAAATTCCTAATCCATTCAGCCTCTTTCCCAACTGCCGCTAAAGCAACAAATTCAGATTCCATTGTTGAGTGAGTTATACAAGTCTGTTTCTTGCTCGCCCAAGATACAGCACCTCCAGCTAGTGTGAAGATCCATCCAGAAGTGGAACGCTCATCTCCCACACTTGTAATCCAACTAGCATCGGTGTATCCTTCTAATACAGCTGAATAATTATTGTAGAACAATCCTAAATTTTTAGTTCTCTTAAGATAACCAAAAATTCTAGTAATAGCTCTCTAATGTTCTGTACTTGGATTACTAGTATACCTACTCAACTTGCATATAGAATAAGCAATATCAGGTCTAGTATAATGCATTGCATACATTAAAGACCCTATAGCACTTGCATATTCTAGTTGTGCCACCGCTCTACCAGTATTATAATTTAATTTAATACTGGAATCAAATGGAGTACTTATTTCTTTAAAACCAAGATGTTGAAATTTATTTAATAATTTTTCAACATAACTACATTGGCTTAAAGAATAACCCCCACTATTTTTCTTAACTTTAATACCTAAGATAGTATCTACTTCACCCAAATCCTTCATTTTAAACATGGAAGTTAGATACTTCTTAGACTCATTAATTCCAGTCATATTCGTTCCAAAGATAAGCATATCATCAACATACAGGCACACTATGACACCATAGTCTTTAGTGAATTTAGAGTATATACACCTATCGGCACTACTATTGATGAAACCATTTGACAATATGACCGAATTAAACTTTTCATGCCACTGCTTAGGAGCTTGCTTAAGTCCATAAAGAGACTTAATCAATTTACATACTTTTCTTTCATTTCTAGGAAGAACAAAACCCTTCGGTTGTTCCATGTAAATCTCCTCATTTAAGTCTCCATTTAAGAAAGCAGTTTCAACATCCATTTGATGAATACAAAGATCATAAATGGAAGCTAGAGCAAAAAGAACTCGAATAGAAGTTATACATGCAACAGGAGCATATGTATCAAAATAATCTATTCCTTCTTTTTGTCTATATCCCTTGGCTACAAGCCTAGCTTTAAAAGCTTGAATAAAACCATCATAATGATATTTTCTTCTAAAAACCCATTTGCACCCAATAGGTTTTGATCCTTTTGGTAAATCTACTAATACCCAAGTATTATTCGACACAATTGAGTCCATTTCATCATTCACAGCTTCTTTCCAAAAAGAAGCATCTCTAGAAGACATAGCATCATCAAAGCTTCTAGGATCATCTTCTAAATTTAATACTAAAGGGTATTTATTTATTATGTTATTATCTCCATCTCCTTCAACAAGAAAAACATGAGTAATAAAATCAGGACCTAAGTCTTTTATTTTCCTAGCTTTAGTACTTCTCCTTGGTTCAATCATGTCTTTAGGATCATTAGTTTCTTCCTCTTGAGAATCTCTTTGAATTTCCATAAATTTTGAATTATTTTCAATAATTTCAGAACTTGTAAAACATTTATTCTCAAAGAATTCAACGTCTCTCGATTCTACTATGACATTGGACTCTAAATCAAGAAGCCTATAAGCCTTACTGTTTTCAGCATACCCAATAAAAACACTTTTGATTGCTCTAGAACCGAGCTTTGTTCTCTTAGGATCTGGAGTTCGGTAGTATGCTAAGCACCCCCACACTTTAAGATATGACAAATTTGGCTTTCTACCTTTCCATACTTCATAAGGGGTTATATCATTTTTCTTGGAAGGTATTCCGTTATGAATATAGCATGCAGTAAGTAATGCTTCTCCCCAAAGATTAATTGGTAGCTTTGAATTTGAAAGCATACAATTAACCATTTCTCCAAGAGATCGATTTTTCCTTTCAGCCAAACCATTTTGTTGTGGGGTGTATGGTGCCGAAACTTGATGAATAATACCATGTTCTTCACAAAATGAAGAGAATTCATTTAAGAAATATTCTCCACCTCTATCTGATCGTAGAACTTTAATTTTCTTTTCTAATTGATTTTCTACTTTAGCTTATATTTCTTAAACATGGTAAATGCTTCATCCTTCGATTTCATGAGATAAACATATAAAAACCTACTGCAATCATCCACAAAGGTAATAAAGTACCTTTTACCCCCACGTGTTAGCATACCATTAAATTCACATATATCACTATTAACCAAATCCAATAAATTCGAATTTCTTTTAACACTAGGAAATGGTTTCTTAGTAAGTTTGGACTTAGCACATATTTCACACTCATCAAGTTCACCATCGAAATTTATTAAGTCTAACTTCTTCATATTCTTCAAATAACGAATATTTATATGTGCCAACCTACTATGCCATAAGGAAGAAGACTCAACAATATAAGCAGAACTAATAATATTATTATTGATACTTAGTTGATACATGCCATTATTGGCATAACCCTTTCCAACAAACAGCCCATTTTTTGACAGGATAACCTTGTCGGATTCAAACAAAACCCAAAACCCTCTCTTACAAAGTAAATCAATAGAAACTAGGTTCTTCCTAATTTCGGGTATAAATAACACATTAAGAAGAGTTATCTTCTTTCCAGAAGTGAAGTCTATCTCCACCGTGCCCTTTCCAGCAACCTTCGCAAGAGTATTATTCGCCATCAGGACCTCTTGAACATTTGAGTCAACAATCTCCTCAAATTGCTTGAACACATTCTTGTCCTTGCACACATGGACAGTTGCTCCAGAATCTAACCACCAACTAGATTGGACAATGGTAGAATTGATTTCAGAAACCATAGCCATCTCATAATTAATTTCAGAAATTTTCATGTTCCAAAACACGTTTGAAATCATGGCTACATAATTTTCTTCAACCAAATTTGCATCTGCCTTCATCGTTGGAATGTTCTTGTCCTTTGAAATGCTCTTGCGATGAATGCAATCCTTGGCGTAGTGTCCCTGTTTGCCACAAACAAAACAGCAACCCTTTTTCTTCTTTTGTGTTCTCTTGAATTTATGCCCCCCCCGGCCTTTTACTTTGAAATTATGGCCGAGTTTTCGTTTTTTATCCACAGCATTCACCTTGGAATTGTACAAAACAAAATTATCACATAAACGTGACTCTTCCTCAATGTTAAGATGTTTCTGTATTTGCTTCAAAGTAAAGTCCTCTGACTTGTGAATCAGCCTTTTTCCATAGTCTTTTCAACTTGGAGGCAATTTCGCAATAATTGCTCCAACTTGAAAAGTTTCCGGAATATCAATCTTGAGGGCACGAATCTTATTCACAAGCACTTGTAATTCATGGACTTGTTCTAGCAAGGGTTTAGTATCAATAAACTTGAAATCAAAATACTTTGCGATTAGATATTTGTTAGTACCTTGCTCCTCCGCTTTGTACTTGAATTCCAAGTGCATTCCAAATTTCTCGGCCGACTTCATTTCAGTGAATAAGTCGTACAGACGATTGGAGAGTGTGTTCAGAATGTGTCCTCGACAAAGTAATTCATCCTCCGCATGTTTCTTCTTTTCCTTATTAACCCTCTCAATGGCTTCCGCACTTGGCTGTCCTCTCTCGACAGTAGGCTCAGGATCTTCTACATGTGCCAAGTTAGGATCCAGTATGTAGGAAATCTTCAGAGCAGTGAGTAAGAACATCATCTTGTCCCTCCAGCGAGCAAAATTGTTCCCATCGAATCGGTCCAGTTTGACCATATCTTGATTCATAACTTTGATTGCCTCCGACTCCATTGTAGCAAAGTAAATCCTTAAAATTGTTGGAAAAAATATAACTTCGAATTGGGTAGAACAATGAAATCGGATCAAGTAAAACGACTCGGACTTTGAGGCGTGATATCACTTTCTTTAAGAATCTATTTGCCCCACAACGTTGCTAATGGTCACCGGAAAAAATCCTCCAGGATACAACAAAGTCTCGGGTGAGAATACTAGATAGCAATTCTAGTATTTTTCCAGGGTCTCTCTAGGAAACAATTAAAAAAATGGCTATCGTTTTTAGAAAGAAAACTCGAAAAGGAATAAAATGATCACTCACACTTTCTTCCGAAATCTAGCAAAAATATATATAAAACACTCTTTAAACAAAGGCAACTCTTCGTGAAAATTGAACAAACATGTCCTTTCGAAATTCGCCCAAATGAACAAAGATGTCCAATCGAAAATAGTTGAAAATCCAAACAATTACAACTCTTCGGGAAAAGTTACAAACCGAACAAGTATCTTTTCCAAATGTTGTCTTTAAAAAGACACAAAGAAAATTCGGAATAATAATAATAATAATTTTTTTAATAAATAAATAAAATTTCGAATTTATTATTATTATTTTATTAATAATTCCGAAAATTCTCAAAAAGAAAAAAAAACCTTTAGAACCTAAATAAGATAACCGTATGAAAGAAAAAATAAAATAAAGAAAAAAATAGAAGGGATTAGTGCTAATTAAACCGCGGGCGCGCAAAGTGCTAAGTGCGCCAAATAATCGCGCAATTATTCGCGCACCCGGGTATGGTAAGGCCCCACCCAATTATTCCTTTGATCATTCAAAGGAAATTCCACACTTTTAAATAGGCCCAATTCCTCCCACAAAACCTATGTGGGACAAGTAAAAACACTCTCAGTTTGTTTTAACAAACAAACTTCCAACACACTCAGTAGCACCACCTGCCACCACAACACTACTAGCATCTCCGACGCCCTTGCAGCCCTTCCATTACGCCTTGCTAGTCCCTGAGCTGCTATAGTTCAATACTTCGTTGTGCTAGAGTAGTCTCCATCACTGTTCTCTAACTTGGCAACATTCCATCTCCGCTGGTCACTGCAAGCCATGGCCGTGCTCCCTGCCACGCTTGGATCCTGTGGCTCGATGTCGGCGAAACCCTAATTGATTCTATAATATTGATATATAATGCATGTCAGATGGTATTAGAACCCTAGATTATTTCATTAAATTTTAATTATATCCTTGCATTAACCAAGGCAATGTTAGGGCGTAGGACCTTTGACCCTAAAGGAATCCTTAATATTATCGCGTGTGTTTTTGTGAGTGGACAATTAAATAAATTTTGATTGCTTGAAATGATGTGTCAATTAATTAGGTTAGTGATTTTTGGATAGGACATACATTTCGATGCATCATAAGATTGTTAATTGTCATGTACATTGCATGTCATATGGCAGTGGCACACTCATAATTCATAATTTCATGAAATAATTTGGTTGAACAATTCGGTCGTGAGATCAATATGGCTATTGACGAAGTGACATGATGGACACCAACGGTTTTATATCACAATTATAAAATGCTAGACATCCGGAGTGCCAAAACTTAGGTATATGGGAATAATTAACTGCCAAAAGTTAGAAAAGTGACATTTAAATGCTAAAGTCGGAGTAAAATGGATTAATCAAGTGCTAACGGTGAGAAAATATAGCCAAAATACTGACGTAGCGACTTTCTGGCAATGCAAGTGTAAAACGCTGAAGTGGCTAGACAAGTGCAAAAACGATGTCGTTTTGCTACCGCGTGAATAAATAATTAATATAAAACTTAATTAAATTAAATTTTAAAAAAAATTAAAAAAATGGGAAGAAGAAGAAAAACAATTAGAGGCGGCTGAGGGCTTAGCCCTTACCACCGCCGCCTCCGTGCAGTTGTCGAGAAGGGTTGGCGACGGTGGGGGGAGGATCGATCGGGATCGCTAGGCCTTGGCCAAGGGCCGGGGCAAGGGTCGACAACCCTTGCCGAATCTAGGGAGAGCCGCGACCCTTGCCCCACATTTGGGTGAGGGCTTGCAAGCCCTAGCCTTTAGTCGGCCGAGATCGCCGACCCATGGCCAGGTCCCGATGGCTTGGTCGACCCTCCCTCCATTGTCGCTGGCTAAATGGGACAAAATCCTGATTTCTAGTGAAACAATATGCAATTATTCAGTCTGATCAATTCTTGCAGACTCATGGTAGTTCGTATCATGTTATATTTCTATTGCCTATTTTTCTTAATTACTAAGAGCTCATTCCAACAGTCTAAGCCAGCTCAATGAAGAAAGTTAGCTGCACGGCTTTCGGACGATTGGAACGTGGATATATATATATATATATATATAAAGCTAGTGAATTTGACGAAGCCGAGGATATGAATGATGTATTAGATTAAATTCACGTTTGTCTAAATGCTGGTTGTTTTCTGTCAGGCGTTTTGTCTCCGGATGAAGAATTATGTCCATAAAGAAACAAGTTCTCACTCTCAGAATATTTCCACAATGCCGTAATCCCCTCATTCTGAACCTCTAGTACTTTATTCACCAAAGGGTTTTTTTTTTATATATATTTTCCTGTTCTTGTTTCTCATGTGAAAGCAATGCCATTTCTTCATTGAAACAGCTAGCTCAGGTGCATCTCCTGTTTGACGTCAGTCCTTTCATTAATTGAAACCTACCCTTGCAAGTGGTCATCATCCAGTCGTCTCATTTAGGCTAATGGGGTTGAAAAGGATATGGTGCAAATCCGATTACCTGTCTTGCAAAGATGATTCGCGACAATTGCCGAGAAAGAAATAAGCTGAACATATCATAAGCCATTTGAAAAGATGCTGACATCCTTTCCAGCAAACTTTGAACATTTTGACAAGCCGACTGATTCACGATATACAAAGAGAGCTCGCCAATGTAAATTTATTCCAATATCTTATAAGCAGAACATATACTCCGTATATGTAATGCAGAAACTGTACACAAAAGCATTATTGGGACATTGATCATCGTTTTCACTATGCTTTTCCAGAACAAGCTTGAATAGAAGCTGCTTCCATACCGTCCTTGTCTACTCCAGCGTTGCACATGTTTGCCATGGCTCTTGTGTATTGCATTCCGTGCTCGGTCAGCCGTCCACAATATTGCTCATAAGTCCTCACCTATACGTCACAATGAACAAATCCGATGTTGGAAACTATTTATGAGATAAATTAGCTGTGATTACATATGTATCATGCAGGGATCGGAGAATCAATTGATGAAGAGATCATCGAGACTCACGAATGTCTTGAGGCAGTCCCAGTCATCAACAACAGGTTGGTCTTCAGGTCGAACATCAGTCAACATGCTTGCAGCATTGGAATCACCAAACAGTTGGTTGACAATTTGGTTGATGCTGCGGTCAGCATGTGATCGGCGAGCAATTTGTTCGTCCAGTCTCTTCTGTGCTTCCGCACTCTCAGCAGACCCTTTTGGAGCTTTTTGCACCTACAACCAGCCACAACAAGTTATTCGACAAGGTGTCCCAATAACAAGAGACAAGACAGACTTAGCATAAAACACTAGTTAAAAAGAACCATATTCCTTGGTTTATTTACCAGTGAAGAAGAATATGCAATATAATCAATGGTGATGGAGACGGACCTGACGTTGGAAAAAGACCAAATCAGCATCCCGTTGGGGAACCGCCAGGGAATTCGAAGGAGAGAGCTCGTCCAAGGGAACAGAGGAGACTTTCTTAGAGCTTTGGCCCATGTAAGTAGAGAGGAAGGCCTTGCTGAGAACGGTGTTCCCATATTCCATCACATGGGACAGATTGGTCCTCTTCTTCACCACTAAGTATTGCTCCTGCAGTGTTTCCTTCCCCAAATCATGGGCATCGCTGTTCTCGCACGCCCACATTCGGATTGATGGAGACAGAGACAAAGGAAACAGAGAATGAGTACATGTACATGGACATGGGACAAAGAAATGTTGTAATGGATGATTGCCGTGTACGCTCTGCATGTAGTGATAGAGACACGCTTCTCTTATTATTTGCCCATCTAACTAGCTTTTTTTCCTCTTCTTTTGTTTTTTCTCTTTTCCGAAGGAGAAAGTCATTTCTTGCCTTTCCATTCTATAATCAAATGTCCACGTACAGTTAATGTCAATAATAGAGAAGTGAGGTGATAATACCTGTCTTCCATCCAAGCGATGCTATAGAGATCCCCCAAACAAGTGTCATACTTGGAGGGATCATCGTCTCCAGGGCAGTAGTAGGCATAGCTGCTCTCTTCGGCATTGGACGCCGTGGTCGCAAAGATCCCCATGTCCTTGGGGAGTAGCCCTTGCAGCATGCTCCCTGCCTCACAGGCCTCTATATATATCACCATGTTCATGTACTTCTTCGCCTTGTACATTTGCTTCAATACGTTCATCAGGTCATTCGCATATATATAGTCCCCCACAGGCATGGCCACTAATCCTGTGCTCCCGTGGTCGGTGTAATAGAAGAAGACGTGGTCGTTCGGGCCACTGCTCAAAACCTTGCCGCTGCCCCCGCTGAGGGCTGTCTTGTTCCCGAGAAGGACTGCGTACAAGTTGGCTGCTGTGGTCTCATTACCGGTATAATCCTACAATATACCCAATTGGTTAATTATAATTGAAAATGAATCACGCCAATATGCATCCTCCTATATATTGGATGTATATATTAGCTAGATAAAGAGTTTTGAACAAAGACCTTGGGAACACCATGGTAGACATCAGAGCCGTTGGGTTTGTTGATAATGATACCCTTCGTGGGATTTTCCTCATTCTCGGCGATGTCGTCGTACATGAACACGATGATGTTCTCATCTTTCAGTCCATTCGCCTTAAGGATTTGGTAGGCATGACAAACATCAGCCTGCATAGACACACATCACACAGGTCAATCCATTGATATTTTATATATCTACGTGCTACTTATGGAGCACGGAAGTACGTACAGCAAGCTAACTGTCCATACAATTTTATAAGGATATGTGGTAAGAATATAATAATATACTGTAGGTGATGCTTAATTCGGGTGGTGAATCACCTGGTGACGGTAATTGTCATAACCATTGGATCCAGCGACTAGAACAGCCCATTGAGTACCAGTACTGGCATCCGCACCCGACTGCGACGCAATTTCTTGAAAGCTTCTCCGACTCTCGCTCACAGCGGCCATCACGAATGCCGTGAGGAGGAGGAAAGGAACAAGGCTGCCACGTGAGGAGGTCGTCATCATCACGATGGAGAGTTGGATGGGAATGAGATTGGGGAGGATGATGTGGATGTGTGGGATGGGAGGGAGGGGATTATATAGTGGTGGGAGGGAGGGGATGTTAACTGGGTTCACTCCATGTGGAGGAGGCTAACGATGAGTTCAAGCCCAAAATGAACTGAGCCCATATAATAAGTTATATGAGGAAATAGGGTTTCTCACTATCTATATAAAGCGATAGTCGCAAAAGGAAATAATAACAAAAGAAAAAGAGAAAGCAGAAAATCTGGGGGTTGAGGCAACATCTGATTTACATCAAGCTGGTGTCGGAGGTCGATTCGTGGTCCGATTGAGCTGAAATTTTGTCAACATGTTCATGGCGCAATCTTCTCGAATCTGAACGGTTTGATTTTCGTTTGAAGCTGCCTATATCAGGTTTTTCGTGGATTGATCAAAACCTGTGTTTTTTGTCAGATTTATCCTTAATCTCTTGTGAAGTTTATGTGTATTGCCAAGAATTATGTTCTTGAGGTCTTTGCTGCTATGTACCTCTAGTATTTGTTAGAGAAGAACAATTTTATTGATAGTGAAGAATTTTGGGTGGACTCCGGTCCCGTGGTTTTTTTATCTCCTCACATCGAGGAGGTTTTCCACATAAAAAATCGTATTGTGTTCGCGTGCTTGGTATTTATTTTATTTTATTATATTGATTCCTATTAGGTTTACACAAGATGGGAGATTATTTTATTCCGTTGCGTTGATTCGATATTATTTGAATTGTTATCGTTCTCCTATCAGGGGAGTGCATGCGCGTGGGGACGTTGATGGCAACTCCTCGGAAATTTCGACGACCCCCATTCCATAAAAGAAATGGAAGAAACAAACCGAAGTCTGTCTACATGGATTTTTGTCGGTACCTCACTGTCTTCACATATGCTCCATCCATGCCAAGACAATTCTCTCCTCGTTCATCGTCATCTTCAATGTAGTCATTTTCTGGGTTTTAACGGATTACGCGATTATCAACCTCTACACGGTACTTATTGCGCTTAGAAGGATGTCTCGACGGAGGTAATTAGGGTATCGATAAAGAAGATGCCGAAGGATGGAGACTAATTAAGGAACACGTCACGAAGCAATTTGCGTAGTTTGCCAAGCCGGGGATATAGAGCGATTTGTGGCACGATGAGATCACAAGAAATTCCATCCATGAGTGGCATCAAGAGAAATACGAGTCTTAAAAAAGAGATGAAGCACAACTTTGGTAGGCTTACGATGTTGTGCAGTTTTGCGCCCTAAAAATTGCAAATATAATCCTCAATTTGATCCCAGATCCCTGAAGGTGGCTTTCTTATCACTCAACATTAGAGTCTTGGGTGCTTTTCCTTAAGTCTATGTAATCAAACCGATGGATGGGTTTTTGCTTGCCAACGACTCACCCCATCATCATCACATCAATAAAAAGATCGCACTACACTCTTTCAGTCGGAACTTCCTTTTGAAATGTGTGGGACTTTTGATCGTTTGATATAAATGAGAAACGCGTTTCTTGTACGAGGGCAATAATCATCTAAAAAAGCATGATGATCTCCCAAGCAATGCCTTTTCTGGAATCTAGTATGTGCATCTTCTAGACTTTTTTGATATGAAGATGTAGACGTACACATGCGTAATTGAATAGCGCGTCTAATAAAGATAGAGGTTTTCAGTGATGGTCTACTGTATAAAAAGTTTATTTCAAGCTTGTCTCAAAAGGGTTTTAATTTTTATTTTAACTCACGTTTGGAGTTTTCATAAATATAGAGGTTTACACGTAAACTCATATATTTCTTTTATAATTTTTGAAATTTACACATTATTCTTAATTTTTGCAGAAAAGTAGAGAGGTTTTTTTTTTTTTTTTTTCTCTCTCTCTCTTCTCTCTCTTTTGGCTTTGAATTTAGCGGAAACAAACAGACCTCACAAATGTGAAAGACATGACAAAGGTGGAGATGAGAGTGAGCCGAGTCAAGTCCACTAGACAAAACTAGTCGGAGCAAAAATCAGTGGTTTTAGAGTATATAAGGGTGTGGTTCCAATGGACACTTAAATGGCAAACCCCACTTCCAAGTTGGTCAGAAAAGAATGGATCGCCCCTTGATCGCGTTCGAAAACTAAACCTTCAGTCCAATTCATTAGGCAATAACGCGCTACATCATTTAGACATTGAACCTCAAGAGACGTGGCCTGCGATTTTTTTATAAATTATGGAAGCATTATGCAGCAATCAGAGGGTGGGGCTCCTCATCGTTCCGTCATCTTTAGAAGACCACGACTGGATACGCAACCAGAAAGAATCGACTTTTCTATTCTCCTTAAGTGCATCTCATGGGAGAATATCTTAATCTGACGAGGGCAGTTAAGGTTTTGAAAAAAAAGCAACCAATATTCATATGGGTAGGAGCATTTCGGGAAACTGCGAGTGGAGGGAGTTGCTTCGTGGATATCAAGAAATAGCGTGAGACATATCCTCTCATGTTGTTGCAAATGCCGATTATGGATTTAGTGTCCCACTAAGACATCAACATTCATAGTGGACTGGTGGGGTCGAATGAGAACTATGCTATGTTGCTTATGGCTTGATCATGTCTTAGAATTCTCATTTTCAATTGGCTCTCTCAACTTTCTCTGCATTCTTCTTTTCTGTATTTATGGGGGCTGAAATTATGTGATTGAATAAAGTCCTCCTCTACTTATTTCGGTTCAAAAACTCATTTTCCTCCCTCTTCTTCAATCATTTGATTTGTGATTTTCATAAAGAAATATCTAGTCGATAATAGAAGAAGATCCATTGTGCGCCACATTTATGAGATTCGTTAATTTGGGACGAAGAAGTAATATCACTTGATCATTATCAAACTGATTGTAATCTTTTTCTATCCAATAGGGTGCCACCAGAGCATCTTTTTACTTCCAATAAGCCTTGAACTAGATTACAATCATTATTAATGAGTCCATAAGAGAAGTCATGTAATCTTTTTTTCATGAGGTTCATATAGAGACCAAAAGTCTTTAGCGATTGATACAGCAAAACAAGTATCTAATTTGTGTTTCTCTCCTTTACAGTGAAAGGAGTTGGAAAGATGCTCAAGTGTTTCAAGGAATTATTGGCGCTCCTAATCAATCACAAGTCGTAAGAAATTGAATTTTGTCACATGGTTTGGGTGTTGCGGGGTTGACTTAACCTGTCATTTATAGAAGGCAGCTTGCACACTCTTCCTCTTTTTCAATAAAAGCTGGCTTGCACTTCTAGAAAGAAAACAAAAGGAAAGCATAAGATGAAGTGGGTTTTACAGGTGAGGTGAGGCGAGATGAGATGGAGTCCAGGTGTGATAGGCGCGGAATGGACTTCAGAGTTTTTAGTGTCAACCACATCAAGCGCATCGAAAACAAATGACTAAAAATGAAGCTTTGATTGAGGTCATTGATGGCGGTGAAATCGACACCTTATTAGCTATTTCTTCCCGTCCGACAATCCCATCCTGTTGCATTGTACGTTTCTGCTGCATTACAAGTATCTTAAAACAAACGAGATATGCATATACAGGAATTGGGTATGGGAAAAACGGGAGGAAAAGCAAAAAGACGTGGAAGAGAAGGAAAAGCATCTCTCACTCTCCAATTATCAAAACCACAAACAATCCAGCCTTACGCTAATGACGCACCACCAATGTCACTTCTTCTTTTCAACAGAAGACCTGTGATCGAAACTAAAGTCTTCTTATCGAGCATTTGAATGGGGTGACACTTGCTGTTATTGAGTTTAATCTCTCGAAACTAATCATCGTGCATATCCCAATTTTTAATAAGGTTGCTTACTCACTCTCCATGGCCCCGCAAAGGATCCACTTCTTTTTATCACTCACAAAGGTTCGACTTTGTTCTTTGTCAAACATGCTCATAGTATACCAAAAAGTTCATGCAACCATATGGACGCAAGGCAAGAGAAAGGATATCAAAATTCCTTCAATAGTTGGATGCATATCAAAACGCAGCCCTTATTTTCGGACTACCCACGACTATGCTGTCTTATTCACATTCGAAAAGAAAGTAAGCCAGTCGCGGCATTTGCGTTTCCGTCCATTTCTCTCCACTTTTAGAAGGAAATAGAAGGCGAGAGTACCCCGCTTCCGTTTATAACCATTTCTATACCGTTTCCTCCCTATTTCCTATCGCTTACTTTCCCTTCCCTCAACTCAAACATGCCGTGAGCGAGCGGGCTTCATGGTGGCAAGTCGCACGTCGCAAGTTTGACAAAAGCACAAACCAGATTCCCGATTCCTTGGTTCCAAATTTCAACAAGATTCTCGCTTGCTAGGACCCATGAATTTCGCGTCTAGTGAAACCAACTTCGATTTCAATATCTGGTCATTTGCTTTCCCTCCGTCAATGTCGCTGTCCTCTTCACCCCATCGCTTTCACAAGTCCCTGTCATACTTCGCCAAATTGGAGGGGTCCGCCCGCTTCCATTCGGTTAGCAATTCCCATCAACATCCGTCCGGCCAAATCTTGATTGATACGGAATTTGGGTGACTCAGCACTAAGCCTTTTGTCCAAAGCATAAGTTAAAATTGATATCCACCCAGCATATGATCAGCTTATGTTAATTTACTTAACGACAGCTTCAATTCGTTCCCTTCACGCTGCCTGAAAGAACATGCGATGGCTGATGAGTCTAGTAGTGTACTTAATATGGCTGATTCAAAGACGTTATCATATGCCACAAGGACAATGACTCGGTGTACGAGACTTATCGCATCAATTCATTTTTACTAGTAATTTTTTTCATATTGGAAAAGTTAAGTATTCATTTTTTTAGATTATAGTCATTAGAGCTTTTATCAAAAATTAGTTCTATCTTCATGTGATAGCAACTTTTTATGGATCATTTTGCTTTGACACATTAGCGCAACATGGTCGAGAGGAACTTTTCAAACGGAAAAACAAATTGAAGCATATCAATTCTTTACAGACATTAACCTCGTCAATTAGCCATTTTTTGTTTGAAAAGCAAGTGTATAACTACAGTTATTAATAATTTCAACTTAGTTATAATGAGTTTATGCATCAGCTACTCCTCCACGCACTTAATTGGTAATGAGATGAGTACATAGCAATTAGCTAAGCCAATGTCGCACTGTAGTAAGTGACTGGATGATCACAAAAAATATACATTAAAAAAGAAATAACTTTTCAACCCGTGAAAAATAGGTGATTTTCCTTTTCATTTGGTCACTTACTTTTCATATAGAAATATGTTCAGATTAATCAATGGTTAAAATAAGCAACTCTTTTGATGCAATAGATTTTCAAATTGAAAAAATAATAACTATTTACACATCAAGAATGAATAGACTTTAACATATGCTGAGCAACTTCCTGCTTTCTCTTACCAAAACTAAGTTTCAACATGTTAACGCTAGTAATTTGTTTAGAAAAGTTACTAATCAGTGTATGGTGTAAAAAGTTACTCGAAAACCAACTTAATCAGTTGCCCATTTCTTTTATTTAATCTATGATCTAATAGCACAGCACGATCCACTGAAATCTTAAGAGATGCTATATAATTGATTGTGATAATATAGTGAATGGTTCTACCCCTTAATCAATGGTTAAATTAAGCAACTCTTTTAATGCAATAGATTTTTAAATTGAAAAAAGAGAAAAGTATATTAGAAATTCTGAAAATCGTTATAAAAGTATAATTGAGTCGTCAAATTTTCAAAAAAAAAAAAATAATTAAGTCATAAAACTTGTTATAAAAGTTTAATAGAGTTCTAAAACTTTCAAAATGTCCAATCAAATCCTAAAATTAGTCACAAAAATATAATCAAATTTTAAAACTTTCAAAAAGTACAATTAATAGAAAGATTTAGATTAAATTAGATCAATTTAACAAATTTTAGGATATGATTGTACTTCTTGAAAGTTTGAAAACTCAATTGCACTTTATGATAAATTTTAAAATTTAATTACACTTTTTGAAAATTTCAGGACTCAATTACACTTTCATAACAATTTTTAGGACTTCCAATGTATTTATTTCTTGAAAAAAGCAAGTACTTATTCATCAAGAATGAATAAACTTTAATATATGCTATGCAACTTCTTGTTTTCTTTCACCAAAACTAAGTTTTAACACGTTCACGCTTAGTAATTTCTTTTAGAAAAGTTACTAATCGGTTTAGGGTGGACAAAGTTACTCGAAAACCAACTTAATCAATTGCCGTTTCCTTTATTTAATCAATGATCCAATGGCACAGCACGATCCATTGAAATCTAAAGGTCGAACGCTATCCACGAAAGGACTCTACATATCCAAGGCCTCGACAGAATAAGTCTTCCCTGTGTACCTGCGTTCCATGGAAGAGGCACTAAATTATCCAAAATTTAGGAAAACCCAACTCACTAAATTTTTTTTTTTTTTCCTTTTAACTGCACTTTCTTTATATGTATGTACAACACCCCGGCTTTCTATGTTACAACGGCTTTCACGGGTATTTTAAAGATGAAAAGGGGCAGGGGGAACAGGCATCCTTTCGATATCCAAAAATTCGGCAGCGAATTCCTCGTCATTTTTGCCCAACATATCTTTCAAGCTACACTCTACTTTCCTACCCTTTAACACCCAATATCTAGGCTTTATCTTCTTCTCCAGTGAATAGCTGAAGTACCTTGGGTAGTCCACAATCTCCTTCAGAGGCTTCTCCATTGTCTTCACTAGAAATTCCAGCTTCGGTATGAACACCTCCTCAATACTGTAACCCAACAATGGCGAGAACCTACGCACCATGAAGGCAATCTCTCGCTTTGTAAGCCCTATCTCCATCAGATAGTTTATCCTGTCCACAACACACCACCACAACATTAATCTAGCCCAAGCATGCAACATAATCCATCTTTCCAGACAGAAAACTCGAGAGAAAGGAAAGTTGCTCATATCACTAGGCTCCCCTCCTAGTCCTAGAATTATGAGCCTTACTTTTAACCAACAGACATCCTTAATGCAGTTGAATCATTCATTTTTGCAGCTTCATCCCGAGGTTGCTCTTCTCAGCTCTACCTCTGCCATGCTAAGTCATCCTAGTTGTATCTTTTTCATTTGTCCTCCTTTCACTGTTTGTAGCCTCACAGTTCAAGCCAAACAGACAATAAATCACCTCGAAAGGTCTTACCTCTCATGTTTCAGTAGTTCAGCTCAGTATGCTTCTCTAGGTTTATAGGCATATTACTGAGAGCATAACCCATTTCCTATTTAATTTGTTTACAGACCAAGTGCCTTTTTTTACCAGATAACATTACTTGTGGAGCAGACCCAACTCTCTCATTTACTAAACAATAATACAGAACTTACTCAAACATCCTAGTCAATACATTAACACCACTATTGTTAGATAACAGTATGAACAATAAAAAGTGATTGTAAACAGCTGGCTCAGACATTTTAGATACTATCGTGCAATTTTATCCACTCTCCTTATTTCGGAACAGAAAAAATACCCTTTAAGTAAAACTTTAGGTATCAGATCACCTCTTGAGTTTGTTCTGAACAGCCAAAGGATGCTCAAGAAAAAGAGCAATTCAATTAAAATATATCAGGGGGGAAAAAAAATCCTTACCGAGGGATTAAAGTGCGGTCAACATCGGACACAAGAACTTCTGGATATTTCTTTATAACCCGTGGAAGGTGATCATTGGAAATGCCCATGCTTTTAAGGAACCCAAGCTTCTTGTTTAGAGTTTTCTCTATACTAGCAGCAAAAATTTCAGGACAGCGAAGAACAATCTTCCCCACTGTCTCCCTATCAAATCCAAGATTTTCGAGTAAAGAAACCACCTGCAGAAAGCAATGCTTTTATAAATTAGCATCACTTACCAATCTGCAGCAATTGAAGGATCCAGCAATTACATTGGATAATAGAGTGAGAATTGAATTTTATATTTCAAGATAACCAAGCATGCTAAGTTCTGACGGACAACATCCAAAGGCCCAGGAAAAAAAAAAAAAAAAAAGGGTCTCCAGGGCCTGGACTTTGCACATCAATTATTAGCCTTGAGGGACTGAAGTAGATATAGGTAATGTTAGTGAAAAAATCACAGAGCCAAGCCTTTCTTGCTGTACTTTTCAGTGAAAGGACAAGGGAAGGAGGTGGTGAGAGAGGAAACCTATAACTGCAGCTAAGATAAAAATTGATAAGGCTGACAGGTAGATGATTGTCTCATATCTCTCTATAGGACAGTTTAGCAAGCCATAGTGAGGTGCCCCAGTGGCACCCAATTACAAAGACATGCATAGTAGTTAGGTGACAGTTAAGTGGCAAAGGAACTTTAGGAACACAGCATTTGTACTTTGAAGATGCAAAAAAATCAAGTAAGCATCTGAGATGGCACATGTCAGGCTACCATCACGTCCAAGGATGAAAAAGAAGCAAGCATCTACCCAGTAAAATAGAGTTCACCATCTACCTGGAAAAATTCTTCGGGCTTCCGTAGTAGTAGCTGAGGACTTTTAGCAATGACCTTACCCATTTTCTTATTTCGAACAGATAGCTCACCCAATGATTCCATCATCAACTTTAGCTTGCTAGTTGAACACCCCATAATATGAGGCAAGTATCTAATTGCACGGTGACTGCTTGGTTCTGGTACCTGTAATAAAACGGCAACACAGTTCCAAATTTGAAGCCCCAAGGTACATATTAACATTTACAAGCCTCTCAAACCAAAACCCTGGCCCATCCCAAAGATCAAAAGGCAAATTGAGAATAATAGTCTATCACTCTCTTCTTTTGTTTTCTTTCCCTTTTTTTCTTTTAAAGTTCATTCTGCCTGAACATCAGTTTGATTTGATCAATGCTTCTTAACACATACTAAAAAACAAATTACTAAATTAATCTACCAAAACCATCAGCATCAAAAAAAGAAAAATTGCATTTAAATTTACCTAGAAAGTTTCTTGATGGAAACCCATTTCTAATGAGGATAAAGCCCGGAGAGGGACAAAAAAAAAACGCAAGTGTTCCAATAATATACCTTTTCCATGTGAAAGAACGAAAGGATTGCCCCGTAATTCACCTGGATACTCGTGGAAAGCATCCATGGATATTTCAGAAGCATTCTCCCAATATCATGACTATCTGCCAGAATCTACAGATAAAACATGAAATGGAACAATCAAGTTACAGACATAAAGAACCCATGCTTGCTTCTTTAACACGACATTGAATGCTATTCCAAATAAACCAATTTAGCACTATTAATCAGGATACCTTCTGAAACACCAGAACCTTCTTGCTGATGTCATCAACCTTGTTGAAGATGATCGATGGGAAGAGAAGAATAATATTCCGTACTTGTCCACGAGGAATGCCAATACTTTCAAAAAATTGTACCAGAGGCTTTACATGGGATTCTACCGGCAATAAAAGAAGGTGTGGAAATGATTCAACCAGATATAGAAAAGAGGCATCTTTGTTGCCCAACATGTCTAGACCCCCACGTCTTGCTTCAATCTGCGAAGCACAATTATCCATGAAAGGTGTCCCTAGATATAAATGAACTGCCACTAGTCAAAAGACAACATTTATCACACCTTTCAATAAAAGCAAGATAGTCCACCATACCTTTTCGAAGAAAGATAAGGTTAGCTGCACATCTTCATCCACAGGAATTGATAAATGCATCATCATTCGACGAGCATTTTTCCCAAGCAAGACTTCTACATCACTGCTAGAAAATAAGATTTCCTTCAACACTTTAACCTATAAGCCAGAAACAAAATAAGCCACGACACCGCATTGGCATGAAAAAAAATGGATGAGAGAAGTATGCAGAGACAATTAATATATTCTCCAGAGTGTTCCGCAAAATACAAACTCCTAGAGCATAACGGAGTTGTCTCTAAAACAAACTTACACATAATTTTCCAGGAAAATGTCATATTCAAAAGCAGGCTCTCAAGTAAATACCAGGGCAGAAATATGCAAAGGATCGAGACAGGGACAATTAAAACGGGGTAGTACTTTCTTTTTCTGTGCCAGTAAGTACTATGTGGAGACTGATGAATCAATCCTTTCTAAGCACAATGCTTCGAGCTATTGTCAAGAGAATGTCCCCCAGCTTTTCAATTCAAGAACATATGCCTGATGGGAAGGGCGAGTAACGTCGGGCTTCGAACCGCAATGTTTAAAGGTATAGTATTGCAGAGAATACTGATTGTGACCTCATATTTATGAAAGCATGGAAGTGTACAGAGCAAGCAAAGTTATTGGATTCTGTGACCATAGAGAGACGATTTGGAATGAGACATCTCAATTCAGACATGAAGAATGTAAAGAAGGAGGAGGATTTTGCCGATTCTCACCATTCCAAAAGGGTTGGGTTTGCTCGGTATGTAATAATAAACAATGAGCGAAAGGGAGAAGGAAGGAGAAATGCGAGTAGCGGACCTTGCGAAGGAGGGAGGGGAGGGAGTTGGAGGAGACGGAGCGAGCGACGGAGAGGGCAGAGGAGAGGGGGAGGCCGATGCTCTCGAGGAAAGCGACCTTGCCCCGGTCACCTCTTTGCTTGGCCAAGAACACCACCTTCTCCTGAAAACCGGCGGAGGCGGAGGAGACGAGGAGGGGCGTGGACTTCCAGGAAGAATCCCAGAGGGAGAGCTCGTCCAGCTCCCGGACACCGTCGATCAAGGAGCGGATGTAATCGGGGGCATTGGAAGCGACCCTCGAGGCGTCGTCCGAGGAGAGACCGAATTCGAGATGGAGGAGGCGGGACAAGGCGTCCCGCGCGGAGGAAGCGCAGTCTTCTTCTTCTCTCCTCCTCCTCCTCCTCCTTCAGCTTCTGCATCTTGTTCAGGGGAGGGCACATCGCCAGGGCTCGAGAGGAGGGGAGGGAGCTTGGGAGCGCGATTCCGGGTGGTGAGGGGAGACGGGAGGAGGCAACGGAAGCGTCTGGTGCTCCGGTGGGCAGAGCAGAGCGGGATGGCGGCGGCGGCGGCGGCGGCGGCGTCCGAGACTGGAGTAGTATGAGGAGGAGGAGGAGGAGGAGGTTGGAGTCTCCAAAGTGCAGGTGGGAAGGGGGAGAGCTTGAGGGACATGGATGATGGAGTTGGAGTCGTTAAGGTTGGAGATGCTCGATGCAGACCGCTCGTTCCTGCATCGGCCCCGCCCCCACCCTTAAACCCTAAACCGCGAGCGACGCAGAATCCTGAGCGTTTCGAGGAGGATGGAGATAAACCTTCGCGAAAATACCCAAATGACGTCGCCGGCGGTTTGTGGGGGCATTTTGGGAGTTTCAACTCTCTCAAATTCTCTAAACGCAATCCGATGAAATCATTCCTTTATGAATTTGTTGTGACCCTCTGGCTTTGTTGAGCATCGATTTAACGAGAAAATCAAAATGAAGGCCACTCCAATGAAATTTTGAAGAGTTGCAAAGGCACATAAAATTGTTTTGAAGAATCTCTCTCCCTCCCTCTCCCTCTCCCGTCCGTCGTCCACATGCTTTTAGGTTCGAATCCACCTTCTTCACCTATGTGAATCTTGGGTTTGCATGAATTAATGAATAGTGTTGGAAGATATGCAGATCGGATCTGGCCAAATCAATCTTGATCTTGATTGATCATGATTAATCATAATTGATCATGATTTTCTCTTGTTTGTAAATTAATTATTGCATCTAGATCTAGATTGATAGAACATTAATTATTTATTCATAGGAAATTTGTCTTATATTTGTATTACATTGTACACATCTCAATACACGAGAGAAATATACAGAAAATTTCTTCGCCTCTTCTCTCCGAAACTTCTTCCTTTACTCTTGCCCATTGCCTTCTAACATGGTATCAGAGCAGTATTGATCTCTGTTTTGCTTCCGCATCAAGACCTCATCGAAGAAAGTTCTTCGACACCTACAATAAAACATTTTCTGGGCATCAAGCATACTCTCGAAGGAAAGAAGATTATTCCAACTTACCATGGCCTCTTCCCAGAATTCCAATCCAAGTGCTGAAGACAGAGCCAATGAAGGAAGAAGTCCTTCGTCTTCACAGGTCAGGAATCCCCCTGCAAATTCACCAACCACAGAACCACAACTCACCTTACCTTTGCCTCAACAATGGCGACCCACGCCGGCTCAGTTCCAATTGGGGCAACCCACAATGGGTCAACCATACCAGTGGATCCCATATCCACTTTATCTCGGGGCAAGCCCGAATCCATCATTGCTGTTCTTTGTGGGTCACCAAAGCCACGATGGGGGCTCACCAGCCACGAGTGGGGCAAACCCGACCATCGGGATGGAACAGACGAGCGGAGCACACGAATCGGGTACAGGAGAAAATGCATACCCGAGAAGTGAAAATGCGAGGCTTCCAATCGGGTCGGGCGAACCGGGTCAAGGGACGAATCCCTACCCGAATTTCGCACCCAGTTTCTTACCCGTTCCAGCGGCGGCGTTCACCGGGCGACTAGAAATCGGCGATCCCTTGTACGTCTCCAACGCCGACGGACCGGAGCTTCGACTAATTCACCAGCAATTGACCGGACCTGAAACATACTTGAAATGGTCCCAGGAGCTCCGGCGAGCATTAGTGACCAAGGATAAAGACGGATTTCTCGACGGTGAAATGGGCTAGTGAATCAACCTAGAGGGGGGTGAATAGGTTGTTGCGGTTCTTATGGAATCTTTTGGATGCAATACGTTAATATCAAGGATATATCAATAATAAACAGATTACGCATTCACAAAGTAAATAGAGTAGAGAGAGAAAATTGACACAAGGATTATAGTAGTTCGGCTTAGACCAAGCCTACGTCCACTCTCCATTTGGCAGCCAAACGGCTGTAATCACTATGTAGCAAAAGAGTGCCTTTACAATAGACGGATTAGACTTCTTCAATTGACAGTCTCTCCTACAGCCTTATGCTGTCTTTGCTCTATATCTCACTCTCTTTGTTACACGGTATAAACATGAAGGATTTTAGAGAACAAGTGATTTTGGAGATTCTAACATCAAGATTTCTCTACCGGTCTCTCTTTTTTTCCAAGCAACGTCGATCCAACTTAAATAATTTTCGTGCCATCATACCCGTTGGCACATTCCAAAAATTCATCCAATCAACCCGTTGGACTGAATCAATTTAAGTGATCTCCTTGTCCCGAAAACGTAAGTAGACAGTAGCTTGTCAATCCTGTTCGCCCATACAATCAGGATCTTGAGTTCCCAAAATTAGATTCTTCCAAAAATAAACTTGATCTTCAACGGATAGAATCCAAATAATCAAATCTTCCAAGCTCTTGATCACGGCTAGAGATATTCCATGGTTAGGATTAGGAAATACGAAATCCAATATACGTAACCATAAGAATAACCCGTAGCCAGACCGTAAAAAAATCGCGGACTATCTTCGACTTAGATTTGGGTCTCGAGGGTCATCGATCGAACCGAGTCTTGAAGGTCTTTAGAAAACAGCGAGTCTTGACTCGACTTCGAGACAAAAAAACTTGAGGCCCGAAATTTTGGGTCCGATTTGTCTTTGAAAACCTTTAGACCTTGACAACTTCGGACGTAGCCGACCGAGTCTTGGAGTCCTTAGACCATCTTGTTGAGGCTGTTTTGTCAACTTCAAAACTCTAAGGGATTTTTCTTCAACAATCTTCCCCTTTTTGATGGTGACAAAACCCTCGATGCATTTGTGAATTAAAAACCTGCAAGGAAAAACTCATATATATTTTGAGGATTATATCTCGCAAAACAGAGTGTTAGTCCAATAATAATTATCCTCACAAAATATAGTAATCCTGCAATCAAATTCACAAGTCTAAATCCAAATCATCACATCAGCATAAGGTCATAGAAGTTCAAACAATCCAATCGAAATTCGAAATAAAAACAGTCTAAATAAAAATCAAAATCAAGTAAAAAAAATCTCCAAGCTTCCTCAACTTCAAAAACTTCAAATCTTCAAAACCTGCAATCAAATCTGCGCAACTCTCCCCCTTTTTGTCCCATCAAAGAGGTAGAGTGAAATGGAGATAAAGTTTTGAAAAATTTTTAGGGGCCTACAAGGAAACGAACAAGTTGAAACTTGCTAAGCTCCTGGACTGACTTGTCAAGTTTGGCAAGATTTTCCTTCACTGAAATCAATTCTGCACTGGTCTGGTTTGACTCCACTTGTGCTCTTAGTGCATTGATCTGTTCTTGCATGTTCACTGAAGTACTCAGCAACGCCTTCTTCAAGTCTCTCATTTCAAAGTCCATCCCAAAAACCTGTTTCTTCAGGTCCAGCATAACATCCAACAGCTGTGAGAATCTTTGTGGAATTAGTATTGCTTCCACTTGGACCCAGAGAATAGGTTTGAAAGCTAGGAGCTTCCTTTTAGCCCTTTCCTTCTCGGCGGGTGAGGATTCTTCATGCTCGGGAAGTGTGATGCAAAAACCTCCTCGGGGTCGGCACGGACCTACTCACATCACTAAAATGTAGTGGCGATATTGTTCCTTGTTCTGCAGCAACTCCCCCTGAATGAATGCCAGTGGGTGGAGTGGAAAATTTATCGCCAACATCCACATCAGCACGATGATGTTTCTCGGTCTCTTCCCAAGCAAAAGATGGCTCAAATGCAGCAGCCATATCCTCCTGCATTTTGCTTTCTTCCTCAGCCTTCCTTCTTCTTTCTTCTTCTTCAGCTTTGCTCTGTCTCTCTTCTTTCTCTTCTTCTTTCTTCTTCTCTTTTTCTCTCCTCTTCTTCTCTTCTTATTCTTTCCTCTTCTCTTTTTCTGCCTTTCCTCTTCCTTTCTTTTCCTTTCCTCTTCTTTTCTCTTTCTCTCCTCTTCTCTTCTCCTTTCTTTCTCTTCCTTCTCTTTCCTCTATTTCTCTCGCTTCCTTCTCCTCTGCTTCTTTTCTCGCTCTCTCTTCAGCCTCTGTTCTCCTGATTACAGGGCTCCTCATCCTAGAGAGAGTGGACAAAGTCATGGCATCTTCTTCGTCCTTCTCGTCTTGCAGGATGATCTTTCTTCTTTTCTTTTCAGCCATGGGCTCTTTGCCCTTCCTTTTTGATGAAGCAATGGGAATTTCTCTTGAAGGTGTTTCCCTCCTCAACCTTTCCGAGATGTGATCGGTTCTGGAAATTTCATCTTCATCACCATCTTCTCTCCAACGAGCATCAAATTCAACTTTGTTAGGCACAAAGATGCAGGGACTTGAATATCAAAATGCCTAAACAATTTGGTGATGATTGATGAATAAGGCAGCTAACCCTTATCCTTCACCACTGTCCTATACATATGGAAAAGTATGACATGTAGAAGTGAGAAAGGTTTGCCCTGGTTGATGGCAAATATCAGCATTGCCTCTGTTTTGGAAACATCGGTCTTCGAGGTCGTTTTTGGCCGGATGCAGTTGATGACAACTTTATGCAACAAAACATTGATGGCATTCATCCTAGTGTAGGATATCTTGCCTTCAACAGATCTGTCTCGTACAATATCCGAGTTGCATAGGCTGTTGAGACTTTGATTGGCTGGAAACTCCTTCTTTCCACACCAATGATGTCGCCCAGCAAGTCAACATCAACAATATAATCTTTGTCCATGAAAGAAAAGGACAAATGATTTGCATCCAAAAAGGATAGATTCGAGTAAAAGTAAGCTGTCAATTCAGAGTGGGCCACAGTCATATCCATGCAGAAATTTTCCAATTGCAGCCTAGCAAACTTCCCTCTCAAATTAATCCTTATTGAATCTAGGAAGTCAAAATCCATACTCCTTGGATTGACCACTCCCCTTTTTAATAGCTTCGCATAAACTCGTTCATGTTCCTTCGACCGAAATAAACTCCCCGGAGGACAAACAGTGTTGGCAACCACACCAAACCAAGGCTCAAAATGAGAGAAAAGTCTCTCGTCATCATCTAAAGTTCAGCAGGAGCATTCTCAAGTGGATCACTCGGAATATTTTCCAGCGTCCTTTGTGCAGTGCCTTCACCAACAACCTTCAGTTTTTCCATCTCCTTCAGAAACGCATACTCACTCCTATATCCCCTCTCCTTCAAATACTCCTCAATCGTCTTAAGGCTAACCTTCCCTTCTTTGAGCCTTGCATAGAGATCGTAAGCTACATTTGGCTTAAGAGTTCTTACCGGTTCTGCTTCGGTAACAACTTCCTCGGAATGTTGACGCTCTGCTTCTCGTTGAGGCAAATCTTCCTCCGTTAAGTCCACCCTTGTAGGACCCTCTTGCTGTCTCTGTGGTCCCCGCTTGCATTCTCGGGAGGACTTTCGAGATGACATTCTTGTAGAGCAAGCAAAGTTTCAACTTGTACGTGAGGAAAAATGGAAACTTTGAGGCGAAAAAGGGATGAAATGGAAATGGCAAAAGGAGATTTTTAGGGTTTTGAGAGTGAAAGAGTATGAAGATGAATCGCAATGGAGTAGCTGAGAGTAAAAGTGATGGTTCGAGAATATAAATAGTGGGAGAAAAATCACCGGAATACGAATCGTCGCCAAAAAGTGAAAGAAAAGAGCTGCCAAAAATAAACCGTAAAAAGAAAACTGCCCTTTTTGAAAATGTGAACTGCCATTAATGCATGTCAGAAAAAGAGCGAAAAGAGATTTTGAAATACTGAAAAGTAATTACCAAAAATATGTTAAAGAGAGAATACAAAAAGGAAATTCGTAAAAAGATAAAATAGTATAGAGTCTGACGGATGTTCAGACTTTACCTTTGAGTCTGAACCCTTTTCAGACCTTACCTTTGTGTCTGAGCACAATCAAACTTTACGTAGAGTCTGAAACGCTTTCAGACCTTACTTTGAGTCTAAGCCGTCTTCAGACCTAGCATTAAGTCCGAACCACTTCCAGACTTAGCGATGAGTCTGAACCACCTTCAGACTTTAGCGATGAGTCTGAATATCTTCAAAATTCACAATTCCCAGTCTTGAACAAATTGATTCAAAGTGAGCCTTCTCTAGGGGTTTGTGAAAATATCCGCCAATTGTTCTTTGAATCTACATGCTGAATCACAACATTTCCACTTTGAACATGATCTCGAATGAAATGATGTTTGATTTCAATGTGCTTTGCTCTTGAATGAAGTATTGGATTCTTTGTGAGGTTGATTGCGCTGGTATTGTCACATTTGATTTTCGTCTGTCTTTCATCAACTCCAAAGTCTCTCAATTGTTGTTGCATCCATAGAATTTGAGAGCAGCAACTTCCAAAAGCAATGTATTCTGCTTCAGCGGTTGAAAGAGCCACAGTACCCTGTTTTCTTAGGAACCAAGACACCATCCTGTTTCCCAATAATCGACATGCACCTGTAGTGCTTTTTCTATCCACTCTACAACCAGCGAGATCAGCATCAGAATATCCAAGAAGAGTAAAATCTCCTTTCTTAGAATACCATAGACCTAGCTTAGATGTAGTTGCAATATATTTAATGATACGCTTTACAGCAGTCATATGAGATTCTTTAGGATCGATTGAAATCTAGCACGAGATGCAAACACTAAACAAGATGTCGAGTCTAGAAGCTGTAAGGTAAAGAAGTGACCCGATTATACTTCGTATAGCTTTTGGTCTACACTCTTCCCTTGTTCGTCTTTATCCAGCTTTGATGAGCTTGACATAGGAGTTTCTGTTCTCTTGCAATTTTCCATTCCAAACTTCTTGATAAGGTCTTTTGCATACTTCTCTTGATGGATGAAAGTTCCTTCACTTGATTGTATGACTTGAAGTCCGAAAAAGAAGGAGTTTGGGACACCTGGAGTGCCATAACTTGGCACGGGGGGACACTTAAGTGCTATAACTTTTTTTCGGTACACTTAAGTGCCACTTTTTTTTTAAAAGGAACACTTAAGTGCCACCTCCGGCGACCTTGCCGGAAATCCTACGTGGCACGTGTTTATTATTTTTTAATGCTTGCGTGGCTCGCCGAAGAGCCGATTCGGCGCCGACTCGGCGAAACGACGCCGTTTACATAATAAAAAATTAATTAAATTAAATTAAAATTAATTTAATTAAAAATACTCTAAAATTTAATAAAAAAAAAAGGGGACGAAGGGGCGGGCGGCTGAGGGCTGAAACCTCGCCGCCGCCGCCTCCCCACCGTCGCCGGGAAGGGCCGGCGACGGAGGGGGAGGGTCGGCCGAGGTCGCCGGCCCCGCCGACCGGCGGCGAGGGCCGCGAGCCCTCGTCGGATCGCGGCGAGGGCCGCGAGCCCTCGCCAGATCCGGCGAGGGCCGCTGGTCGGCCGGGGCCGGCAACCCCGGCCGACCCTCCCCCTCCGTCGCCGGCCCTTCCCGGCGACGGTGGGGAGGCGAGGGCCCGCAGCCCTCGCCGGATCCGGCGAGGGCTCGCGACCCTTGCCGGATCCGGGCGAGGGCTCGCGGGCCCTCACCGCGATCCGGCGAGGGCTCGCGGCCCTCGCCGCCGGCCGGCCGAGGGCGGCGACCCCGGCCGACCCTCCCCCTCCGTCGCCGGCCCTTCCGGCGACGGCGGGGAGGCGGCGGCGGCGAGGGCTCGGCCCTCGCCCGCCCCCCCCTTGTCCCCCACCTTTTTTTTAAAATTTTTTTTAAAATTTTTAGAGTATTTTTATTTAAAATTAAGTTTTAATTTAATTTAATTAATTTTTATTATTTTTACACGTCAAACGCGAAACGGCGTCGTTTTTGCATTTTTTTGCCATGTCGCATGCAAAAACGACGCCGTTTGGACCTCCATCGCCGAAAAATTGCGTTTGGCCGGATTTTCGCCGGAGTGGCACTTAAGTGTTCCATTTTACTCCGATATTGGCACTTAAGTGTTCCATTTGAAAAAAAAGTGGCACTTAAGTGTACCGAAAAAAAGTTATGGCACTTAAGTGTCCCCCCGTGCCAAGTTATGGCACTCCAGGTGTTCTTTACTCCAAAAAGAAATTTAGTTCTCCCATCATGCTCATTTCAAATTCGTTCTGCATACACTTTGAAAAATTCTTGCAAAGTCTCTCATTAGAAGAACCAAAAATGATGTCATCAACATAAATTTGAACAAGTATGAAATCCTTGCCTTCTCTCTTTATAAATAGGGTAGTATCTACTTTACCTTTAGAGAAGCCATTTTGGATTAAAAAATTGCTTAACCTTTCATACCATGCTCGAGGTGCTTGTTTTAAACCATATAAGGCTTTCTTCAGCTTGAAAACAAGGTTTGGTCTTTTAGGATCTTCAAATCCTGGTGGTTGTTCCACATAGACTTCTTCTTGAATGACTCCATTTAGGAATGCGCTTTTCACGTCCATTTGGAATAACCTGAAATTTTTAAAGCAAGCAAAAGCAAGAAGTAATCTTATAGCTTCTAACCTTGCCACAGGGAGCATAGGTTTCGTCATAGTCGATGCCTTCTTCTTGTGTGTAACCTTTTGCTACAAGTCTTGCTTTATTCCTTACCACTTTTCCTTATTGATCAAGCTTGTTCCCGAAAACCCATTTGGTACCAATGATTGATTTTCCTTTTGGTTTAGGAACTAGCTCCCAAACGTTGTTGATTTTGAATTGGTTTAGTTCTTCTTGCATTGCTTCGATCCAGCTTTCATCTTTCAATGCATCTTCTATATTTTTGGTTCAATCTCAGAAATTAGTGCAAGAGCACTAGAAGCTTCTCGTCTTTTAGATCTAGTACGAACTCCTTCATCAATATTGCCAATGATGAGGTCCGGAGGATGACTTGACTTTTGCTTCCAATTTGTAATTGATTTGTCAATTTGGTGAAGCTCTTCTTCAGTTGGAATTTCTGAATTTATTTGAGACTCGTGTCCGAGGCTTGATTTTCTTCATGAGAATTTGTAGACACTTGCTCGAGACTCTAAATCTTCAGGTTGAGTCGATTTTGTAACGAATCTTCAAACTTCACATTCATGGATTCTTCCACGGTTTGAGTACTTTTGTTGAAGACTCGTAAGCTTTGCTTGTCATGGAGTAGCCAAGAAAAATTCCTCATCTGATTTTTTTCAAACTTACCAATTCGATCACCGGAATTCTTTAGAATAAAACATTTGCAACTGAATATATGAAAATATGAAACAATTGGCTTCTTACTTTTGAATAATTCATAAGGGGTCTTCTCTAATATAGGTCTTAGAAAGATTCTATTTATAATATAACAAGCAGTAGAAGTAGCTTCAGCCCAAAAATGAGGTGAAATATTGCTTTCGATTAAAAGAGTTCTTGCCATTTCTTGCAAAGAACGATTTTTCCTTTCTACAACTCCATTTTGTTGTGGAGTGTATGGAGATGAAAAATTATGTTGAATACCATTGTCATCACAATATTTGGCAAAATCATGATTTTCAAATTCTCCACCATGGTCGGTTTAATACTCGAAATTGCATATCCTTTTTCAATTTGAATTTTCTTTGCAAACTTAGTAAAATGAATCAATGCATCAGATTTATTTGTAAGAAAGAAAACCCAAGTAAAACGAGAATAATCATCAACTATAACCAAGCAATATCTTTTACCTCCAATGCTTTGAACTCTAGTTGGTCCAAATAAATTCATGTGTAATAGCTGCAAAACACGATTAGTGGATACTTGATTTATAGATTTAAAAGAACTTATAACCTGTTTACCAAGTACACAGGGAGTGCATAATTCATGCTTTTGATACTTGAGGTTAGAAAGTCCTCGAACAAGCTTTTTGGATGATACTTTTGCAATTTGCTTCAGATTGACATGTCCAAGCTTCCTATGCCAAAGGATGACTTCATCTTGAATTGATATCAAGTATTGAAGACTGTCAGACTTTATTTCTAGCAAATAGATATTCCCATGTCTTCGACCAGTGAAGGACTGTGAAAGATCCTTGCTTGTTCTAGAACATGTGTCTTCTTGGAAATTTATTTTGTTTCCAGAATCACATAATTGACTAATACTCGTAGATTGTAGTTCAATCCCTCAACAAGAGAGACGTTATTGATTGTGAGATTTCCAATCATCACAGTTCCTTGTCCAACAATCTTACCTTTGTTGTTACCACCAAAGGAGACATTTCCTCCTTTTATATGAGAAAATTTTGTAAAACAACTTGAGTCTCTGTCATGTGTCTTGAACATCCCTTTGTCCAAATACCACTTGACTTTCTTCTTGAGGGTAACCTGCAATTAAGAGAAAAACTCATGTCTTCTTTGGTACCCGGATCTTCTTGGGTCCATCATTGTTAGTAGTATAAACAGTCTTTGCCCAGCTCTTCTTAACAGGTCTCCAAACTTTGGGACATTCATTTTCAAAATGATCTACACTTTTACATCTTGAACAAGTAAGAGCATGTCTACCAACTGGCTTTACAAAAACCTTTTGGAAATGATTTTTATAAAAAGTTTTTGTTGGCCTATTCCTTATTCTTTCCTTTACTTTTGGGAAATCGATCAAAGGAACAGTTTCTTGTGTCATTCCTTGACCGGATTTATTAAAGTAAGGTTTCTGGATAGAAAGAATTTTGTCCAACTTTTCAGAACCTATTGAAAATTTCTTTGAGACTTTCAATAAATCCTCTTTCAAGCAAGCATTCTCTTTTGAAAGTTCATTTCCATTTTCTTTTGAAGCAAGAGACTTGTCTAAACTTTCAACTTTTTCAAGTAAAATCTTTTCTTGTTGTTTCATTTTGGAATTCTCCCTTTTTAATTCAGCGATCCCTTTAAGAGAGCCTTTAAGACTGAGACATAGTTCATCAATGTATTTTGATACTTTGACAGGAATTTTTAAATTTCTAACCTTGATACCATTGTTTGAGTCTCGAGTCCGAACCCGAGTCCGAGTCCGAGTCTAAATGCGTCTCGAGTCGAATCGAGTCCGAGTCCGCCATAAGACATATATTTGCATATTCTTCATCACTCTCCTCACATTCGGTATCACTCCATGTTTCAGCTTTGAGTGTTTTCTTGAACTTTTCAGGTTTTCCTTTCTTTTTCTTCAATAAGGGACGGTTGGGTCCGATGTGCCCCTTTTTCTTGCATTCAAAGCAAACAACTTCTTTGCTGGTATCTTCTTCTTCATTTGATCTCCTATGAAATCTTTGATTGTTTTGTTTCTTACCGTTGAATCTTCTACTTTTTCTATTCAACCTTCTAAACTTTCTAATCAGAAGTGCCAATTCTTCATCATCCAGGTCTTCTTCGAATCGTAACATCGAATCATCATTAGATTTTAAAGCAATTGACTTCTTACCTTTTGTGTCAAATTCCTCATTGAATTGCTCGACTTCATAGGATTGAAGTGTGCCGACCAATTCATCAACTGAAAGAGGCATGATCCTCTGTGTTTCTCTGATAGATGTCTTGACGTGATTCCAATCTTTGGAGAGCCCTCTCAACAATTTATTGACCTTCATAGGTCCTGATATTGGCTGTCCTTAGTATGCCAAGCCGTTTACAATTTCTGTAAATCGACCGAACATATCCGAGATGGTTTCTCCTGGCTTCATATTGACCAAGAAGGATGTTGATCTTGGTTTCTTTGACTCGATCTGTTCCTTCATAAGTAACATGTAATCTGTCCCAAACTTCTTTGGCTGTATCACAAGATGAAATTCTATTATACTCGGTAGGAGATAATGCACAATAGAGAGAGTAAATAGCCTTTGCATCAAAAGCATGTCTCTTAGAGATTTTCGCTTGTGGTAACCCCGCTTCATCAGCTATTTCTTTTCCGTGCTTGATGTAGCTTTAGGACTAATCCCGTTCTCCACTACATCCCATTCCATAGGATCTTTAGATCTTAGGAACGCCTTCATCTTGTTTTTCCATACGTTGTAATCCTTGTCATCAAAATAAGGAGGTCTGGTATTGCTCTGACCTTCAATTAACCCTGGAGCCAAAACACTAGCCATAGATCTTTAGCTTTAGAAGTAATAACACTTCTAACAAACAAGCAACCTGCTCTGATACCAATTGAAATGGGCTAGTGAATCAACCTAGAGGGGGGTGAATAGGTTGTTGCGGAATTCTTATGGAATCTTTTGGATGCAATACGTTAAATATCAAGGATATATCAATAATAAACAGATTACGCATTCACAAAGTAAATAGATTAGAGAGAGAAAATTGACACAAAGATTATAGTGGTTCGGCTTAGACCAAGACTACGTCCATTCTCCACGCTGGCAGCCAAACGGCTGTAATCACTATGTAGCAAAAGAGTGCCTTTACAGTAGACGAATTAGACTTCTTCAATTGACAGTCTCTCCTACAGCCTTCTGCTGTCTTTGCTCTATATCTCACTCTCTTTGTTACACGGTATAAACATGAAGGATTTTAGAGAACAAGTGATTTTGGAGATTCTAACATCAAGATTTCTCTACCGGTCTCTCTTTTTTTCCAAGCAACGTCGATCCAACTTAAATAATCTCCGTGCCATCATACCCGTTGGCACATTCCAAAAATTCATCCAATCAACCCGTTGGACTGAATCAATTTAAGTGATCTCCTTGTCCCAAAAACGTAAGTAGACGGTAGCTCGTCAATCCCGTTCGCCCATACAATCGGGATCTTGAGTTCCCGAAATTAGATTCTTCCAAAAATAAACTTGATCTTCAACGGATAGAATCCGAAGAATCAAATCTTCCAAGCTCTTGATCACAGCCCAGAGATATTCCATGGTTAGGATTAGGAAATACGAAATCCAATATCTCGTAACCATAAGAATAACTCGTAGCTTGACCGTAAAAAATCGTGGACTATCTTCGGACTTAGATTTGGGTCTTGAGGGTCATCAGACTGAAACTGAGTCTTGAAGGTCTTCAAACGGAAGGCGAGTCTTGCCCGACTTCGGACGGAAAAACTTCGGACCGAAATTCTAGGTCCGACTGTCTTTGAAAACCTTTAGACCTTGATAACTTCAGACGTAGCCGACTGAGTCTTGGAGTCCTTAGACCACACTGTTGAGGCTGTTTTGTCAACTTCAAAACTCCAAGGGATTTTTCTTCAACAGACAGGACGATCCCGATTCCCTCGGATGAATGACTAGCCCGACACTGGCGAAAATGCAATCAACTTGTCCGTACATGGATCGGAAATAGCATATCGCCAGAGGTCGCAGCTGGGCTTCCACCCACAGAGGATGCGAAAACCATGTGGGAAAACATTCGTGAAATGTACGGGAAAATGGATCAGGCGAAAATTTTTAACCTCATGCAGGAAATCAGTGAATTGAAACAGGGAAACTTGACGGTCACGACCTACTTCAACAGGCTATCGTCTCTTTGGAATCAACTCAAGGCTGTAGAAGAATAGCTCGAAGGGCCAAAATCGACCCTCAGACAGTACAAGAAGATCAAAGAGAGAGAAAAGGCGACCAGATTCTTGTTGATTCTCAATGAATCATACGTTACCTTTCGATCACAGATCCTTGCCATGGATCCGATGCCATCGATTGGGCGTATTTTCCATCTGGCGATGCAGGAGGAAGCCCAGAGAGCCACAACCATGAAGAATAGCGACAGCATCGCTCTCGTCGCTCGAAGGGAAGGGAAAACCCTAACCCTAGCTCGGGAGAGAGAAAAACGAAACCCACTAGGGTTACGATCGGCTCGTTAGGGGCCCAAATATACACATGAAACGCAACCCAACCGCAGCCCGAGTCACAGGTCCAACTGTGTCCCGGGAACGAAGTTTCAAATTGACCCAGGTGCCCCTGGGGAGGGCATCCACGAGTACCGTGTCCCCGAACGTCTTGAAAAGATCGGAACAGGAGGGATCGCCCTCTCCTTCTGCTACGACTACGAGCTCCATCCCCAGCTCCTCCTCTACTGCCCCTGCAGGTGGGCAGGAAACACCGCCTTGCCCTTGCCGTGATGCTGCTGGTGCTGGTGCTGGCTCGGGGTTCTTGATTTGGATGAGGAAGGATCCTTCTCTGCGGACGTTCGGCGACTCCTGTGGCTCCTGCTTCTCCTCTTCCGGAGGGAATTCCAGCCTGTATATGAGATGCGCGTGCGCTTTCTTCCCGCTGGATTTGGGTCTAACTATGTGATGATTTTAATTAATTATTCGGATGGGCTTAAGTTGGCCCGTCCACCCATGTTGGGCCTAAAAGCCCGGCCCACAAAAATAAGGCCCATGGATGGAGAGATATAATGAAGGGGTGTGTTTTTTTGTTTTTCGGAGGAACGTATATAAAGGGGGAAGAGAGAGAGAGAAGATACCTTTTGGCAAAAAGTTACGTACGTATTCTCCCTCTCTCCCTCCAAAACTCTCCAAAAGAAAAACTAGAGCAAGAGGCGACACCCCACAATTCTCCAAGGCTTTTTGGCGTTATTGAATCAAACAGACCGTTTTCTCTTCCTCTTATCGGCATCGATGTTTAATCTGTGGCTAACAAGGTACGTTCGTTTCTGTGATGTGCCTTAAGATCGGTGATGCATATAGAAATCCCGAGCTCGACTTCCGCGCAAGTTTAGGGGTTAGATTTAGGGTCGAATCCGGTTTTTGGGGATCCGATAGTCCCAACATTGGCATCAGAGCCTGAGTTTATGTTCCTCGATCCATTTTCATGTTTTTCCCGACCCCTTTCATGTCTATGGATGTTTTCTTATTGATTTTCATGAAAATAAATTCGGCCGACACCGATCGGGGTAAGAAATCCCGACACCCGAGACTGTTTGTGCATTTTTCCAACTTTCTGTAAGTCAAAATCGACTTCTGATGGCACTGGACGAACGGTCTTGTCGAGGCAAGCGTGACGAGTGGCGGAACGCCGCCAACGGCCACCGGACGCGCCCCCACACGCAGCCGGAGCGAAACGGTGCTCGCCGAATTGGAGCAAGCGCAGGCGCGTGCGTTGCACGCGCGTGTGCGCACAAGCGACGTGCGACGCACGTGCACCGGGCGCGGCCGCTGGCGCGTGCCTTACACATGCCAGCTGACGTCATCATGATGTCAGCTGCACGTGTGCCACATGTGCCAGGTCGGTCCGTCCGACCCGGCCCGACCGGCGACCCGGCCTGACCGACCGATCCGACCCGCCGACCCGACCGGCGAACCAACCCGTCCGACCCGGCTAACCTTGATAGTTCACCTCGTTAACTTCCATTAACCGTTGACCGTTGACGACCGTTGACCGTTGACTTTGACCGTTGACCGTTGTCCCAAAAAAAAAAAAAGGAAGAAGAAGAAGAATGTGTTTCTTTTTCAATTATGTCTATGTGGATTATATGTAATCTCTATTTTCTGCATTTGTTGCAGGGACAATGCCTCCCCTTAAGTTGCGCTCGCCTATTCGCATACATACTGCCGAACAAATGGAAAGGCTTGCAAGTTTGATAGCCGATTTGGATGATTATCGATGGGAGAGCGGGGACATAATAGATCATGTTCTTGAAGTCAACGGGAAACTTCAAAAGGTCATATGGAATGGTCGTCCAATGCCACAGTCTAAGATGGTGCGATATTTCATGAACACCCTTCCACCAGAATGGCAAGGAGTGTTGAATCGCATATGGGATGCCAACCAAGCCGCTTCATATAAGAAAATTGTGATGGAATTCGTAGATGATTATTACCTTATTATTACAAAGGACAAGATCAAGAAATTGAACAAAAAAGGAGCTTTCCCAATTCGTGTATTGGCTTGGGTTTAGGCATTATGAGCTGTCTTTCTTTTAACATAGTTTGTGGACACTTTATGTAAATGTTTTTTTGTTACCTGGTTGTTGTTGATGTAGCGACTAATATGTAAGTTGTATTGTGTGAAAGCATAATTATTCTATTGAATGTAAGATATTATTTGCTTTCTGCTATTGTTGATTGCTGAGGATAGTTTGTGGAAGTTTTTGTAACTTCATAAAATTTAGTTTGCATATGACAATTATATTAATGATAATTTTAAGTTAGGATTTTTTGAAGGATGATTGGAAACATAGTGACCTTTTGATTCCAAAGCCTTACTTAAAATCGTTTATTAATATGATGGGTCTGTGCAAAGTAGATGCATAAATGATAGGCATTAATTATTCGTGCATGTATGTATAATGTGTTCAGATCAATGGCTTCAACCACAAAGAGCATAGTTGCCGAGCTGAACAAAGGTGAAAAGCTCAATGGCGACAACTATGAAATCTGGCATATGAAAATCCAATATGTGCTGGAAGAGCAAGAGGCGCTAGAAGCTCTTAACCTAACCATGGAAGAGACTGAAGATGGAACCACTACACAACATAAGAGAAATAAGGATGCATTTGCTGCGTGGAAAAGGAAGAACTCCCTAGCTTGCATTACGTTGCTGAGCAGCATGGAAAATGATGTCACGCGAGAGTTCAAGCGCTTTGAGAATGCCAAAGAAATGTGGGAAGCATTGGCAGCAAGATTTGGTCATACTTCGGTGATCAAACTGAGGCAACTCACCATTAGGTTTGACTCCTACAAAAAGCCTCATGGTCAGGCCATGAAGCAACACTTAAGAAAAATGTCAAACATGATAAATGAGCTAAAGGATGCTGGCCATGTCTTGACCGATGAGCAGCAAGTGCAAGCAGTGATTCGTTCCTTGCCTCAAAGTTGGGAGCATATGAAGGTGCACCTAACCCACAATGAAAATATCAAAGTCTTTGAGGACACAGTGCGCCATCTTGAGCTGGAAGAGGACCGCCTCCTGGTGGCTAAGCCGGAAACTGAAATATATAATGCTGGTTCTAGCTCAAATGGAGCTTCGAGCTCCGAGCGCAAATGTCCTGACTAGTTCAAGAGGTGGAAAGGCAAGGGACCAAGTGCTTCAGGAAAGAAACCGAAGCTTGACCAACGTGAAAGAGAAAAGCGTCCTCGAATGAAGAAGTTGACAAGGGTGAAATGTTACAATTGTAACAAGAAGGGTCACTATGCTCGCGATTGTCGCGAGCCAAAGAAGGTATATACCCCTTGTGCTTTTAAGAACTTTGTTTATGTATCAAGTTCTGTATTCTTGACTGAATCTAATCCTTTGTGGACTGTAGATTCAGGAGCAACAGACCATGTAGCGAAGGATAGAGGATCCTTCGTGGAATTCCGACGAGTACCAATTGGAACTAAGTGGATCTATGTGGGAAACAACTCCAGAGCTGAAGTAAAAGGAATTGGCACCTGCCAACTGAACATGCGTGGTGGACGCACTTTGATCTTGCATGATGTATTGTATGCTCCGAAGATTCGTCGGAATCTAATGTCTGTTTTAGTGTTGGTCAAACTAGGTTTTAATATGAACTTCCATTATAGAGGTGTGGATTTGTTTTTGGACACAAATTTCTATGGTTGTGGTTATTTTCTGGATGGTTTTATTGTATTAGACATTGACTATGTTAATGTAAATGTTTGTTATTCCCTTCTCACGTCTCCTAATTCATATGATAATAATGTGAATGTGTGGCATGCTAGACTTGGTCATATTGGCCAACAACATATGAATAGACTAGCCAAAGAGGGCTTGTTGGGCAATATTGAAAAAGTCGATTTGCCCATATGTGAGCATTGCCTAGCAGGGAAAACAACAAGGAAACCATTTGGAAAAGGTAAAAGAGCTGAATTTCCTCTGCATTTAATCCATTCTGACATCTGTGGTCCAATGAATGTGAGAGGAAGGCATGGGGCTGTTTATTTCATTACTTTTATAGATGATTATACTCGATTCGGATATGTCTATTTGATTTCTCATAAATCTGAAGCATTAAGTTGTTTCAAAAGGTTCATGGCCTTGGTAGAGAATAAATTAGACAGGAAAATAAAAGCATTAAGATCTGATCGAGGTTGAGAATATTTATCTGATGAGTTCAGAAAATTATGTGATGAAAAAGGAATAGAAAGACAGTTCTCTATTCCATATACTCCTCAACAAAATGGTGTTGCAGAGAGAAGAAATAGAACCCTACTGGAAATGGTTAGGTCCATGATGGCACATGTTAACTTACCTATTACCTTTTGGAGTGATGCATTATTAACAGCTGCCTATGTACTTAACCGGGTGCCTTCCAAATCAGTTACTTCCACTCCATATGAGTTATGGACAGGTAGAAAATCGGACTTAAGTTTTCTTAAGCCATGGGGTTACGCTGCCTATACCCATGAGCCCTCTCACAAATTTGGGAAATTGGGTCTCAGAGGAAAGAAGAGTATTTTCATAAGATACTCTGAACACTCAAAAAGATATGTGTTCATAGGTGAGCAGGAAAGTGGGAGTGTAACTGAATTTGAATCACAGGATGTCACATTCTTAGAGGATGAGTTTCCTAAGAAGGGCGAAATAGGTGAAGATTACTCCCTATTTGAAACCATGGATCAAGATAATGATATTAGTGGGGTTCGTCCAAGTGGGAGTAATGTGAGAAGTGATGAATTGCATACAACCGATTCTCAATTACAACCACATGATGAGACGACATCATCATTATCTGATCCTAGTGGGAGCATAATGGGAAATGATGTGCTAAGTGTACAATCTCCTATACGGCGAACAAGTTGCAAAAGTATTCCCCGCCGACGTTTTGATATTGAAGGGGAAACTTTTATGATTGCCCCCACAAGATGAGGATGAGCCAAGAAATATACATGAGGCTCTAAATTGCCCTAGTAAAGAAAAATGGATGGATGCAATGAGAGAGGAAATGGAGTCAATGAAGTCAAACCATGTTTGGAAACTGGTTGATCTTTCAAAAGGACGCAAAGCTATTGGGAACAAGTGGGTTCTTAAAATAAAGCGTAAAGCTGATGGCTCGATAGAAAGATATAAAGCTCGCCTTGTGGCGAAAGGGTGCAATCAACAGGAAGGAATTGATTATAAGGAAACATTTTCCCCTGTTGTGAGATTCACCTCAATTCGCATTATTCTGGCAATAGTGGCAAGTATGGATCTTGAATTACATCAAATGGATGTAAAGACTGCTTTTCTCAATAGAGAATTAGATGAGGAAATAAATATGGAACAACCTGTTGGTTTCATTATAAAAGGCCAATAAAGGAAAAGTATGTCGACTTTTGAAATCCATATATGGCCTTAAGCAGTCATCAAGACAGTGGTATATACGTTTTCATAATACTATGATGGCATATAATTTTACAATGATTGATGAGGATCATTGTATATATATCAAAAGATCCAAAGATCAATTTGTGATCATATCATTATATGTTGATGATATACTAATTGCCGGAAGCAATATGGAGTTAGTTAATACCATCAAAAGTTGATTATCTTCTAATTTTGAGATGAAAGATATGGGTGAGGCTGCATACATACTTGGAGTTAAGATTTCAAGAGATCGTTCAAAGAGATCATTATCTCTTTCGCAAGAAACATATATAAATAAAGTTCTTGAACGATTTCTTATGCAAGATTGTAAACCCAAAGACACTCCTATTGCAAAAGGTGAAGGATTGAGTCATAAACTGTGTCCAAGGACTCCACAAGAGAAGGAACAAATGAAGCATGTGCCTTATGCTGATGTGCTTGTTGTGAAGCATATGCTTTGTTGGAATGAGAGATACCAATCCAACCAGGTCAAGCACATTTATCGTTAAGAGAAACCGAGATATCTGAAAAGATTACAAGCTGAATTACCAAGGAAAGGATCTGCGACTTGAAGAATATTCAGATGCTGATTGGGGAGGAGATTTAGATGAAAGAAAATCTACCTCTGGATTTGCGTTCTTACTGAACAATGGCGCCATATCATGGAGCGGTAAGAAGCAAACTTGTATAGCCTTGTCCACGATGGAAGCTGAGTTCGTGGCATTATCAGCAGCGGTACAAGAAGGAGTTTGGCTTAAGAGATTTTTGGATCATTTATGTGTTATTGAGAAAGCTGCAAATCCATTATTGGTTAACTGTGATAGCCAAGCAGCTATAGCGTACACCAAAGATCCAAAGTATCATGGCAAAACCAAACATATATTTACCAAGTATAACTTTGTCAAAGATATGGTTGCACGAAAGGATGTGAACTTACAGTACATACCTACGCATAGAATGGTAGCAGATCCTATGACAAAGCCAATACCTAGAGATGTGTTTTGTGGTCATGTAAGATCTCTAGGATTGCGTAGAGTCTAATGTACTAGATATTGTATTTTCCCTTAATTGTTCACATTTATGAACTTGTGTTTTTTCATCATTAATGCCTATGAATCTTTTGTTTGATCTTTATGCATCTTAATGCTCAGTGCATTATATTAAATTGAGAAAGTATGTCGGACAGATAAGAGATTAGCCCACTCACACGGGTAATCGCCTCTATTTACTGTGTGATAAATAGAGATGAGACGATTTTTTAAGCTTATTATCTAGGTGATAATCGAGAGCTCAAGCTTAAAATATATATGTCGCATTAACTAAGTGTTAAGATGAGGACATGATAAGTATTATGTCCGAAAATAAAATACCCCACATAGTTTACTTTATCTGTCTAAAATGCCAGATGTGAGTTCTGATGAATTATGTGAATGAGTAGATACGTGAACTCGAGTTAGACATTGGGTATGTCTGAACTATCATCTGTACGGTATTGAAGGAATAGACATATGCTCCATGGGAAATGAGTTAATACCGCAATACGTATTTCATACTACGTATGCATGAGACGACCAATAAGAATGGCAAAAGTTTGATCTCAACTTTTATGCCGTGTGAGACTCTTGAGGGAAATGAGTTCCTCGATTTTAGTCCCCTCAGGACTCTTACTTATTCTCAAGATTTCTATTTAGTGTTTGTTATCTTAGGATGTTGCCAATGGTCATGAGTTGATTCGATCTAATGGGATATTTTTAGAAAAGCAAGCTAAACTGAAATTGAGAGTTTGAAGGAAAGAGGAAGATCGATTTTGGAGAATCACATTGTTGTTTTTGTATTCACTGGTCGACCAATTATGACTGTCTTTGGGATAATCATAATTGTGAACGCAATATATATCATTGTTGAAAAGAGATCAAGAGAGATATAAATGTGATCGATCGATCTAGGGTACTGCATACTAAATCTACTCGAGTGTGACGCCCATTATGATCGCTGTATATTCCTAACAGATGTATGGCAACGAGCTCTCAAAGTATGCCGGTCGCACGGATTATTCACCAGTATGAATGTTGAAAAGAGGTTAAGAGGATCCTATTCGGCCCACCATGTGCGAGTGGGAGATGATGATTTTAATTAATTATTTGGATGGGCTTAAGTTGGCCCGTCCGCCCATGTTGGGCCTAAAAGCCCGGCTCACAAAATTAGGGCCCATGGATGAAGAGATATAATGAAGGGGTGTGTTTTTTTGTTTTTTGGAGGAACGTATATAAAGGGGGAAGAGAGAGAGAGAAGATACCTTTTGGCAAAAAGTTACGTACGTATTCTCCCTCTCTCCCTCCAAAAACTCTCCAAAAAGAAAAACTAGAGCAAGAGGCGACACCCCACAATTCTCCAAGGCTTTTTGGCGTTATTGGATCAAACAGGACCGTTTTCTCTTCCTCTTATCGGCATCGATGTTTAATCTGTGGCTAACAAGGTACGTTCGTTTCTGTGATGTGCCTTAAGATCGGTGATGCATATAGAAATTCCCGGGCTCGACTTCCGCGTAAGTTTAGGGGTTCGATTTAGGGTCGAATCCGATTTTTGGGGATCCGACAGTCCCAACACTATGCGGTACACGCCCTCTCCCAACACGCTCTGGCCACAGCCGTGTCGCAGTGTCCCCTCGTGGAAGTGTCGTACTCCTCTGCAATAAGCAAGTCCGATTATGCTGTTGAATCGAGAGAGAGAGAGAGAGAGAGAGAGAGAGAGAGAGAGAGGGCAGGGCACCTGCTTTAAGAGCCGACTTGACATCATCGATGTTGGTGATTACCATCTCCACAAATCCCAAGTAAGGTAGGCTCCGTTTGGTTGGGTCTGGAAGATTCTTCTTCCCCATCACTATGATCCACAGCAGTGCCTGCTTCTCGATGTTCACTTCCTGCATTTGGCATTTCCTAAGGGCATGTGATACTTCACGAGGTGACTTTCTCGACAAACTTGCGGGGTTGTGGTTCTTGAGGCCATCGTTACCTGGCTGCTGTGGTCACCTTGGACAGTAGCCTTGTGGGGGTCTTGCTTTTACTATACGGGCCTCTCGCCGGACTCGGGACGGAGGACTATGTAAAGGCGCTGCACGTCGTCGGTGCTGTGAGCTGCCTCTCTCTCTCTCTCTCTCTAACTTGGGCCCATAGAAGAAGAATATCTCCCTCTTTCCTGCAAATTACAACTCAGCTCCCCACCCTCCCCAACCAACTGGAATGGCAGTAGAAAATGCCAAAGCAAGTTTAGAACCTGAATTTCGACCTGGGAATCATTTCGGGTCTTGACGTCCTGTCCTTGATCCATTCCCAGCGCGGCTCCCACGAGGAGAAGATGGGAAAGCACTAGAGCAACAAGCAGGAGATGCAAATGGAGGAGAATCGAGGGCAACCGGAAGGTGCACTGGGGACACGTTCACTTTGTCGATAACCCACGTTTCAGTACCGAGGCCCGCCACGTCTTCGTGCGTTGCTGTCGGCAGCCGAAAAGCAAAACATCCCGGCGAACAATGCATTGCAGAGGAACATCACACGGTTCCCCAGGTTCCCCTGTGCATGAGAACCCCCTTCCTTTCCCCGCTCGCAGTCTCTTATTGGGCTCCCCATGCTCTCTCTCTCTCTCTCTCTCTCTCTCTCTCTCATAATTCCAAGTTAAATTAATATTATTCTTCCACAAAAGAATTATATGCACGTTCCCAATAAATCCTTAAAAAATTATTTAGCATATGATATGTTAGTAGGCACCATCAATAGCCTATGATAGTCAATAAGTTACAAATAATATCATGAAAGTATCGGTTATTTGATTGTTACTTGCTTATTATCAATATTCCTTTGAGTGATTTGCCGACTTTTCTCTGATTAGATAACCATCTAATTTTTACTTTATAAACTCTTATTTGATTGAATTAGCAACATCGATTTAATACTCTCGGAATCTCCACATGACTTAATAATTTTCAGCATTTATTTTCAGAGTTTTATATGTTTGAAAGCTCTCAAGAAATGTGGATAAATTAATGGAACGATCAGTGTTTTAGAATAATGAATTAAAGTCGGCAAGTGATCAAAATAAGAGTTGAAAATTTCATGTAAGAGTTGGTAATTTAAGCTCTATGTATAAATGTTGGTAAATTATTGCAATGTAGTTGGTCATTTTGAAAGTAGTGGTTAATGTCGGTAAAATATTGGAGCTATCGTAATTTCAAACAATTAATTAGACATTGGTAAATAGACTCAAACAAAAGGTGGTAATTTCCTATAAGAATGAGTAAATTTAACACATTGGCAAGCTCCCTAAACAAATATTGGTGGATTATTAAAATCATTTGTAATTTTAAAACAATAAAAAAGAAGTATATACAGCTAAACCTTGTTGGTAACTTTTTTTTTTTTTTTTTTTGGTCGAAACCTTGTTGGTAACTTGACCTGTGAAAAGATGGTAAATTAACTCAATCAAGACTGTTAATCTTTTATAAGAGATAGTGACTTTAGCAAGTCGGTAAATGTTTGCAATAATGGGTAATGTCGAAACAACTAGCAAGCAAATATTAAGATAGAAACAACAAATTAATAAGCTACATGCATAAATGTTAAATTAGTGAAATGGTTTTTCAAACAAAACAATAACCGTTGGTGCTTTCGCAATAGTGTTGATAATTTGACAATGTACTATTGACTAAACAAGGTAACAGTCAATAGTCTGATATCAATTGGTTTTGATAGTTATCGACGCATTTCACATTTTACCAGTAGAGAACAATATTCATAATTTTGCTGGTGGAATCTTCAAAAGTTGCATTTACTGGGTTATCATGAGTATAATCACACGATATCCTCTGAGTCACGAGGATAAGTGCCAAGCCACATGAACGCGCACAAACTTATACAAATGCAAAGGTGTGTGAGCAAAATTCTCTTTTGGAAACTGTATTAATTTACTGAACAATTAGTAGTTAAGATAGATTATAAATTTTAATATTAATCCCTACGAACTGGAAGACCGTTATGCGGATAATTTTATTAGCAATATATGGATTTGTAAATGCCACCTTTAGGTAGTCGCGTTCGCCCATCGGACTTGAGACTTTAATAAACGGTCATATTCTCTTCTGCATCAAGTTTTATCAAAGGGGAACTGCCTTTTCACTGTCTCGCAACGTCTCGTGATGATCAGTACGGTGCTCGTGCTCTTAAGTAACTTCTCTGTCATAGCGCTGTCAATTCACGTTTAGTAACTTCAAGTCGTCCATGCAATTTACACACCTACTTTTTTTGGAGACACTTTGTTCAAACTCCAAACCTGTCCCAAAATGCTATGCCTAGCTCCAGTTGCTGTGACGCTGCTGGCTCTTCGCATTCCCCCTGCATCTCGCCAGCCTCATCCCCTCACCATCAGAATCAAAATGTCGAAACTCGGTCCTTCTGATTCTTGAATCATCTCTTCCCCTGTATGGTAATCTTCTGCAGTGACGTGTCTTGTTCCGATGTGATTTCTGGTATATATACATAAGCTGCTTTCCCGATGAATGTCAAGCCCTCATAGCATTCCTGCTATCTTTGAGTTCTATACTTTTTCCACTAGGAAAGTGACTGGCAGAGACTACTCTTTGAATACAAAGTCATTTGATGGGCAGACATATACATAAAAACAAATCCAAAAGTTGAGTTGAAGTACAATAATCTCTCCTCTCTGCTGCGTAAGGACAAACAATCAATAGTCGAAGTCATCCATACGACGAGAAGCACCTGGACTCTCCCCTCTCTTGTTCATACTAGAGCGCTGAACTAATCGCACTAATGCCTCCACCACTTCTGACATGGGAGGTCGGAATTCGGGCTCCGACTAAAACAAAATGCGTACAGTTAGAGGTCTCTTCACCAGAAACGAAAGAGAGAAACAATGTGAAATATCCTAGTCAGTCTTCAACACTCCACTGCTAAACAGCAAGATGAAACTTAATGGCAAGTTAAATTCCACGGGAGACACAGAACCAGGCATGTTCCTCGAGTCTAAATTCATATATGCCATATTACTTCTCTTGTACTCATAATATGACCTATCTATAAGTTCTAGTTGGTAGTTTCTGTTCCATCATCAAGGGTCTGAATGCAGACAGAGGAGTATTACCTGAACACAGAGAGAAATAATATCGGCAAATCTGGAGAGTGACTTGGGAGGATACAGTCCACGCAGTGCTGGATCCACCATTCTGCCTAAAGCATCGATGTCATGAAGCTGTGGAGTAGCCCATCGCACTAGACATTGTTCTGACCTTGGTTTCGAACTAGTACATGGATAGTAGAGCAATCAGACTGGATGGATTTAATATACTGGCTTCACCATTTCAAATCTCTTTTAACACTTACAAGAGCTACTGAAGTTACCTGTCAAGAGGCATTCGGCCAGTCAGCAACTCCAACATGACAACTCCAAAACTGTAAACATCACTCTTCAGAGTATAAGCTGAGGGCTTTGTACATTCTGGAGCATTGTATCCGACACCGAGATTTTGACTTGTCCGCTGGAAAAGGAATAAATTGCTGTTAAAGCTCAAGAAGCAGCCAGAGGAAGACTGAGGGACAGAGATGGTAGCTATTGTCAGGTTTAGTGGTGCTTGACAAAAGTTATTAGTGTCACGGCCCCATAGTGAAAGCGATGTATATGATCACAAAGTTATAAGAGGTGATGCGAGCAAAATCACATGTCCAATGTAAAGAGATTGAGGAAGTTGCTTTGATACATAACCTGATGAAAGGTAGCCAATCCACAATCGGTGAGTCGTGGATTAAGTTCAACGTCCAGCAAAATATTAGATGATTTTATGTTCTTATGCACTACAGAGGGAGAGCAAACCTCATGGAGGTACCTGCATGAGAATAGTAAGAGATTTTAAAAGGGGAATTTAACTAGAAACAAATTCAGCCACTTCGTCAACTGTCATTTGTTTTCACGACAGTAAAGGAACCAGAAATGTTAATAAATAATAGCTATAAAAGATTGAAAATAGCTTGACACTGCCAATCGCAAGCAGATGATATTGTTGGTATAGAACTTACTCTACAGCTCGCGCTGTGCCTAAAGCAATTCTGACTCTAGTATTCCATGTCAATGGTTTGCTGTAATCATCTGACAAGTGTAAAAACTCATGAAGGGAGCCATTCCTAAAATATTCAAAGATCAGCATGTTATGCCGCTGCTCAGAGCAATAACCAACAAGTTCTGCAATGTTTGGATGGTGAAGCATCGAGATTTTTGCAATAATTTCCGAAAATTCATCGGTCCTCCTGGCTTGGAAAAGTGAAGAATCAATCTTTTTAACAGCCAAAACCTGACATAGACAAGAAGTGTTATGATTAGAATTGAAATAGATCATTTATGTTATGATTAGAATTGAAATAGATAATTTTATCTTCCCAAGTGACAGATCTTCCTACACAAGAATATTATATGGCATGCTAAATTTCCAAGATACAAGAGAACTTTACTCCTTTTGAAAGAGTAGATGTAATGAAAATGGAGCAGAATGTGGCATAAAGAATGAAAACTGTGTAGAAATGGATGACTAATGTTTCTCAGCTGAAAGTATGGATGACAACATCAGTTGAGGCAATGTCCTCTCACATGAAGCTACTAAGAGCTTTCATCTGCAACAACGGGCACATGAGCAAACAGCTGAATGATGTCACCCGGCATGCAAAGATTTTCCTATAGGTTTTCCAATCTCAGGATTTGTTATGGTGGTTGAGTCAATATTTAGGACATGACCTTATTATCTGAGGACGTGTGTCATCACATGACAAAAGATGACCATCAACATAACTTGGATAGCTTCTGAGCATCCACCTCACACTCTCAGAAGGTCCCAGAATGTAAATCTAATACATGCCATGTTTGTTTTGTCAATTTTCTTGAGAGAACAGTAATACTTCTTCTGCCGAGCATCAAACGTTTTTTCCAAAAGATAATTGGAAGAAGTTACTAGATGTGGGTGGTGGGGGCATGACTGAGTGTCCTTTGGATTCTGTTCCCATCAGCAACTCCCATCCAAAGGAGGCAGCTCAAACAATAAGCACAAGTATGATGGCCTACTCCTACTGAAGCAGAATGTTGCAGGCTCACGGGACAATGCTGCTAAACTCGTCCTTTTGATGTCTAGCCTCCATCCTAAAGACTCAAGATGATAAACAAAACTTGAAGAAAAGGTATAGCATTATGTTAAGTGAAGAACTTGCTTAGAATTCCCTATTCGCAAGAGCTCTAGCAACCTTCATTCAGGAATAAATATGAGCTTACTTGAGACAATCTTTCGTGTGGATAGACACCAGTAATAGCTATTCGATTCTGGCATGAGTCATTCTAACGTTTACCAGATGACTCATAAAGTAACAGCTGGATAGGCAAGACACTTTAATCAGATAATGAGATGAGAAGTAAATGACTTTCTGCTTCATATCCTATTTTATTTGAACTAAAAGCACAACCAAGCTAGGTTGTTAGTGCAATTGCCATGTGTTATTTAGATGCTAAACACCTAAACCTACTGAGAGCCCAAGTAGTCTATTCTATTGTACAGTAAAGAAACAGATATTTTAGGATCTATGATTCATGGGAAACTTGTGCACATACCCCCAAGACATAGAAGTCATTTGATCCTAACAATTCACAATGAAGATATGTAAGTCATGCAAGAAAAGAATGATTGGGTTACAAAGAAGAAAAATATAGCATATTATACCTTCCCATCTGCATACTTTGCCCTATAAACGCGTCCAGTGGATCCCTCACCAATAAGTCTGCCTGTTGCAAAATTACCAGTTGCACTCTGCAAATCGGCCAAATTATAGGCCGTAGCGCGAAATGAGGTGCTTCTTCTTGCATTCAAACGGCTTGCAAATTCATTGTCCTTGAGGGACTCCATGCGGTTATGAAGTGGAGAACGAAATCCAATTGAAGGTGATTTCTCCAAAGCCTTTACATCAATGGAAGCCGATGATTCCACTGACTTACGATCCATATCCAACACTGAAGGAGAAACAAAGAAAGAATAGATCAGATACATGAAATAATGCTTGAAGCCCAAAATATCCTCCAGAAAGGAAATTTTGAGGAAGCCAATGCAAAATAAGGCCATGGCTACGGCAAAGTTGCGGACCTAATAATGAGAGGAAGCAGCAATCCACATGAAAAATCCCCTGACATTAAGTTGTCGATGTTATTCGTTTATTTCATTTTATTTATTTGAGTTTCTTGGGTTGGAGGATTGGTTTTGTGAAGAATCATAAAGCTTTAAAAGTTTGAAGGACCTCTACTGACTGAAGGCAGAGTAAGGGCGGATCAACTGGGTGCTCAACCTCTCTTAGAGTATGTTGGGAAGTAGACTGTTTTGCTCTTTTGTTTATGTTATCCGTTCCAAGTCACCCATATGTCGAGAAATATACTTGAGTTTGGGAAGGGAAACAACCCCAATAGACCCTTACATGAAATTTATGTTGATGTGTCAAGAAAATTCATAACAGTTGGCATTCAGTTGTCTGTTTAGAGTAGAATTTTTAGAGAGGAGCAATACAATCAGGCGTTTCTGATTTTACTTATTGGTAAGGTCAACATTTGTAATCTCCCTATAACAGATGATTTAGTAACACCAATTTCAGTACATCTATGAATGCAAAACCAAATAAAAGGCTTGGCCAATCTTCATTTTAAAACCACATGAGTTACTCTCTTGTGCTCCAAAGATGGAAAACAAAAGAAGAAAAGGCTACCTCTAAAACTTTTACGCGTTTCAGCACGCAGATCATGGGTCAGTTCTCGTGACGAAAGCGGGGTAAATGCTCTGCGTTGGCTAGCCCTCTCTTCATCGAGGAAATGTGAAGATGCTGAAGAAGATCTCTTGGAAAATAGAGCAATTAAAACTGCCAGCACCACTAACACACCCAAAACAATTCCAGCTATAGCTAGTCCACTCATACCAGACTTGCCATCACCTTCTTTTGAGCTTTTCTTAGCATGACCTGGAGGTGATGGAGGAGATGGGCCAGAGGACCAAGAATTTCCTTCAGTCCTTCACAAAAAGAAAAATCTGGTCAAGGAGACAACTCGTCACTATCTTCAGCCAAACACACAGAAACTTACTCAATGTTATCGATATCCTTTAATGCATTTGGGACCCAGCCAGTGAATTGGTTATTCGCAACATTCCTGATCATTTATCAAGAATATCCTGTCAGGCTCCAGATTTCCATCAACTTCAACATGACACAATACGTGAAGTAGAGAGTGATGTGTACAACAATTGATATCAACTACTCCCTTGAGAAACTCAAAATCGCTGCATCTAAAATTAATGTATACAAATAGAAGCACTGATATATATTTCAAAATGTGTAACACGTGATCACATGCCTGAAAGGAGTGTACAGGCACACAAAACACAAAGTATGATCATAATCCTCCAATAAGATCTATATTATAAGAAAGCAACTCTCTACAACCTGAATGCTAGCAATCATCAGATTTAACAAAGGTCAGCTTAACTGCTTACAGATCATTGAGGGGAAGGTCTGCAAGGACATTTATAGGACCTGTGAACTGATTGTTTTGCAAATGCCTGTATGAAAAGCCATAGTTAGAAACATGAGATTTGAAGATAATTAAGTAAATGGGTTGGCAACTCACAATTTGTTAAGACTTGACAGTGATCCAAAACTCTGAGGCAGATTCCCTGACAATGAGTTGTAAGATAGATCCCTGATTCATTTCATGAATAAGCCACCCATTGAATACTCATCTTTAAGCAACACGATGGGTAAAACAGTAAACACATATCACCCTCCTCATTGTCAGGCCACCACATATTCCTTATAACATATCCATTTACTTATCCTTGGATCAGTTTATCTCTTAAAGGGACCAAGAGGTTGCTTATATGGAACATCCACTGAATGATCTAGCAATAACAAGTACTGCAAATTCCTTTATCCGTCTATCTCTCACTAAAGCCATACAAATCTTATTTGTGGAAGCAAACTCTGGCATTTCTCTTTTGCTCTCTCCGGTAGCTGAAAGTGGAGAGGAAACTTATGATACACTCTCTTGTTTCTAAGAATACTTCTTGCTAATTACACAGAGGACTCTGATGATGACATTAATTTAATTATTGAATTATGTAAACGCCCATATAATTCAGGAAAACAAAATTACCTTCATCAGAGTGCTCACCTTGTTGACATTCAAAGGTCGATGTTGTGACAATGTCATACTTGCCACAGTTCTTAAGCATAATTAGTTAACCAAAACTTAAAGCATTGAAAAACATAGGTTCTTGCTACATTATGGAGAGATCACACTTAAGATATACTAAGTTTACATTTAGGACAAGCACAAGTTAACATTACATGACCTGATGAGGCAGATGGAAATTGTAGATTTCTTGTTCTACAAATTTTATCAAATGAATACATGATGAGAGCAGGTATGAGTCGGGAACTTAATTTACAAATATACTTCCTCCAAGTTATTGGACTTACAGAGTGGCAAGCTTGGGGAGTTTTCCAAACATATCGCTTAACTGTCCGTTGAGCTGATTGTGGCCCAAATTTCTGCAAACAATTACAAGATTACTGAAAAAGGTTCGGGACAAACAAGAAGCTTCTTCCTTTAATTGAAATGAAAATTCTTACAGGTACTTGAGATCAGTCATCTGAGAAATCGAATAAGGAACATTTCCAGTGAATGCATTGGATGAAAGGTCACTGCATAAAGAATCTGATATCAATCAACTGAATTTTGTTCATTGGCCAATGCCATATCGATGATACCAAGGATTATCATAAAAACCAGACCTAAGTCAGAAATCCTTTTAGGCATGGAGAATTTGGTCAAAACAATATGACATCCCACATAAAGCATGTTACAACCTAGGTAGTTTCGGAAGAAGAGTAATATACTGCATTTTAACTCCAAAAATCATAGGCATTCACGTGGAAAGCTGCTTTAATACAAATGCATGCTGCTATTGCCTCAAATGGCATTGGAGGCTTCTAGGAGTTCAATCGAGGTTGAGCATGCCTTCATTTTATTGGGAAGACAGAGTAAAAATGGAAAAGAACAAATTCAGATATAGTGAAAGAGATGAGAAGAAACTAACGAATAGGTAGGTTAAATATTATTGTTCTGCAGATCCAGCTAGACGGATGAAGATGCAGCTGTTATTCAAAGATGTTTGAAAGCATACTTACATGTGAAGTGCATCTGGAGGAAGTTGATATGGTATGTCACCACGGAGGTTGTTCTCGCTCATATCACTATACTATGACAAAGAAAGTCACTGTTGTCAGATGACAATCAGTCAATGCGAAAGACAGCATAGAGATAAATGCATTCATTGTCAATATGTTGGCCTCACAAGTAGGTCACAGATTTCAAGCTTGATAGCTGGTAGCCGATTGATCCAGTGAGGCCTAGATCTGACAATTTTCTGCAAGAAATTCAATGAAAAATTAGCAGCTTTCAGAAACATGGAGAAACTTGTGCGAGCATGAAGCAACATCATTAGAGTTATATGGGTGCAATCAAGCAGACATAACCACATAGAATACTCACATTTCAGTCACTGATGATCCAGAGCATTTGATTCCTTTCCACGATTCGCCACAAGGGTCACCCCCACCCGATTTCCAACCAGTCAGTGCTGAAGGAGAATTTAGGCTGCTATACATCACATTAAGGGCAGAGACTGCAATTTACATCTAAATATATATTAGAATCTTGAGATTTCCCAGTTTTTGGGCATTCATCTTCATTGAAGAGAGCAAAGTATCGGCGAGCGAACATCTTATTAGGACCATATACCATAGTCAAGCAATTACGTATATATCGATGCCATGCTGAACAGAAAGAGTCTTGTAATGACTTATGTGGACATGGGCTAAAAATGACAAGACAAAGCCGCCAGGAAGAATAGCCTAAGAGGTGGAAAAGGGAAGGGTACACAAGTATACATACCATCAGGAGCATCTGTCTTGGAATGAACTGAGGGGGTCAGAGTCCCGATACAAGTGACTAAAAGGGCAAGCACGCCAAAATGATACATATCTCCTTGAAGAATTCTTTCCGAACCAAACAATCAGGAAAGCTCAGAAAGAGACGGAAGAAAGCAATGGAGGCTGAGGATTGCTCAAAAAGCAGAGACAGAAATGGCATCGTCTAATTTCATAAGATGCTCATTTCATTCCATCTTCCATGCATATTGCATTTACGTTCTCCCTTTCTGATTTTGGGTGTTCTTTCATTATTCTTCCTCTCTCCTGGGCAGGAAGAAGATGAGTGCACCCTTTTCTTTTTCTTGTATTTTTCTTTTGCGCAGAAGACCCTGGAACTAATTTCTATAATTAGATGAGGAATGGTTGCAAAAGTGCCCCTAAATTTGGAAATATGGAGGAGAAGGAGAAAGTAAAGAGTCAAGGCAAGGGTCAGTTAGCGAAAGCCTAGGAGAGCCAGAGCCTTTTAACTGGTTCACTTTTCTGGAGAATCGCCATTAAGAATGATATGGTCAGTCAACGGAACAGAGACCATCATTATTCATTACCAACATTAGAATCACTTGCGATGATGCCACATGTCATTTTCACTTTGCGTCAATGATATTCTAGTTATAATGCGGGCTTTTCCACCTTCTGTAGATCCGTAGGCTCATAACAAACAACCGTTGCTACCCTCCAAATTATCCTCCACCCTATATATCATCAGCGCAATAAAAATATCCCATCACTTTATTTCTTTTCATTACCAAATGGTTGCTAAGGTGCATGTACGAGGGATGTTAGATAAGTTTCCTATTAAAATCTGATGTGTTGTAAAGTAATAGGTATATTCTAGTTGACTGATAATTTACTGTTTGTGTTTCTCACTAAAGGTTAGTCCAATTAGACATTCTGAACGGGTTTAAACCAATGCTTCTCACATATCCCTCCCCCTAAAATGAGACATTGAGTCTTTGCTACGCATTTTAACGTATAAACATTAGTAGATATTGTTGTTTACCTTAAAATTCATTAGTCATGTAAATAAGTTATAGTTACCATCACATGCAACCTGTGCAAAATTGCTAACTATTCAGAAGTCAAAATTTTCATTTCTTCATGAAAATTTATATGTCATGTTGAAAGTATACTACCGATGAAAGGTTGATATTTACTTTCCAACCAGCAACATGCAGTGACAAATGAAATTGAACAATCCGAAAGTAATAAAACCTTAATAAATTATTGAAAGCACAATTGAATAATTGTAGCTCGTATGATTTTAAGAACAAGTAACAGTAGTATTCATATTTATGTCTTGAATGTAATGTTAAGATTTGATCTTTGATATGAACCTACAATCATGTTTTACAACAGAGAAGGCACAAAACAAATTTTGTCCTTTAGAAGATGAACAGGTCACCTTTCAAGGAGTTTGAGTTCCTTCTTATTTGCTCCTCGCGGACCATTGACAGCATTCGAATACCCAAATGTACAGTGACTTAGAATTTTCAAAGGGAAAATGTCACAAATGGTCCTTGAACTATTGATAAATGTCCGATTTAGTCCCTAAACTTTCAATTTGCTCAATTTGATCCCTGAACTATTGATAAATGTCCGATCTAGTCCCTGAACTATTGATAAATTGTCCAATTTAGTCCTTCGTTACTGTTTTTTCTTTTTTCTTTTTTTGTGCTTTTTCTCTCACGAATGACTAAATCGGACCATTTATCAATAGTTCAGGGACTAAATTAAGCCGATCAAAAGTTCAGGGACTAAATGAGACATTTATCAATAGTTCAAGGACCAAATTGAGCAAATTGAAAGTTCAGGGACTAAATCGGACATTCATCAATAGTTCAAGGACCATTTGTGACATTTTCCCTTTTTCAAAAAAGTGGTAGGTACTTGTCTTAATCAAAGTGCCACTTGTCAACTCATAATCAATTTTTATTGATAAAGGTGACTTTTATTTTTAAGGATTAATACTTGAAAAACCCAAACTGATATATCTGTGACAAATTTATATTAAACTAATTTTTTAACTACTAAAAATCTCAAATTAGTACACCTTTAATAAATTTACCACAAACTAGTACACTTATGACAAATTTACCCTATGTGAGTTTATGTTAAATTTTATTGTTAAATTATTAAGTTCAATGACACGTGACAGTTGACTGATATATCAGTTTGGAATTTTACTCTCCATTTGTCACAATTTATAATATTTTTGATTTTTTTGTAGTATTAATCCAATTTAACCGATGGTATATTTGTCACAAATATACTAGTTTGGGGTTTTTGGCGGTTGAATAAATTAGTTTTTGGGTAAATTTGTCATAAATGTACAAGTTTATGATTTTTTTATGGTCAATCGAGGTAAATATATCACAAGTGTATTGGTTTGGCTTTTTTTTTTTTTTTTTGCTAAGAGTGAGATAATATTGATCTAAGAACAAATGTACAAAAGATCGGCGCCAATAACTCACGCTCTAGAAGCAAGAAGCAAGAAGAGTGAGAGGGAGCCGATAAAAGGAACACGCAATACGACAACCAGGCTACAACAGCCAAACACCAAGGAAAACCCACAACTACAAAACCCAGCAAATCTCAGCCGATATTAGTTTGGCTTTTTTTATGGTCAAAAAAATAGTTTTTTGTAAATTTATCACAAATATACCAATTTGGGATTTTCAGGGTATTAACCCTATTTTTAATCACTAAACTACAATTTAAGTGCTTACTCAAAAATGGAAATTTTCATATTGTCTATTCCTTTAGCACATATCCCCTTCCAACTTATTACATACCTATTAAATTTTACTCAATTCATATGGATGTTCATTGAATCCTTCAGTATTTAAAGTCCACTCTATGAAAAGGGATTCCTTTATTTCCCCATCATGACTTGAAAGTTGAATCCTATACAAATGTTGATTGGGCTAGATATCTTGACCAAAAGTCTATTTCTAGATATTTACTTTCTTAAGAGGGTATCTTATGACTTGGCATAGCAAAAAGCAGAATGGGGTTGCTTGATCTAACACTAAAGTAGGGCTCCGTACAATGTTGTAAGGAATTTGTGATCTGTTATGGCTTAAAGGATTACTTGAAGATTTTGGTGTATCTATTCCTTTTCCTATGATGCTATATTGTGATAATGAGAATGTTATTAGTATTGCTCATGATCCAAGATAACATGCTTGTACAAAACATTTAGAAATTGGCGGACACTTCATCAAGGAGAAGTTGGAGAGTTATTTGATTTGTATGTCCTTTATTTAGTATGGTTATCAATTTTTTAGTGTGTTTATTAAAAATTGGGGGATAAATTGTTTTATCCTGTTTTGGTGAAGTTGGGCATGTGTGATATCTATACTCTTTAACTTAAATAGAAGTGTTGAAAAGTTTTTGGCCAACAAGGACATATATGTCCATTTCCTTATTATTTTATGTATGGCGGCAATAAAGTTGATATCATAATTTTCGCCTACTGATTTTATTATAAAAAATAGTTTGTGGTCATATTAAGCATTTAGTTCAATTTTTTGTCTCTTAACAAAACCCTCATTCTTGGTAAAAAGAAATCAACACCACCGCACCACCACCGCCACCATCCTAACTCTACACTTCAACACCACCACCACAAGAGAAGACTCGGCCACGGCCATGGCCACCGCTGCCAAACTGAACCGCCAAACTGAACCACCAACATTAACACAACCACCACCGGAGACCATAGCCACCTCCGAGCAGAACTCAGCTCTCTCTCTCTCTCTCTCTCTCTCTCTCTCTACTATGTGTCTCCTCTCTCTCTCTCTCCCTACTATGTGTCTCCAAGGGGAGGAAATCATCGAAGTTGCATAACGAAAATATGAACGCAGAGACATAAGGGAAGTATGACCAAAAAGGGAAGGGAAAAAAAAAAATTAAAGGCACAAGGGAAGGACGTTTTTCAGTTTCTTTGTAAACTGCTGCTTTTTATTGAACTTCCTGCAAGTACAAGGCACTTAACTGAACATTGAGAAATCGGGCCAGAAATGTCAAGGTAATTTACAGAAAAAGAACAGGACAACCGCTGATGACTGGAAAACAAAGCTGAGAAAGCACATTACACAAACATGCAAGATTCCTAAAACTAGGCAAAACACTTTGTTTGGACACTCACCCAATCTATCCCAAAGACATTAGACGCAGCCTTCCTTCTCTTCAAAGTAATCAAGAAGTAGATATATTCAAGTCACACTTTGTCACGTTTACATACCATACAGCAATATGACACCTTAACTGGTTTGAGCAGAAGAAATGGACACTGGCATAGAATCTTGAAAGTCGACTCTGGTGCCAGTGGTGCTATCATGTGCAGGGCTAGCCATATCAGCTATTGTATCATCTTTACTATCCTCATCCACGCGCATGACCTGGCCAAAACTCTTAGACATTTTATCGATGAAGTCACTGGATAACATTACTTGATTCCTCTGCTCAGTTTTGCCAGCTACCCCGACAACAGGAGGACTGGCTTGTTGTCGGGCCTTTCCTTCTTGAATAACTTTCTCACGTTCTTCGTAGAATTCAAAATCATCCAGAATAGATGTATCTGTCTCATAATTCTTGAAGATATTCAACATCTCAATACCTTGTTCCAATTTCACCTAAACAATTTCAAAATAGAGAACCATTAACTCGAAGACAAAAACAACTAAGCTTCATTCCATCAAGTGGGGTTGCCCTAACTTCAATGAGGCAAAACTTAACAATAAACCAATGAGATGAAACCACTAGTAACAAAACCATTGAAGGATATTCCATTCTCTACAGGATCCAAAGAATTTCTCTTAGAATAAATGCTATTAAAAAAATGAAGCGATGTCTTTCTGAAAGGTTACTGCCGTGGAGCAACACGTTATGGAGACTCAGCATATAAAGTACAGTCATTCCAAAGTTTTTGAGGATCAATAGTATCCCTGATTAACGTACCTCCTGGGTATCTCGGCTGTTTGTTACAGGCTTATTGTCATTATTTTCCAAAACGATGTGACGAAGCTGACTGTTTGGAACATCTTTAATAACATGCCACTTCACAGGGAACTGCCCACTCCATCTATCTTGTTGCCAATAATCAAAGCTTCGGTCAAAATCTACAGGTCCAACCATTTCAGCAACCCCACAGAAATGAGCACTAGCATTCACCTGCATGTAACGGAAACAGATATCATATGAGAAGTAACTATAAGCCAAAAGAAGCAAGCACAATTTTCTACAACTGGAATGATGCAAATTTGATCTGGACTAAGAATATCCTGATGCAAGTGTTAAAATAAGATATTCAGATTCTCCAGGCACAGCAAGAAACAGACATGCTAGTGAATAGGAAATGAACAAGCTACACGCACCATGTATTCTGGATAAAAGTATTCAGGCAATTACGATATTTAAGGTATGAGATTTCTTTTATAAAGTCTTCAACCATTATTGACATTTACTATAGCAGCTCGATCACTACATCTTTTCACAATGAAATAGAAAGATCCTCTCCATTGAACCCAAGCAGACTCATGTGAGTCGACCATTTATTAGGAACTTCAATTAATCAACAGAAAAACAGACTAAATGGACAACCACAGTCAAGTTCTTACATCTAAAAGTCTTGGAAATTGTAATCCTCGTGGTAGCAACACCACTGTTTCTTACTCTACTTTTCAAAATAGCAGAATTTTCTGAAAACTTTCTCCCTGAACTGATGACTGATCAACTATAGCAAAATCAACAATGAAATATCTTGTGCTACTTACTGAGAAGAATAGGAAGACAGGGCAAGTGTCTGGCTTCTCCTTTGCCTCCCGGTAAGCGGCATCCAATTTTCTGTTCCCATTTGGTGTGCTGGCCCATACACCATATTTGATACTCTTATGAACGTTATCTTCACTATATGATTTAATCACAAAAAACTTAGCATCATCGTATTCTGTCATGAAATCTATGTGATTGTATGACCCATGAGGGATCTTTGTTACAGATGCACTAAGCTTGCTATCATCAATGGAGGAACCATGTTCAGGAGTAGCATGATTCTTCAGCTTTGATGCTCTAGGTCCACGGTTTTGGTCACCAAGGATATCAGATGTCCCATTACAACTGCATATAGCACCATTGCTTCTTCGGCGCCGTCTATTATCAACTGAAAGCCAGCCCTGACCATTTAGTCCTAAACCAGGAATCGAGGTAGTCCCGAAGTTAGCTCCCCTGTTGATACCACTGTGCAGAAAGTCTCTATTATATGGATCAGAAGATCCATATCCAGACAAGGTTCTTTGCAGATCAGAAGCCTGAATAAGATAAAACAATAGTCAATAAGGTCCACCATCCTTTCTCAATCCTCACAAGCTTATTTCCGTAATATTAAAATTACCTTCACCGTGGTAGAACCAATTAGAAGACTCATAAGCAAAAACACTGAGGCTATGGACATGGTCATACACAGGCAAGGAAAGTCGAACCACCAAATGATAAACAGCTTATCATTCAGAAACGAAAGAGCAGTCCTTTGGCTATAGTCTCAACATCTTCTTGATCTCACAGTTATATCATTAAAGGAAAAGATGAGTTTCTCTCAGTTTTTGGACATTGCGATGTTACCTCTGTTACTATAACCACCCACCTCATACATGTCTAGTAAATACCCCACTACCACTATGTCCACTCCACTGAATGATCACCCAATTCCTCTTAAAAGTGTTTCGTTTTTCTTTATATGTGAACATCCATCATCATGTATGCGCAGAGTGCATGTTCTAACACTAATATTCCTCTAAGCAGAACTTTTTAAGTAAAGGTATTTATGTTCTTTTAATGCACTAATCTTGTATCGATCCAAGAAGCTGCTCAATGCATGTTATCATAAATGATATGCACTTGAAAATTTTCAACCACCACTTTTCTCAAACAACAGAGACACCGAAAAATCTATCCACCCCAAAAACAACAAAAGGTGAAAAGCTCAACAATATATTCATTAGATACAGATGGAAAAGCAAGAAGGCATACAATTCCAATATTTGGGGCAAACGACCCTATGCCTATTGGCTGGGGAGATGCTGCCGGCGATAAGGGGGAAAAGGACCGTTGCCTATCAGCTGGTTTGGACCAATCTGACCAAAGTCCTCCAGAACTCAATCCATCCAACCCTATTTGCTGATCATGAAACCCATGAGTCCAAAGATTTCCTGGAAAGCTTCCTCTACCAAAAGATCCCACTGGTGAAGGATAATTAGGTCTTGGCCCAAAAAGCACGCCATCCCCTTGCTGGTCAACATTCATCGACATTGTGAGATCCGGTTGTGAAACCTGAGTTGGTGAAGAAATATATGGCATAGTTGGAGGCAGTAGTTGTTGGTAATAAGGTTGTCCTGAATAAGGAAATTGCTGTGAGGAATACATCTGCACATCTCCACCAACAGAAGGCAATGGTGTTGTGACAGGGGAATATGGTCCATATGGCATATGTGGACTGTACCCATAGCCAGTATGGAAAACAAGAGAATGATTGTCATTGTAGACTCCCTAAATGCCACAGGAGAAAAACATAAGGTTAATAGAATATATTGTAACTGAGCAAGAATGAGCATAAAATTAGAGTAGAAAATGAATAACATACTGGAGATGCTATTTCCAACTCTTTTGGATTGGCATAGTGAGACAAATCATCCCACTCCCCAGTAGAACTGCCATATCCTGAAGTTCATGAAGATAAGCAGTCATTTTTATTTATGCCGCATGCAAACTCCAGCCATTGCAAAAAGCTAATGGAAATCATGTTGCTGATGTTAGAATCAGTCTAATCAGTTCATAATTAATGACATATCCTTACAACATGCTGTTGCACATATGTATGCATGGTTTCCTCAAAAGATGATTATCGCATCTATGAAAAATGTAACCAATAGAAAGAGTTTTCACAACTTATTTAATTTAGAATGAGAAAGGAATGATCTAGCATTTATGGAATTAACGAATTGTCACAGGAAAAAGGTGCTAAGATGTGCTTGCAGTCTTCTTACTGTGTCCTACCAGAAGACTCCAGGTGCCTTTTGGCAGCAGAGTCATAGCAAGACTACAACAGAGTTTTTACTATCTGACCTATTTTCAATGATAGTAAGAGTGAGATGTAGGGAAGCTTCTACATCTTCACCCTTGCAGTCTAATAAATTTCCTGATTCAGCTATCGTAGATGGATGAAGGAGAATCCTGCATTCTGCTGTGCTCTTTCCTTCATCCAATATAAAGTACATACTATCAGAATCAAAATTATGAACTAGCATGAAGGACCAATTTCTGTGTTTAAATTTTGTGCAAGAGGAGTGCCTTTTGGAATCTTTCTATTGGAAAGCTCCCTCATGGCTGGGAATTGAGAGGTACCAATAATTTGGCCAAAGTACTAATAGTTGTCGAACAAGAAACAGAAACTCCAAACGGGGCATCCTACCTGGTGGTTTGGGAGAGAGCAAGAACTTGTTCCCCTAAAAATTAATCTGGAAAGTCCTGATACCTTCAAAAGTGGCTTTAATAATATCGAAGGCAACTCAGGCAATATTCTAAGCAATAAACAATCTGCAAAAGACATAATCCAAAATAATAAACAGATGCTTCCTCCGCAAAACAGCAGGGAAGTCAGTCGACCATCTGCTTCTTCAAATGAAAGCCAGGGAGAACATTTATTGGATTTGGTTTAGCATTTTGGAGATTTTATTTTGGTCAAAGCAGCAACTAACAAAAAATGAGATTTGGGCTTCAAAGGAACCAACAATGGCAGAGATAAGGAATGAAGGAAGCTTCTCTGTGGATACACTCAGCTATCTTTGGGCTAAATAAAGGGAAAGAAATCTAGAGATTTCGAGAATAGGATATTCGCATGACATTATCGAGACACTTCCAAAAGAAAAGAACAGGGAGTTACAGTTGTCACACTATATATTTAGCTAAGAATTTATCGTTAAAATACAAATGCCTAATTAGATCTAACAGAACTTCTCTCACTGAAACTTTGTATAGTGGCATCAATAAGATATTTTTGGCAGTAAAATAAAGAAATGCCTCCACGACTCAAATGCTGTGATAGCCTTAATAAATGAACTGCACCAGCTGGTTAGTTCGGTTAGATGGCCTAGTAAGTCAAAAACACAGCAGTAAGCTCTACGGTCCTCATGCCACTGATTCTTAGATCGGTAAAATACAGATCGCGACTATTACAATCATAGAAAAGGGGGACAAGTTACAGGGCTCCACATGGCAGAAAAAGATCTATCAAGTAGGACTCACAAACCTCTGGAATGTAAGGCCTGTGGCTGATGGGCATGTGCATCAGCACCATCGCTGCTCAAACCGATGGATACTGATTGACTCGCCGGTTCCTTCTGAGAACCTGCAGCAGCACCGTCCTGGGAAGGATTAGGAGAAACTGACCCTTTTGCCGGATGCTGGAAGACATTCCCAAGTAAAAGGTTATCATTCAAAGCAATTCCATGGAACCTTACCGAGTAAGCACAACGAGAGAACAAAGATGCATCACAGCAGACTCACAGTTAACTGCTGATTCATGTTCTCTGGATCAGTAGGTCCCTCTTCTGCATTCACAATCAGTTTGTTCAGTGATGTAGTATTGTAATAACCAAAGGCAATACTCATAATCAACCAAATCTATCCAACTTCCAGTGCTGACAACCTTGCATCCATATGACTATATGATCATTTGCCCAGCTGATTGATGCCTATGCACCTATAATTTCTTCCCCAAGTACTAACTTAGTCGAGCAAATTAAGGCAGTGCCCATCCGTAAATGAACAACAAGATCAACAGTCCAGGAGTCAAACCCATATTAATAAAAACAACACATGAAAGGATCATAAGATAATTCCATGAACTCTGCAAACAGCCATGTTGGGGGAAAAATGAACATGACAGCCGGATATGACTCTTTCTTTGCCTTTTTTATCTTTCGTTTTCTTTTTTTTTGGCTTTTGCTTTTTACATCTTCATTGCCGTGCAGGAATGATGAACCCAGTCCGGAAGTCATTGACTAATGATTGTTTTGCGGCCAAGAAAAGGGAAAATCAGCAACCAAGAGAGTCGACAGAACCAAAAGGGAAGAGAAAAAAAGGTTCTTTTGATCACGGCATCTAAAAGTAGACAGAACCCGCTTCAATTCATCAGGATTGACTCCTCGGAATAAGAGGTGGGATTAGATTGACAGGGCCACGCCACCGGATGAACCGAGGGTGACGATGACAAGAATCAAGAAATCAAATTGAGGGAGGGAAGTGAAGATTAGGGGCGTACCAGCGGCGGAGCGATCGGGACGTCGGGGCTGAGGAGCGGCCATGGACATGGTGGGGGTTAGATCTCCCTCTCCCTCTCCCTCTCCTCCTCTCTCTCTCTCTCTCTCTCGGGATCTTTGTTCAATTCAAGAAACCGCCACCCAGAATCTACCGCATCACAATGAAAAGAGGGTGCAGAGTATCCATTGGGTATCCATCAGTAGGTGTCAGAAGCAGGGAGCAGGGAGAGATAATGGGACTGTAAAAACTTGGCGTACCATATGATGTAAGTATATATATATAACACATTCACCGAATAGGAAAATGCTAACTAAAGGAAATTATTTAGGTCAGGAGAAAAAACCCACCACTGTCCATTTAACAAAAGGTAAAAAGGACGCCAACAGAACAGTCATTCACTGCTTTGCTTTACTGGGCGAAAGGCTTCATCTTTTGGTGAAATCATGAGATGGGATGGGGAGAGGAACGGCCCTTTCTTATTTCTCTTCACCCTTTTTGGGGGAGAGAACTTTTCTGAGGTACTTTCTCCCTCCTCCGTATTGCTGTTGTCCAAAATTCATTTCTTAAAATTTGCCACGACTTTGCTTGCGGGTGAAAACTTAGAGAGGGAAGGGTTCTAAAAAAACAGAACTCTTCTCCCAAACACCCATGACGATGACCGGTGGTACATCCCGGCTAATATTCCGCAAACAAGATATCACAAGATCCAATGCAATTTGAATCTAACATCTTTGTGCCAAGGCATGACAGATTTTTCAATTTGGAAAGTTCGAATTTTAGATGATATTGTATAATTATAATTCAAATTGGGATATTGTGTGATGATCGCAAGACCTTCACAACCATGCCTAAAGAAAAAAAAAAAAACTACACACGCTGCTTTTATTCACCAAACTAACACAAACCAAAATGAATAAATGGGGAAAAGTATATAAAAAAAGACCTAAATATATTATATTAGTGTCAATTAAGTTCTAAAATTTTTAACTTGATGTCAATTGAATCATTCGACTAATTTTAGCCGAATATTTCTAACGTATACATTGGGCGACTTACGTGACACCATGTTGCTAATGTAGATAATTTTTAGTAATTTTTTAATTTTTTAATCTTTTTTTCTGAATTTTCTTCTTCTTCTTCTTCTTTTCTCTCCTTCTTTTATTCTTCCTTTTATTAGTGACCATACACTGGTCGCAAGCAATGGCTAGATGGGCTGGCCTCGCCATGGCTAGGCAAGGCCAATTCACCTAGCCATGGTTGGTGACTAGCAAAAGGAAGAAGAAATGAAGGAGGAAAACAAAAAGAAAAAAAGAAAAAAATTCTTAAAATAAAAAATTGAAATTTTATTAAAATATTATTAAAATTGTCAACATCAATGCCTGCAATACTATGTAAGCCGGTTAGCGTCCATATTAGTAATATCTAATTAAAATTAGTTGAAATAACTGAATTGATGCCAAATCAAAAGATTTAGAATTAAATTATCATCATTAAAAGGTTTAAAATTAAATTAGTATAAATATAATAGATTTATGACTTTTCTGATACTATTTCCCATATATATGGGATGATAATATATGATGAGAGGAAATTAATCATTCTCTATATACGCCCTATCCTCTAAGAGTCGTATTTTACGCAATCGAGATTAAATGTCAAAGACGTGTTCATGAACCAGTGTGGTTGAGAGGAAATTTCAAATTTAAAGTAGCATATGTGTCACTTTTATTTGGCATTTGTTTTTCATTATCTTTACTAGCAAAGCATGTGGATTTGTGAAATAAGAAATAAGATGAGCGTGATTCCACTATCACTATGCACCAAAACAAGCGCAAAAAGAGAGAATGGAGGCTCTGGGTGTGTTTTTCTAGCTTGGATTGGGACAGTCGCGCCACACCCGAGTTGAAGAGGGGCAAGTGGCGCATCATCACTCCTTCGTGCTCCAGGCTTCAGCTATTTAATATGATTGTCATCCAAGAAAGGTGAAAGACACTAACCAGGGGACGCAGTTTCTGACGGTGTTAACGTTAATAAACAGGCATATGAACATAACACAAGCAAAGACTTTCCGCTGGGAATACCTTCGCATACACAAATTGCGTAGCTCAAGTGTTTTCATATACAATTTAACCCGTGGACATGTTGTAAGAAAACTATTGTATCGCAGATATCAAAAGTTGGGGATGTGCACCCAGGTTTTCTTTTATACATCAAGGGTGTCATCCCATAAATGGGCGCTTGTTTACAACTTCATGCTGAATTGATATTTTCTGTTGAGCTTGCTATGGTGTCACTTAAATTGCGGCCCTTTGTTTCAAACGGAAAGAGCACTGCGCAAATTCCAGACACAAAGATCACAATCTCAAATAGAATTATGGATGCAGCTTGATGACATCCCTTTACTAATGCAACAGCCACGAGAGGACATATCATCCCACCAATCCTCCCTATTGAGCTCGCAACTCCAACACCAGTTGTCCTGATTGAGGTTGGGTATACCTACAGTTTCAATTAAATCCCAAAGATGACATGTCGGTTAGTATTTTCTAAACTCAATACATGCCAATGCTGCTGACATCAAATTCTTGTTTAGAAACAATCTCTCAGTAAAACCGACTGACATCTGCTAAAACAACATAGCTGCATATACAAGATTTTGTTCAAATAAAGCACAGACCCATAGGTGATCAATGCAAAAGACCCAACCATGTTGAATTACCCTTAGACCACCATCACTATCACACAATATCAAACATTCACAGATGCCAGATGCTATATATAAGCTTAAAAATGCGCACCATGTCCACGAAATCTTAAGAAAATGAACATTAGGATTGTATCCTTTCATATGATGCCAAACTTAAGCTCTCTTTCTTTCCCTTTAAACCTATTTAGTCAGTCCTTCACAGGAGCATTCTCATTATGTGTAAGAAAGGCACAAATGCATGAATTGTTGGACAAGCCAGCTGCAAAATTTGAGCGCTGCTGCCGGACTACATTCCTTTAAAAGAATCGCAACCATTAAAGAGGATAACTATAGCATTCTACAATTAAAGAATTCAAGCTAGTTTCCAGATCTCACAAATTAAACTGAGAGATGACAAAAAAAATTTCCCCTATTATTAGGAACAAAATAGTAATTTACCTCTGGAGCATATATATAGATGATAGTGAATGAAGCTGTGATGCATATGCGAGCGCCGAACAGAAGACTTGTTGTCAAACCTGCTGGTTGATGGACAACCAGCGGTAGCAGAAAAATGCAACATAAGAAGAGCATAGATGACATTGAAAGCTTACGACCAAGTTTATCAACAATCGCAGCTGATATAAGAAGCCCAGGAAATTCTGCAAGCAACAGGAGCAGATAAAAGGAAACGGTTGAACATTTAATTTCAAATCAAGGGGGAGCATCTCAGAACTACCAAGTAAAAGAAACGTTGAAATATGGCAGTTAACCTTACCAGCAAAACTAGTGACAAAAACGTCTCCATAATTGATGTCATTAGTTTTTTTCAGATGTGGCTGATATGGGGAACATTTGTTGCGTCCATTGCTTAACTCAGTAGTCAGCAACACTAGTCCATAATATGCGAAAGCATTCCCAAAGAAATATATCCACAAAAGCATAGTTGACTTAAGTAGTTTTGGAGAAAGAAGCATAAGTAATGAAGAGAAGCCTCCCATACTCTGCTCTGAGCTATCAAGAGTTCTATCTTCCTTTTTCCTTGAGGTGAGCAACTGGGTATCCTCAGACGGGATGCTATTCTCTTGCAATTGAAAATTATAATCGGACACAAGAACTCCAGCAGGCAGTTCGGTCTTGTTTAGTCTAGCTATTTCCTTCAAAATACTGTGAGCATCAGCTATCTTTCCTTTTGTGCATAAGTACCTGGGAGACTCAGGTGCCACAACATAAAATAGAAGGAGAACTGATGAAGGCAGAGACGAAAAAGCAAGCAACCACCTCCAACCTAATCTTGGCATCACAAACTGCAGAAAAGCAAAGAAAACATGGAGAAGAAGAAACTTACTTCACTGCCAAAGCATGTCAGTGTGCTAACATAACACAAGAAAAGCAGAATGGGCTCCCAAGATAACCAATCTAAATCATACAAACTGATGCACTGGATTGGCCATTTCAGTTTGAGCATCACCGCACTACCCCTCTTAGACATTACATTTTCATTTAATTTTTCCAAAGCTTCTTCTGCAAATGGCTCAATCAATTGCAAAGTTTAGTGGGTACTACCAGTTTCAATGAGAGACTTGAAAAATTATCTCTATGTATTAGAAGATGACTTGTACATAGGACTAAACATATTCATGTAGGTGACTTCTACACCTCACACCTTGTTACAATATCTGAAAAACATAATTAGAAAGAAATTGAGTGACCCATAAACCTCTTAACAATGCGATAAAAACACAAACACTTGGTAAGTAAATGCCTAAATTCAAGGAGAGCTTATGTAGGAAGCACAGTGAGTGTCTGTAGGGATTATATATGACAATGCTATGGCTTCAAAAACAATTGCACATAGGAACTCAAGCTGATAATTCAAGAAACCGATTCCTCAAACTTCCCAAAATAATCTACATTAAATATAAGGTACTTAAGCAGAAGTCAAGACTTCAAGGAGGCCTTTGGAAGAAATTTTTCCTTGTTCCTTCACCAAGAGAACAGGGTGGCATTATGAGGCAAACCCAAATTGTCCCCACTGATGATCCGGCACAGATAGAGGCTAGCAGAAATAAGGATTTTTCCATTCAAAATTGCATATAATAGGGCATATTAATTTCCAACATAAGATAAAACAAAATTACTGGAGAATAAGGCAACGATTAGCATACCCATGCAATTGAAGCTTCAAAAATTGTTCCTACTGTCCAGAAGGCAGAGAAAATAACCATCCAAGTACCCCTTTTTGGAGCAGGGATGAACTCTAAGAACCAGGATGAGAGGACAGGACCACCTCCTAAGCCAACACCAACTAAACAACGGAGCACAAGTAATGAAAGATAGTTTGGGGAGAAGGCACTTAGGAAACCGGCTCCAGTAGTAACCATTGCTGTAATTAAGAAACCTTTCCTAGAAATAAATGAGCAGCCAATGAAGCAATGAGCTACAATTCTACAGTCAGAAATAGTGAGCTAAGTATCTTACTATTAAAAATAACATGGAGGTCCCAAAATTGCTAATCAAATAGTCATCAGAGTCGTCTACCATTCCTAGGCCTACAATCTGGATTCTTATTTTTCATCACCTGAAATGTTGGAGTACATGATCTATGCCTTTATATTATAGAAATCAGATTTAAAGTGTCAATCGAGAGCACCCCTACTGTTTTAGTATATGGTCCAGTAGTCCCAATTTGTAAACTAGATTTTAATGATGGGAAGGAACTTGCAGGAATCCTGATTATCTGGCGACAAGATACGTAATTTAAAAAGAAATGAATGATATAAACACGCCTGTTTATTATTTTGTCAAACGTCTCAGCATTGTAAGTTTGTCTATTCAAATCAAGTTGGCTTATCACTTGCCAAAACACATTCCATTACTTTGTTTTTCATACACACCTATGCAGCGGGAAAAGTACACCGGAATTTCTAAACCTTGTGTACAGAATGCAAGGAAGTCCTAAACCTTTCCAATGGTTCAATTGAGTTCCAGAAATTTTTCCACAGAAAAATGCAATAAAGCTTTTTGGGTGAACATTACCTAAAGCTACCTTTGTACCACTTAAGAAATGGCGACATGACATCCTTAAATTGCACTTTCTGCATAAGTTTTAGGACTTAATTGTATTTTCAACAAAAGTTAATGATTTAATAGTAATAATTACAAAATTTAGGACTCGATTGCAATTTGTTAATGCATCATTCCAGACCATCTTAAAGGCATTAAGAGCTTCGTAACTGGTTTAAGGAGCAGACCAGGCAAGACACTCACCGTCTCCCATGCTTGTCCGACACTATGCCCCATGAGTATGCTCCGACGAGCATGCCAGCAAAAACTACGCTGGTTATTAGGCTCTCTTCTCGTGCAGAAAGACCCCAGAGAGACTGAACGGCAGGTCCAATGAAGGAGAGGAGCATCACTTCCATCGCTTCTGAAACCCAACCCATGCCAGCATAAGCAAGAACAAGCAGTTGAAACTTGCCAAATCCCATGGCAACAAGAGCTTCGTCAACCGTATACGTAGCCATAGGGTCCCCATCTCCCATGGTTGAGCCGAAAGACACAGATTGCAGTATACCGCACCGCCCAAGTTGCTGCAGCCCAGGCAGAGAATGAACCAGAAAAGACCTCCTCAAAGGGAGATGGGGTCGCCTGTCACGTCATACGATTAACAAACACATCATAACCAATTCCAAGGGAACATCAGCCAGATGTGATCAGAGGAGATGCAGTGCTCATTCGTATGATAGGGAAAGCTGTATGAATCTCGAGCAAGACGCTCTCAAAGGATCCCTTATCCTGGTTTTAGGGATCATCTAAGGTATTAGCAGGGAATCTGCAGTGGGGAAACAGCAGTCAGTCGAGGCACAAAAAAAAAACAGGAGAGGATTCCACGTCAACTCCGAAGGCCTGCATTTTCCGATTGGGTCCCGGCTCCGATCGCTCAATTCTCTTCCTCATCACACGAAATTAGAAATCTTGTTATGAGACTTGTGGCCCCCCATGACTAATTTCCCTGGCTTAATAGCGACCGAGATGTCACCCCATCCCCCTTGAAATCTAGAGGCAATTACACAATACCGATGGGGATGGATAGATTTGACTTCCTTCGGAAGCGAAAAAAGATGCGAAATTCAATCGAAGAGGCGAATTAGAAACGGATCGCCATGGATGACGGTGGAAGCAGATGATGATGATGATGACGATGATGACGACGAATGCATTGTGCAGCAGGAAAATCGAATGATGGATATGCAAAGAGAGGAGCAACGCGCATGTGCATCTCCATCTCCGTGGGATACCGGCAGGCAGGCAGGACATGAAGGAAGAGAGAAGGAAAAGGAGAGAACCTGAGGGATGGATGGAGGGATGGAACGTCCGATTCTGAGCAGGTGCAACTTGGTCGTCCCTCCTCGTTGTGAGGACGATGGTGGCCTGCAAAGCAAGCCGCAGCAAATGTTCCCCTCCCCTCCCCCTGCTGAATTCCAATTGTCAAAAGCGCCCAACCGAATCGGGGTTTGACAAGTCAAAAACGTCACGCCAGGGGCTCTCTGCCCAAACCTCAAAATATATAATTGAAAGAGGTGCTCTCCCAATCCCAATCCCAATCCCAATCCTGCCTATCAAGCTGGGCCCCACCTGATGCCTCCTTTATTTTCATTTGCTTTTTTCTTATCCCCTGAATCCCACGACTCGGACAAGATCTCTCTCTCTCTCTCTCTCAGAAAGTGTCCCCTTTTAGTTTAATTGATCGTGCTTTCCCAATATAACCAAAGTATATATCCGTACATGTCTAATCAAAGGTAACGAAACTCTATACAATTCACCACAAGTAATGACGACTAAACCCTATTCATCTTTTTTTGGATTATGGTGAGAAGCAGTAGAATAATAAAAAATTCAAATACTTCTTTTACGTAATTCGATTAATATGGCATACGTTCACATAGAGAGTGACATGGAATTTCACTAAAAATCCCGATACGTGAGAGATTACAATCATGCTTGAGTCAAGTTACACCCAACAATCTTAATTTTGGAAAAGAATTTGCAATTCCTACCACAAGATATATTGGTTCCGAGGCGTCTCATCTTGCTTCAATGTGTAATTCATGAAGAGTAAACTTCTAAGAGACTTTTCACAAAGAAGACACTTTTATAAAAGGCAAGAGTTGTATCCAAAATAGGAAATCCCTTTTAGAAAATCTAATCAAACTAAGAAATTTCTCAAACTTGGAAACTTATTTGAATAAGGAAATCTCCCTTTTTAGGGTTCAACTTATTGAGTCAAGTCACGATCGCTTTTGCTAAAATTCCAAACTTTGCTACTATTCGCCCACAACCTCTAACACACTCAATTGCAACAAGCATATCTGAAATTCAAGCCTTCCTTGAACTTTGACATAACCATGTACCTTATTAGAATATTAACTTTCCTATACCTTTTGGTACACCATAAGGATTCTTAGACACGACCTCCTTTACTGTAGATAATAAAAAAACCTATTGTTACGTTCATATATGTCGGGAGATCAAATACACACCTTATCAAACTCAACAACTCCAACAATTATTAGCTCTACAAACTCCACCTCACTATAAGCACAATTTGTGCTGATTACCATACAAGTTCTCACTACCTTAAGAGTTTTTCGTTGCAACTCCACGTTGAGCTAAACACCATCCGTATTCGTGAAAACATTGCTATAATTACTTTACCTAAAAGTACTGGAGATTCATCAAATAGGACTTCTCTATGGACAATAGGTGACTTTAATTCCAAGACCCATAATCGTTAATCTTACTCCCTTTATGCATAGCCTACAACACATGCATTTTCTTGCCATTCCATTGAGGTTACAATTGCTAACTTGAATATAATATGGGTAACAAAATAATTTAATAATAATCGGCAAGATTACCTGACTACACTTTTCTGGAAATTCGACATCTAATCGCAGTCAATAGGTATTTATTTACTAGGTAGCTCACCATATTCAGCATATCCGCTAGAAATTTCTTGGCTATACCGATATTGAAGAGCATTTTATGGGTCATCTCTAGTGATAGTTCATCACTTTGCAACTTGTTATAGAACATGGGCACTAGTGTGGTGTCTTGTTATGCACTTTTTTATACATAATTCATATAACGGTTCCACGTAAAATTGCATGCTACTTTCGATACACACATGCTTAGTCATATTACTAGTCTCCTTTTCGATCAATGTTTTTGAACTGTATGATCTGGACAACATCATAATATGCCTCGACACAAATGCCTAAGTGTCCCTCAAGTAGTTGTCCATAATTATTAACATACTTCTAGCACTCTTTTCTAGAGGAAACCGCGATACCCTATGAACACCCAAGTAAATGAACTCTGCAATCTCCATATTTTCTTTAATAGTTGTACTAAATTGCACTTTTCATTGTTTGCCTAAGTCACATCAATTGTATACATTGAATTCTTTTGCAACATAAGCATGTAACGGATATGCTACAATTCAAACTTTTAGATAGATGCATCTGATGACTTTGCAATGAAATCCATTACTATCACATATTGAAGCTCATATAGGCCACTATGCTTAATTCATCTCATTATCACCAAGGCATTTTTGAACAACATTCACAACTCCACCTTATGAAATATAACGACATCTAGCTGAATTCAGAACATTCAAGGAAATTAGGATCTTGTACAATTTTGCAACATGCCTCCCTCCAATCAATGTTGTCATAATACCATCATGCATCTAATTGTGACATCACTGTGGAGAATATATCTATGATATTTTGATGATCACCAATCTTTAGTACTAATGTTTACCATAATGAGTGTAGATGGTGAAATTGGTTAATCATTAATAATGTTCCTACATATCAACAAACATGAGAAACTAGAATATGACATGTAGGTGAACAAGTACCGATGTAAGTGATATCTCATGGTAGCTTGGAAGGACCAATCGAGCTAGTGTTCTTGGAAGTCTTTGGTACTGATTAAGATGAAAAGATCATTGGTCTTAACATCGCAAGTCATTCAATTGGTATCTCGCTGAAGATGGTTAGCCTAGTCATTTACAATCTACACCAATAGTAGTGCATGTTAGATTGAGATAGTGATGCATCGCATATGATGATAGTGACATACGCACTGAGAGACGACCATTGATGGCTCAAAATATAGTCATTCAAGCTCTAGATTCATAGTTGAAAAACTGAGTTAGGCAAAAGAACAATAGCTAAGAAATAGCAATAGCAATAGCCCTTTTAGGAAACTTTTGTGTCAGTGAAGTGACTATATCGACACCTAAATTTTGGCAACCAATTAGTTATTTATTGCATAGAAAATTGTGGATTAATTTTTAACCCCTAAACAAAACTATTGAATTAAATTCCATAGCATATAGTTTTAGAAGTATTTATTATTTAGTTTATATTTTCATTAATTGAATTGGACTAGTGGTGGGTGGTTCTGAGCTTGAAATTCAACAAGTTAAGCTTGCAAGAGAAGCCAAAATTCAACTAGCACTAGGGAGTTATGGGAGCTGAAATTTACATAGGGAGACGGGCCAAAGTGAATTTAATTCAATCTAATTTCAACCCATTAGAATGAATAAAAATAGGTGTTGAGCTTAATTCAACTCATTACATTGAAAGGCCTAAATTAAGCCCATGAGATCAAGTTTAAATGTAAGCTTGCACTAGATACACACACACACACACACACACACACACACATATATATATATATATATATATATATATATATATATATATGATGTTATGCCTCACAAATTAAAGTCAACAAATTAGAATTTCAAAGCACATTAAGAGAACACACTTAAGAGATCAAAGAGGGAGAAAGCTGAAGGAGTCACGGTCGAGACCCTTCACGGCTATGACTTTGTTGAGATCGTGGCCACACCTCTACGTCAACCCTATTGCCGATCATCCTTTGCATTGACAATATTGACATTGACACAAGACACGCGACATGATATGATGCAACACGCCGACATGTTTTTTTGGGATGCATTGTACATTAAATATATATTTTTATATATACATGATAAATTATCATTGTTATGATTAATTTAATTAAATTAATTTGATTCAGATTCAAAAATAAGTAAATAATGAAAAAGAGCCTATAATGAATTTACACTAAAAACATTAATATAACAATTGTTAATATCATTTATTATTTCAATTTGACAAATTCAATTCCATTCTAATAATTCATAAAACTTGGAGGAAAAAAAAAATTCACATTCGGATCTGCATGTTAGAGCTTGTCGGAAGAGAAGAGGCCAAAAAAAAAAAAAAAAAAAAAAAAACTTGGGGGTGAATTTTGTGTCACGAAAAGTGAAAGTTTGAGAAAAAAAAAAGATTAAGTTTTTTTTTCTTTTCCTCTTTATTATTATTTTTTTATTTTTTATTATTTTTTATGTATTTACATTTTGACCATCTCATTATTGACTTCGTGCATTTTAGAATTATGTATCGGAATTCCAAACTCACGCATCAAAATTCGAAACTCAAGTGTAAAAATCAATTGTCGGATTTTTCGACACGTGTTGATCGAGTCTTGAAGAGTATTGGACAATGTTAAACCCTGTTCGACACAACATAAAGACTTTTGAAAAGTGTCAGTGCTTCATAGGCCACGATCCTCCTGATGAAAAAGCATGAGCGTTCACTCCTCGCCTGGCCGTGGAGGCTACACAATTGATCCACGGCCACGAGCGAATTGAGAAAGAACGGGCGTTCTGCACTTGAAGGAGGAGACCGCACTTGGAGAATTTGAACGTCCCATTGCATACGAAGTCTTCAAAGTCAAATTGTCTCTTTTCTACTGTGGAGATTCATGCCTATACTCCATGAACATCCCACTCTTATCTCCTTTCTCTCTCGAGGGAATTCACGAATAAGTCCTCAGTTGCACAGATTTTGCAGCTATTGCTTCAACGACGAGTTACCATTCGAGATTTTTCCACCATCAGGGTGTCTCTACAACAACCTCGGAGGTCCAAATCAGGTCGTTGTCGCGGCCAAGTTGTACAAACGATGCTGCCATCCGTGCCGCATCCATCACCACGATTTGATCTAGAGCCAGGGATCCATGAGCCACCATCCTTGCACCGTGAGTTGTTGACGGTCATCGTTGCTCCTTCATGACCGAGTTGCTGCCCCATGACGTCCCTGTTGTCTTAAGCCGTGAAGCCCAATGTTGCCGTGTTGTCCGTGGAGCCCCAACGTGAGCCGCTCCTACGCCGTGCTAAGCCTGCCGCCGTTGACGTCCTAGTTTGTGAATCGCCCGTCACCACTCATTGGTGTGGAGGCGGTTGCGATCCCGGTCTGATTGCATTTGATTCGAATTCAGAATTCAGAAGGTGAATTTCCAAATCAGGTAAGTTCTTTATCTTTATGTATGTTGGAATATTTTATTGCTTTATTTGAATAGATTGATATTTTTTTTTGTTAGATTTTAGATATATTCTGTTAGCAATAGGGATATACTTAAATAATGTAATATCCACAAAATCTTAAGATACTCCCCGAACTTTCCTAACTTAACAACATACCTGGATAGCCATCCAATCTCTAACTACAAGATACGACGCTTTATGGAAAATATTATATCTTATCTATAATCATTTTGGTACGATTGTTGATTTACCTATTTCTAAATTTAAATAGATAAACATTCTATCAATATCCATGTATGATTCTTGGTTTATTGTGGACTATGTTATTTAATTAAATATTTGTCTATTGTTTGATTGCATTCCTTAAAAAAAAAAAAAAAACCAAAATTATATCTTTGAATTAGATTTGATTCTTGCTAAAATATAGCTTGTTTTGGGCTGGATTACATATTTAGATTAGGTTATTTATTTATTCCGAATTTTTAAAATAAAAAATACCAAAAACATTGCTTTACGATATTAGATTTCCTTTTCTTTAATTAAAATTGTATGTTTGCTATTGGGTAATTTTAATTTCGAATTTTAAGTAAAAAGAAAAGAGAATGTAAAAAATATCGATGTGTCATGTAAAATTAGGTCATCCCTTCCATGTCTTTTGGTCATTGCTTGTTTAGCATTGTTTAAACGTGTGACGTATTAGGATAGTTGCATTAATATTTGCCCGTTATTAGATTAGATCACATAAGTAATGTCGCATGATATATAGTTTACATATTAGGTTTATTTAATTGCATGTAGCACGTCATGTTAGCATATACATGTTTTTGTACATCATTGCATAGCATTGCATATAGATTAGGTTTCATTAAATAAGAGGAAACCTAAAAGGTTGAGTGACTGCATACTAATTAAAAATCATATGTAGGGCTATTGATGTGAATTCCAAGCTAATATTGCCGATGCTTTTGTTACTATGAGATAAGTCATGTAATAATTTATTATTTTATTGAGTGTTCAATTGGTGGACTGTGCATCCGCATAGTCATCTAACATGTCAGAGAGTAATAAAATAAATTCAAGTTGCCTGATAAACATTTTTTTATGAAAAGAATGGTACCGAAAGGATATTAAAAAATATAATTTAACCAAGTCCTCATATCCAAATTATTCAGTTCATAGGAATAAAATAATTCTCCCGTTAATTTACTTAGTTGTCTAATCGATATGGTATAAAATGATCAATGGCGACTAAAAAAAAAATCATTTGAATATTAAAAACTTAAACCTAAGTCACGAATTGATATGGACTTAAGAGAGTTCGAGCTAAGTTTAGACTTAGTAATCTATCAGCCAAATCCTAAATGGTCCGATCCACTTCGGGAATGTCATGACATACTACAAGCACAATCTCAATACTAACAAAGAACCCCAAATGACTCTCAAATGGCTACCTAATCATCCTTGAAGGTCTCTAATGGATTAATTGAAGATCTTAGTATATAAGGAGCAATGATGCTATGAAATAGGTTGGACAACTCGAGTAGACACAAAAAATGATGTTGTGTAACTAGAAATTGTCTTTGTTCTCGTTCTAAATATCTCTCTATATTGGTTTAGGCACTGCAATAGCAATGTAGTTAAATGTACATGCGTGAATGCAAGTGTTGTCATGATAGTGTTACCTATCATGTAAAGGGAACAACACTAGCCCGTCATAATTGGCATTGCTAATTACTAGTGGGATTTATCCATTGTTAAGATTGTTAATCTAAGAGTGGATGTAGGCTTGGGGATAAAGCCGAATGACTATATATCGTTGTGCGATCTGTTTAATTCACTCTAATTTACTTACCAATTGCACAAATGCTGATTTGTCTACAACATCATCTTAAGTGCTGATGGTTTGGTATTCCATGAAAGTTTATTATTATTTTCACTCAACCTATTCTCCTCCATTTAGGTCGTATTTTTAGCCCCAATGATCACCTACAACCATACATCGCACTCAGCATTGTTCTCTAATTACACATTACCACTGTCCGTGCATTGACAAATAGTAAATCAATTCCTATTCGGTATAGCATGAAATGAACAACTAAAATCCAAAATTCATCGTCTTGTTGCTGGTAGGTGCGACTATGTGAGTTGACAATAATACACTGCAATATGTGTGAGTCCTTCACAGTCTCTAGTGATCCAAAGGAGCAATTGGGGTTACTTTGGATTGGCTTCCTCCCATATACCCCTGTTGACTGTGCTTGTTTATGCTTACTTTGAGTAGGCTTTGACTTTGGGCTCGTCTAGCTTTGCATTTCTTGCCTTGGACTCAAGCCAGTTTAAGGTAATCCCAAGCGACAAATCCTCAATAATAAGGACATTATCGACACTGTAGATATGGCTGCAACATCATACGTGATCTCAGCTCTAATTCCTTTACCTTTATCACTCTTCAATTTAAGGTAATACCTCTTAGGATGTCCTATCTTGCCACAACTCCAATAAACAATACTACTAGTCCTAAACTGATTTCATCTGTTTAGGTTTGCTCTACTCATACTAGTACAGGCATGGTTTCTTCCTTTATCTTCACCTACAAAGTGGTAGGCACATGTTCCCTAAATTATCTTCTATAAATCTCTTCACTTGGAATCAAATCGTGAACTCCATTAAACATCAAGCTTGTTAATCTAGAGAAATTACTAACAATAGTATCAGTAATATTCCAATTATTAGGCAATGATGATAATAGAATCAAAACATATACCCAATGATCAAAGTCAATCTCAATTGTTTCGAGTTGACTAATAATCATATTGTATTCATTGATATAATGCAATCGATGTACATTTGCTCATCCTTAAGCGAAACATATCTTGTGTTAAGTTGACATTGGTGATCATGAAAGGCTTATCATACATGTTTAATGTGGCATTCATCAGTCCCACTGTGGTCTTCACAATATTAAATGCAACATTACGAACCAAAATCAATTGAATAACATCCAAAGCCTATTTAAATTAACAACTCCCACTCATCTTGCTCCATTGAATTTGATTTCTCTTCTAAGAAGTTACTTTAGTTTCCTTTAATTTTGGTGATCCTCAAATTAAATCTTCTAGAAACCAATATTCTTTCCATAAAAAATGTTGATTTTCACTTTTCCTTATTCTATTCCCATCAATTCATTTAAACTAAATCAAGCCTAGCTTTGATATTAATTATTGCAAAAAAAAAGTGATCAGATAATAAAATAAACAGAATAGAAAATAAGTTAGACATTAAATGTATGTGATTTGATTGGTATGACCAATGTCCACATGGAAAGCGGCGTGAAATTCACTATAAATTATGTGATACAACGGAGATTACAACAACATTAGTATTACCCAAATACTCTCAATATTCCCAATCTTAGATACACCCAATGATTGCAATGTTTAGCTTTACAATTTCTCATAAAAGAATCTCTCAATTTCACAAAAAAATTCATAAATCTTACCACAATGTTAGCTTTAACACTCTCAAATCATTTCGAGGTGTAATTCACAAAGAAATAGCTTCTTAGATACTCTTCACAAAGAAGATACTTCTTATAATAGACAAGGATTGCATAAAAAATGGGAAATTTCTTTTAGAAACCTACTTAAATTAGAAAATCTCAAACTTGAAAACCTACTTGACTTGGGAATTTTTCTTTTCGGGCTTAACAATGATTCACTCTTTAAGATGATTAGCTTTTTGTCGAGCGAACTAAAGTAAACGTTTCTTCATTTTTAGATCATGGCTATGGTGTCAATGGTTCAATTCAGTTTGGATTTCCATGTTACCTGAATCAAACCATATGAAATCACAAATGCACAAGCGAAGATAATCTTCGTCAATAAATTCATAATTATTGTACGATTTACATGTTAAATATGTTTGACAATGACAAGAAATGTAAACGGTAGATTAGCTAGTGATAGCCAAATCTAGTAAACAAGAGAAAACATGATTCTAAAAAGTATAATGCTTTGACTCCCTCATTACTTTCATGAAATTTCAACATGAACCACAAAGATAAAGAAAAGAGAGTTTCAAGTCCTTTGCTGCTGTACCGACCCCCAAGGAAAAAAAAAAAAAAAAGTCCTTTGCTGCATTTGTGGGCTTTTGACTTGAACTAGGGAGCTATGGAGCATATGGAAATTCAACTCTCTTGTTTTTGTGGAGCCTTGACGTAAATAAAGAACTATGAAGGAGTGGTGAAGGGTCAATATGAACCATAGGTACTGAGTGCATTTGTGGGCTTTTTGATTTTCTTTTTCCTCTCTTTTTTATTCCCTTTCACTATTCCTTAACAAAAATTATATTAAATAATAAAAAATACTAATATACTTAAAATATGTAATAAATATAGATACTAAATAAATATATATACATATTATAAATTATAGAAAAAAATTAAATATATAAATGGAAATACGAATAAATAAATAAAAACAGAAATTCTCCATTATCTTTTTGTTAGTTTGAATTTTCTTTCAATATTAGAATTCAATTTTATTTTATTTTTATTTAAAAAAATTTGTTTGAGAGAAATAGTTTTTATGCTATAAATATAAGAAATCGTATTCACATTTCTCCCATCTTCCCGTGAGATATTTTTATCTAGGTCGTATATCTAATTATATTCGACTTTATCTTATTTTGAGTAAAAATCAAATATGAGATATGATAAATTTTATCCTATCACAACTTTTATTTTAACTATTAAATACCAAATATAACATTAATTATTTCCACTTTGACTCTTTTTTTCCTAAAAAAGGGACAACTTCCGCCTGTTTTTTCCTTGTTGGTTTTCTCTTTTTCGTCAACATTATTGATCTCTTTATATAATTTATATAAAAAAAATGAAAAATGATTCGAGCCTTAATTTTAAATTCCAAGAAATTCTAAAAAGAGTGCGTAGTGGAATACAATGCAGTATGATTCGCGAATGAATAACCATAAAAATTAAAATAAATCTTTAATACTTTGAAATTATGTTCCCATGTATCTCTAGCAATTTCGAAACTTAAATTTAAATCTTTCTTATTTTCAGAAAGTTGCCAAAATTCAAATCCTCTCTAAGTGGACCAAATATGTTAAGATTAACTTTTCTTGATGCATCTATTTATTATTATCTATTTAACACGTAAAGTGCCTTGTTATTATATCGAAAGTGTGTAAGTAGGAGAGAGAAGAATGGGTGTCATCACGAAGAGATTTCAAGGATGTTCCATTTGAGTGAGAGTCGCATAACGTTAACATGCAGAAGTTCCTCGTTTTAGGGCTACAAAGGTCATTAATGTTCGCATGATGACTGATGGTGACTTGAAATCCCATTTGGGTTGAGATTTATGATTAAAATCAATGAAATCGTTTCCACGAATGAAGTGATTGTCAGCACACTGCAAAAAACCAGAACGGGTGAACTCATATCGAATGCCGCTTCAGTTAGGGAGATTGAACGTGTAAAGAGCTTGTAGGGAAGCGCCAGTTTTCAATGAAAGGCGCTGACTCAGCAATTGGACTTTGCGAAGAAATGTGAGGGGAGCACTTGAATGTTGACAGAACATGGTGCAGGGATGAGAGCGATCAACCAAGACTGAATTTCCCTAAATAAAGAGAATCAAGGAGGTCCAGGACCGGAAGGGCAACCCAAAAATAGAAGCCCAAGCATAGAATCGATGGGCTTGCACAGTTCGCTCGGTTGGCCCAAAATTAAAAGTAATGAGCATCAGGTTGCTAGTTGCACTTGCAATTTTCTCTTTTTATCAACAGAAGAATGGGAATGGGCAACTAACTATGACCTCCTGGCATTATTATAAAGCGTTTTACATCCGCAATGGAACGTTTGATATGAGCCACCAAATCCACTGCTCATTTTGAGTAAGTTTGTCAACACCACAATATCCAAATACCAAAGAGAGTAGAGTTAAGGGTTATCTTATGCTATGACAAGACCGTCATAGATAAGTTAAGATTTTTTAAGATCAAAGAGTAGCTCTAAAAATTGGATCCCATGACCAGAAATGGCCCAATAACACTTGTGAGTTAGTCTACACCATTAGGGTCAATCACTGCTATGGTTGCAGTTGCCGTTTGCCATAATGACATCATGGCATTCTTGGAGGTTTGTCTTCGATGGAGCTAAGAGTAGAAACTAGAAAGGAGAGCGATCATTTCATTGTTTCGCTTATTTCACCGCTGAAAAAGGGTTTTGTTTCACTTTTAGCTTTTCTAAAGAAAAGAGAGATTATTTCATTACTTCGTTGCTTTTACCACCTGAAATAGGGCCTCCCACTTCATGGAAATCTATTCACTTAGAGAAAGTATTTTACGTAACTGTATTTATCTACCTATTTCAGGCCAAAAGTGTCCTTTGTCTCACCTCTTTTTTTTTTCCCTGCGTAACCATCATTTCATCTAGTTTTTCATAAATATCAACTCCTCCCCCAGTTCGACCAAAAAATAAATAAATAAATAAATAAAATCCTCCTCCAATGGAAAAACAAAGGACACCAATGTCATTTTAAAATTTTCTTTTTACCGATAATTTTACATAGAAAGGTTCTCATTTTATCATTAGAATGATATTACTACATAAATTTAAGAAATAGAATTTATAATGTCATCTCAAAAAAAGTTGTGCACACGCCTAGCACATGCGTGAGAACTAGTATTAATTATAGGTTGATGTGCAGAGGAAATGAACCGCATCGATTAAAAGTTGCAATAGTTAGAAAAATCTCAACTTTTGGAATTTCAAAAGATCGAACAATTATTCATGGTCGCATAAGATGTTTCCATCGACCGATCCTCTGTTTGCCAGTGTGCAAAGGCGGGTTAAATATGGTAAGTAGTTGAGGATTGACTGATTGTCCCTGGTCAGAGTAATTATGCGGAATCTCTCATTTCACATTTGGCATAGTGGTTGGGTCATCTCAACTGAAATATCAATGATAACATGGGAAGGATTTTCCATGGAGACAAATAAACAAGTTGTCATGTTGAAAGTGATACCTTCAGAAACCTTGAATTTATGAATAAGCAGAGGTTGCCTAACTTTTAGATACATGAGAGTGACTGGCTTGGGAATACTATGAAGGCTGCGTTTGGTAATGCTTCCAAGAACAAATGTTTATGTTTTTTTTTATTCTCGGGAGCAGAAATAAAACAGAAACGCATTTTTTAAGTTTTTTTTTTGTTCCTATGAACATATTTAGAACAGAAATAAAAACAAAAAAGTTACTTCTTGTTCCCGAAAACAATCCTAGAAACAAGAATCAAGTTTTTTTTTTCCTTTTCTATTCTTCCTTTTCTTTTTCTTTTTCTCTTCCTCTCTTCTTCCCCTACCTAGTCATCGGCCTCGATGCCGACTAGCGACCGGCCAAATGAGGCCCGGCGACCTCGCCGACCTTTGGCGAGGTCACCCCGAGCTTGCCGGCCATTGGCGAGCCCCCCCCCCAAGCCTCACCATGGTTGGGGAGGCTTGACTTCACCTAGATCTAGTGAGGCCGAGCCTCGCTAGGCTCGGAGGGGCCTTGCCGTGGCTAGGCGAGGCTTAACGTCTCCCAAATTTAGCGAGGTCAAGCGAGGTTGCCTTGCCTAGCCAAGGTGAGGCTGAGCCTCGCCTAGCCACGATGAGGCTCCCCTTAGGCCGGCAACCTCACTGGGTGGCAACGACCAGAGGAAGTAGAAGAAAACAAGAAAAGAAAATTCTAACAAAATTATTAATAAATTAAAAGAAATTTTAAGTCATAAAAATATATGGAGCTATACTAAACGCATTTCTTTTTCAGGAATATAAATTTTATATAGTTACCAAACGTGTTCAAATGCTCAGAAATTATTTCTGAGAACAGAATCATAAAAAAGTGTTTCTAAAAAAAAAAAAAAAAAAGAAGTTATTCCTCATAACAGAAACGTTACCAAACATATTCTAAGCTTTTTATATTGGCCACTGCTAGAGTGAAACCGAGTCAAGTTATTGTTGGCTAGCCTGACTTGATCAATAATTATAAGAGAGATCAACTTGCCTAAGCTCGAACTATTCGAATATCTTATTAAGTTGAGCTTGCAACACTTGGCTTGACGGAGGAGTCCAATCGGTATATTTGGAAAGCCAGAGGCATTGCCTGCCTGCTTCATGTGAGCATGGTAAGTATGGCCGGACCATTGGCTAAGCCCGAAGAGGTCCCTGAGAATGCCGCGGGGATAGAAGGGCTTGTCAAGCATGGTTATTTCTCATTTGTTAGACCCGAGCATCCACCGACGGCCATTTGGGAGTACGACGTAGACCAACCGCCGGTGTCGGAGATTGGTCAAAATGGATTCTGCGTACTAGCTCTCACGGGTAGCATAGAGGGCATCATTCTCTGACCCATTGTCAGCTGACCAAGTAGATGACCAAATACGTAACGCAATTACCCTAAAAAACCGGTTGGAGTTGGACTCCAGTGTCATCCCCCTGAGCACACAACTCCCCATCAGATCATCATTGTGTTGACGGCGGCGTATTATTATAACGTTTTCCCAGGGCATGGCGTGATACATCGGGTCTTCCTACTTAATTTATCAACCCATACCTAACACAGCCGAGAGAAATAATACATCGCAGTCGACGGGCTGCAAAAGCATATTTTAGCCGCGAGATGGGTTATTATTGGAGAGGGAGGAGCCGGGAATTCTTTGCTTCCTATCTTTTTAAATATTGCCGATTTGTATAAGGTCAATACAGCGGAACCTGGTCCAAATCCACGGCCGACTGCTATCATGTGTTGACATTTCTTTTCGTGGTAAAGTGTTGGCTGATTCTCCTTCGCCCTACGCAGGCGAGTTCTCACCTCGCGATTGATGAGGAGTACATACATCCTTTGGGGGCAGTACCTGATCTTGATTAACAGCTAATTCTATCAGTTCAGAGTTATCCTAAATTGCATACCCTATTAGTAAACGAGTATATCGCATAGCAAGAAATATGAAATGCCCTGGCATTCCGTACATACCAAGTGACTATATCTATCGCCATGTTTAAACATTTTCAAATGAACCTGCATGCTTGTTTAACAATCGATGCGATTACTTTAATTAGTTTATCTATACTTTAGTCGTTGGGGTAGATTTGTCATACACCTACCCTGGAAAAAGGGGCTTACAAGGTTCTTGGTAATTTAAGTGCGATTGCAACCCGAACCACTTCGAGAGCCCACTCCTGATGTGACTGGCAGTACTAAACTATGTTTCTGGAGCATCTTAGGTTGAGGTCCTTTGAATTTGCCCGGTTGGGATTGCTGTGATTGGTGCGAAGATACATCTCTCTTGCGAATGCGCGAGAGAAGTCAGTGCAATCTCCTGAATGGATGAGAGTGGTTAGCCCGTCCCCAGCAGAACCGCTCGAACGATTATCAAATAGTGTCGCAAAACCCCGGATGTTATTTTTATATCTCTGCTCTGCCCTTCGGAGTAGAATACAAACCAAAATCATGTAAAGTCGCTGAGAGAGGTGAACTAATCTGCATTCTATATAGTAACTCCGACCCAAACACGATGTGGCCCGACGACATTGGTGCTTCGTGGGTTGTTGCTCAGAGCAAACTACTTCAAAAGGGTTGGTGAGACCAAACGGAGTCAATATTGTAATGGATTCAGTCATCTTTCACTTTCCGAGGTCATTGTCCCGCATATTGTAATGGACTCAGTTTACCTCCAGAGACCGTCCATGACGTCCGGCACAGTGCCCGCTAAGATTGAATTGTCCAACCTACATTATACAACGATGGTATTTTAAAATTTAGATATTCTGACGTTCAAAGAATTATCTCTCGTGCACATTGAAGATTGTCACCGCGATATACATTATCCAAATATCACTGGGCTTAGGGGTGAGCAGTTCCCGGTTCCGGTTTGGTTCCGTCCGGAACCTGGAACCTACCCTCGCACAGTTCCTCATTTTGGAACCCGGAACCTACCCGTCGAACCAAGAACCGGAACCTACCCTGTCACAGGTTCCGGGATCGGTTCCAGGGTTCCAACGGGTTCTTTTTTTTTTTTTTTTTTTTTTTTTTTTTTCATTTTCAGATTTGAACTATAATGAAGAAGGAAAGAGACAAATCAAAGCTTCTATGTCCATAAATTTTCCTTTAGATGGTAGGTGAAGTGGACAGAAGTGATACAAGGATTTCCTGACTGGGAATCTTTCTGATTCTTACCTCAACAGGTTGTAGTTTGCTCATTTTGGCAAACATATTGCCATAGAACTTGGCATCCTTTTTGTTGTACTCCTTGACCTTCTCCTTCAATACTTTATACTCCAATTTCACATCCCTGTTTTGACAAGGCAAATTAAAGGTGTAAGCACCACATTTCCGCATACACCATATTTCCACAGTGTTCAAGATATCCCAGACCACAAAAGAAACATCTCAGAGAATGAAAAAGGAACAAAAAAAAGTACCTATTGTCAAGATCAATCTCTAGCACCTTCTTGATGTCAAATTCAGCCAAATCAAAATAAGCCAGCTGAATGTAAGCCTGCACCCTCCGATAAAGAGCCTTCACATTCCTGCTATCCAGCTCCAAAACCTAAGACAGATTCCAACATGAGAAAACATTCATGCATCACACCCAGAGCTTTTGCAATGCCAAGGAAATGCTGCGAACCTTGGTGCATAGTTTCTCAGCTTGCTTGTAATCTTTGAGTTTCAGCTTGCATGCTGCATCATTCAGATTGCAAGCAACTTTCAGTGCCTTTGCTTGTTTCTTCTCATCTTTGCTAAAGGAGGTATCGTATTCTATGTACTTCACAGCCTACAAACAAGATTAATATCCGCTAGAATAAGAGATATTACCAGATAAAGCTTATCCACGTAATTGCCCTCTTTAAGGTTCTAGCTTTTCTGACAAAACTCTACTTTGACCAGTGAGCTGTCTGTTATTTCATAAAATTATGAGTTTATTACTAAAAACTACAAAAAGAATCTTCACAATGGGCTGGAGAAACTAAGAAACTCTAAGACTTTCAACTACAATGAAAATCTCAATCTAAACCAAGTGTTTGAGAATCGCTTTCCTATTATACCATACTTCAACATATAATAGATAACGACATCAATTGAAAAAAAGCAACCAACCCCAAGTCTAAAGAACACCGAACCAGCCACACAACGAGAGGATATGAGTAAAAACTAAACAGCGCTTGATTCGATCCAAAGAAATGGCGGCAACACAGAAACGGGAGACAATCATGTGAACTTCCAACGGGAATAAAAGATAAGCACAGTTTTTCATAGCATGTTACTAGGCCTATGCTCCATCAAGACTCAAGAGTTAGATTTGAAAATCATTAGCCTCACCACTTAGCATGAAACAAAACAATACCCCGTGGCAAGTGCTTTAAATAATGGAACACATGACAACTAGCTAACCACATAAATAGCCGAGAGGTACCTTTTCATATCTCTTAGAAGCCCTTGCATACTTCCCTGCCTTAAATAGAACATTTCCTTCTTCTTTCTTCTTGCCTGCAGCCTCAATCTTCCCCTCAGTATTCATGTCCCACAACTCCTTGTCCTAAACATTGAATGTTGAAATATTATTGTATCGTGCCCTAAAGTTTACAATGAGGATTGTGCCATAACAGCGCATGAACAAGAGCCCGCTCACATACCTTTAACAAAGAGACCAACTCCACCTCATGATACACGGTTGAACTAGTAGGTACCATAGCCGAAAAGAACAAGAAAGCGACAAGCACATTCGCGGTATCTATAAAATCAAGTTCATCCCGCACGAAATTTTCACCGCTAAGAGCAACAAGAAAGTAACAAGCACATCCGTAGGTATCTATAAAATCAGGCGACGGGAGTGTAAAAAGGGGCGAGATTCAAACAATTAGGGTTTGTATGAATCGCCGCCGATCGAATTCGCATCCCGCGAGCAGGAAGCAAAATGAATTGAGAACCAATAATTCCATGATCAAGCCACCCGCCGGCAACCCAAAAGCAAGCAAGCGCGCAGTCGAGACAGATTTCCCACTCCCGCGGAAATCCTAGCGCTCATCACCTCATCAAAAGTAGAAAATTTCTACTAGAAATTGCCCAGCCCAAGCTTCAAAGCCCCGCGCTTTCAAATCGAGCAAAGAGAATACAGCACAAATGCTCAAGAGGTAAAAAAGAACGATGCAGAGAGAGAGAGCTTACGGTCTTTGCCACCGCGAACGCCGCCTCTAGTGGGATGATACATGGTTCCGGCAAGGTCCTCCGAGCCGAAGAAGATGGGGATGCGGTTGTCTTCTTCGCCGGCTTCTCGTAGAAGAGCTTTACCCGGAGTTTTAGGTCTTGCCAGAGAGGAACTCGTCGAGGGACTTAAGGCCCGACTCCGTGTGGAGATTCGTCGAGGGCGAGCACCGAGCAAAGATCGGGCGAGACGAGAGAAGAAGCGTGAAGTGTGAACTCTTGAGGGCGAGCGGCGAGACTCGAGCGGCGTCCGATGAGACTCTGAAAACCGAAAGTGGAATGGAAGAGTCGGAGTCTCAGGGGAGGGGAGGGGGTTCCTTTTGGAACCCTAATCGGTTCCGGTTCCGCGATCGGTTCCGGTTCCGGTTTCGCGACCGGTTCCGGTTTCGGTTCCCGGAAAAATGGAACCGGGAACCAGAACCGGTCCTTTAAGAACTAGGAACCGAACCGGAACCTCCGGTTAGGTTCCCCGGTTCCCGGTTCTACCCGGGAACCGTGCTCACCCCTAACTGGGCTGCAATATGCTTCCGGGGAAGAGTAGTCCTCATATGATGCCGTCGATGTCAACTCTCAATTGATGGGTCAGCTTCTTTCTTTCTGAATCGACAGAACGAGGGGAGTACCGTGATTTCAACATTATTGTCCTCGCTATGCATGTGCATCGACAAAGGAAGATATATAAGTGAAAAAAAATGCTTCCAAGCCTTGAAGTCAGCCGTATGGTAGGTCGTGATCATTTAGTCATTCGCACTGTTAGTGATACTTCGGCTGTTTAGGATATTATGATTCTCTTATTGATTGATTGAAATTAACGTCATAATGCTATGTTATTTAATGCTACGTTATGTCACACGATCTCATAAACTTTTTCATGTTTTGTCAATTGAGTATATTCAATCAATTTTGGTGAACATCTTTGTGCAGGAAATTATACACTTTGAAATAGGAGCCACAATTCAATTGCAAACTTTTGAAGATTGTTTAGCTTTGTTAGAATTTCCAAAAAATAAAAAATAAAAATTAAGTGGATAGATATAAGGATATCAGACTTGAACAGGTCCTTAAACTGCTCAATGGAGGTAAAGGCGAGAGAACCGTCTTGGGGTGGGAGACCTTGTACTTGCCTCCCCATCCTCTTGATCGGTTGGTAAAACATAGATCGGGAATTAGGGGGCTATCCGATGGTAAAGGTATACATCACGTCAGCAAGGTAACTTGCTGGCTAAGCACGGGTAGGCTTGGGGTAACCAATCCCTGACCCATGCCTGGCTTGAGGATAGGTAGGTGAAATGCCTATAGGCTTGTTGACATGCCTTCGGCACAGTCCTACAACCGACTGGTCAACAAGTTTCCCTCGGTTGTAGGACTGTGCCTATCATTTCCGAGGGAGCAGTTCAGCGAGCTGCTTAGCTCAACCACCGGATAGCTCCCTAATTCTCAGTCTATGTTTTACCAATCGACCTAGAGGATGGGGAGGCAAGTAAGGGGAGTGCCGTGATTTCAACATTATTGTCCTCGCTATGCATGTGCATCGACAAAGGAAGATATATAAGTGAAAAAAAATGCTTCCAAGCCTTGAAGTCAGCCGTATGGTAGGTCGTGATCATTTAGTCATTCGCACTGTTAGTGATACTTTGGCTGTTTAGGATATTATGATTCTCTTATTGATTGATTGAAATTAACGTCATAATGCTATGTTATTTAATGCTACGTTATTTAATGCTATGTTATGTCACGCGATCTCATAAACTTTTTCATGTTTTGTCAATTGAGTATATCCAATCAATTTTGGTGAACATCTTTGTGCAGGAAATTATACACTTCGAAATAGGAGCCACAATTCAATTGCAAACTTTTGAAGATTGTTTAGCTTTGTTAGAATTTCCAAAAAATAAAAAATAAAAATTAAGTGGATAAATATAAGGATATCGGACTTGAACAGGTCCTTAAACTGCTCAATGGAGGTAAAGGCGGGAGAACCGCCCTGGGGTGGGAGACCTCGTACTTGCCTCCCCATCCTCTCGATCGGTTGGTAAAACATAGATCGGGAATTAGGGGGCTATCCGATGGTAAAGGTATACACCACGTCAGCAAGGTAACTTGCTAGCTAAGCACGGGTAGGCTTGGGGTAACCAATCCCTGACCCATGCCTGGCTTGAGGATAGTTAGGTGAAATGCCTATAGGCTTGTTGACATGCCTTCGGCACGGTCCTACAATCGACTGGTCAACAAGTTTCCCCGGTTGTAGGACTCGTGCCTATCATTTCCGAGGGAGCGGTTCGGCGAGCTGCTTAGCTCAACCACCAGATAGCTCCCTAATTCTCGGTCTATGTTTTACCAACCGACTGAGAGGATGGGGAGGCAAGTAAGGGGAGTGCCGTGATTTCAACATTATTGTCCTCGCTATGCATGTGCATCGACAAAGGAAGATATATAAGTGAAAAAAAATGCTTCCAAGCCTTGAAGTCAGCCGTATGGTAGGTCGTGATCATTTAGTCATTTGCACTGTTAGTGATACTTCGGCTGTTTAGGATATTATGATTCTCTTATTGATTGATTGAAATTAACGTCATAATGCTACGTTATTTAATGCTACATTATGTCACACGATCTCATAAACTTTTTCATGTTTTGTCAATTGAGTATATCCAATCAATTTTGGTGAACATCTTTGTGCAGGAAATTATACACTTTGAAATAGGAGCCACAATTCAATTGCAAACTTTTGAAGATTGTTTAGCTTTGTTAGAATTTCCAAAAAATAAAAAATAAAAATTAAGTGGATAGACATAAGGATATCAGACTTGAACAGGTCCTTAAACTGCTCAATGGAGGTAAAGGCGGGAGAATCGCCCTGGGGTGAGAGACCCCGTACTTGCCTCCCCATCCTCTCGATCGGTTGGTAAAACATAGATCGAGAATTAGGGGGCTATCCGATGGTAAATGTATACACCACTTCACCAAGGTAACTTGCTGGCTAAGCACGGGTAGGCTTGGGGTAACCAATCCCTGACCCACGCCTGGCTTGAGGATAGGTAGGTGAAATGCCTATAGGCTTGTTGACATGCCTTCAGCACAGTCCTACAACCGATTGGTCAACAAGTTTCCCTCGGTTGTAGGACTGTGCCGGTCATTTCCGAGGGAGCAGTTCAGCGAGTTGCTCAACTCAACCACCGGATAGCCCCATAATTCTCGGTCTATGCTTTACCAACCGACTGAGAGGATGGGGAGGCAAGTAAGGGGAGTACCGTGATTTCAACATTATCGTCCTCGCTATGCATGTGCATTGACAAAGGAAGATATATAAGTGAAAAAAAATGCTTCCAAGCCTTGAAGTTAGCCATGTGGTAGGTCGTGATCATTTAGTCATTCGCACTGTTAGTGATATTTCGGCTGTTTAGGATATTATAATTCTCTTATTGATTGATTGAAATTAATGTCATAATGCTATGTTATGTCACACGATCTCATAAACTTTTTTATGTTTTGTCAATTGAGTATATCCAATCAATTTTGGTGAACATCTTTGTGCAGGAAATTGTACACTTTGAAATAGGAGCCACAATTCAATTGCAAACTTTCGAAGATTTGTTTAGCTTTGTTAGAATTTCCAAAAAATAAAAAATAAAAATTAAGTGGATAGATATAAGGATATCGTGCGTTGGGGTTGCTTCAGCTTTTCGAGGACGAATAACGGATAACGGAGGAGATATTTTGTGTTCTCTACTGAAGAATGAAACTAATGGGACAAGGCCCGTTCATGGAAAAAGAGGGCGAGGACAAAGAAAAACGCGAAAAACGTGAAGGGACCTTTGAAAGATTAGTACTGTGTGCAAACGAATCAAAGGACGCTTCCAATTTTATTTTTATTATTATTACTATTTATTATTATTTTTTGTTTTTGGGGGTCGGAAGAACACTTCCAATTGAGATATCATATGAGCTCGATTTTTTTTTCTGAAGGATACCTCCAATTGAGACATCAGTCGCAATGAATCAATAGCATGTGCACCCAGCTTCCATCCTCCACCGAATTAACGTGCTTACAAGGCGCTTGGGTGACACAAGAAGAAGCTCGACTCGTGTTGGACTTCCAAGCTCCCAGTTCCCAGTACAAGGATGCCGAAAACTCCCCGTGATGGCGAAGGGGAGACCAGCGATCCCCGAGACTCTCAAGGACAGTTGCAGCAGGGATGAAACCTCAAATAGTGCTGCTAGTGAAAAAGATTGACTGTGGCTGCTGTCGAGGATAGAGATGGGTGGACGAAAAACAAACGACTTGGAACGACCAACGTGTGGTCCTAATGTCAAGATGCAAACAATGATAACGGTGGTGGGGCACTTTTTTTTTTTTTTTTTTTTTTTCCTTTTTTCCAAGGCTTACCCAAAAAGAAGATAAAGCTGAGGTCTAATTATAAAGACATAATTAGTCCATCTTACAGTCCTCGATCTCATTTTCTATATACTTGACACCTCACCAATTATTTTGATGTGCAGTACTATAACCCAACTCTAACCAGTTTAAAGGAAGAAAAGTGGAACTAAGAGACATCGACATCTTTTATTGTCAGATTACCGAACATGGCACAATATAAAAGTTTGACGAGATTCGACTGATTTCGGATGGTTATGTATGGGGCTGGCATTGTTAATTAATTACTATCTAACAAAATTTTATATGGTACCCTAGTAAAGTAGTTTGTATAATTTTTTGTAATTATCTTATGGTGCAAGGAGAAGTCACTCCTCGTAGACTAGTTTATGTCAAATTGCCTGTGACATTAGAAGACAGTGATCAAGCGAGATGCCACAGAATGAGAAAGTAGACATGTGCCTCGGATTGATCAAATCGTAGAGACCGAGTAAGATGGATGGAGGGAAAGAAAATACGCCAGCGACGCAAGGCTTCAATTAAATAGGGCAAACACCGACAGGGGCGACTAGGCACATGGGGTTACGTACATACATACAAACATACATACGTACATACAGACGACGACGACGACGACGGCAGAAGAAGAAGAGGAATCAAAGGACGTTAAGATAACGAGGAGTCAAGGGCCTGAAGAGGGTGGGAGCGTGGGACTCGATGAAGGCCACCTGAGACCGGGAGAGGTGGAGGTAGACCACCCAGTCGCCGTTGGAGAGCGGGCTGGGCATGGGCATAACGTACCCGGCTTCCCCTCCCCACGGGAAGTGATACGACCCCACCACTGGCTTCCCCCACCCGAAGTCCATCTCAGTCACCGGGAACCTCTGTCCCGATGACACCACGAACGCCGTCGATCCTTCCTCCTCCTCCTCGCTTCCGGGCTTGCAGTATATCCTTGCCACCGCTGGCACCGGCCGGTGCTCTTCCACCCAGTCTATCAGGTCCAGGAAGTGCTCCCTCGTCGCCCCCCTCTCCACAAATTCGTGCACCGCCTCCGCTACCCAGCTCAACGGCTTCTCCACCACCTCCATCGCCCTCTTCTCTCCAAATGGTATCGACAGCACATTCCCAAAGTAGGACGCCATGGGCGTGGGCTTGTCGTCCACGCCCCGACTCATCAACCTACACCTGCCGTCCACGACAACCCCCATCCTTGACATCGTCTTGTTGTCATCATTATTAGCGGCCGAGGAGGATTCCGCCACCATCTTCCAAAGGAAAGCGCTGAACGATTCCAACTTAGACCTCTTGCTTCCGCTGGAACAGGCCCTCTGCTGCAACTCGCTTAGCTTGGTGGCGGTCACGTAGTACATGCGGCTTACCAGACAGTCGTCATCCCTCGATGTCGTCGTCTCGTGTTCCTCGTCTGCCTTTTGCTTTTGCTGGGGAGGTGGGGGCAACGCGGAGACTGGGATATACATGCTGTCTAGAGAAGGGTCAACGCAGAGCGGACGCCTAGGGTTGAGAAGAGAGCGGCGGAAGGAAGGAGGGAGCGAGATCGGGGCAGCGGAGCGAGCCGTCTCTGCCCAAAACACCAGGAACATGTTGGCCGAGTAGGCGTCAGCTATCCGATGGTCGAACGTACACGCCACCACTATTCCCCCACACTTTAGCTCCGTCGCCTGAATGTTTTCCATCGAATAAAAACTCATGTCTTAATGAACAGAATCAATCATAGTGCGAAAATTGTATAAAAGAACCTACGCCTCAGTGAGATTTAAGGTAAGGTCTACATATTCTTGACATACATTTGGCAGCTTAGCCGAGAAGTTATCACATGACATATTGACCATCTAGAACAAAATTATTTTAATGAGTAATTACATGTATTCAAACATGGGTAAACATGATTAATGGTGGAAACTAAAGTGATCTTCACATACGAATCTTTCGGCGTCACCACAGTTTTCTTTTTGCCCATTCGGTGGGGCGGTTCAACAACTGAACAATGTTTTAATCCTCCGTTTAATTTAACTATAGTCGCTTCATAGGCTAACGCTAGAGAGCAGAGATTCCTTGAGTGCCTTGGCACGATTCCCATGAATTCTTCGTGCCTGAGGACACTGGGAACCCCAGCCGCGACATTTTGGTCTCATCTGAGGTCCCACCCTCGCAAGATTTTTCCATCCATTCCATTACGCCCACAATAATATATATATATATATATATATATATATATATATATAATGATAATCTCCTCCTTCACTGTATTACCGTTACTCAACGTGTCACGCTATTACTATTTCAGTGTTCCCTATAGACGCAATGAGCCAATGTGTCATCTTAATGATCACATAAATTAACCAGGGGAACTGGCGTAGTGTGTGACATTCTCTTTCCTTTGGACATTTAGCAATAACTCTTTCTACATTGTTATGGTTTTTATGAAAAATCCCCGATGCATGTAATCACAGATTATGGTGTTACTCGTGATCAAAGTTCAAATATCATTCTTCTTTTTGAATGATGCTAAATGGTACTCCAATTGATCTGCTTATGTGGTTATTTTTAATCATTTGTGAGAATAATAGTCTATCTTGGATCACAGAAAAAAGACAATTAACAAATAATTATAAATTATTATGGGGTTCATTATTTTAAAAATTTGTGGCTGATGATGTGTTACTATTCTTACAGTGTGGCCCAAAGATTGTTCGATAGTTGTCATGCGTAAATAAAACAGTAAAGAAAAAAGGCCAAGGTTTAGGTGAAATGAAGAAGGAAATGGCCGCATGTACAGTGATTTGATCTCCTGAGAGGGATAAACGACATGTAGTGTGGTAGTATCTGATATCTATACCTGAACAGCAAGAACGCCTTGCTTCTTCGCGGGCACTAGTTTCCCTTCAATCGTTTCGTCGGGATTATACAGGTTGAGATGGCGGAGTTCTATGTCTGCAAAAGCTTCGATAAAGTCGACCCCACGATTGTTGCAGAGGAGCTCGGGCTCACCAACCGAGTTCTGGACCACCTCTCCGGCGAGAGCATAGTAGGAGACCAGAGCTTGGGCCAAGGCGGCTTTCAGAATACCAACCATGGACCCATATCCCAGCCTCTGTGAGGCGGTCGTGGTTGGGTTGGCGTAGCAGAAGAAGACGCCTACCTCAAGCGGAGGCAAGAGCAAATCGAGGTTGGAGAGGGGAAGCCAATGTTCTTGCATGGGAAGTGCTGCCGCCACCACTTCTTTCTTGCCCCACTTCACCGCGAACTCTCCGCCTGCCCCTGCAACTGAACCCATTTTATGTACTATGTAGCTAGAGAGAGAGAGAGAGAGCGCCGGGGGGAGAAGAAGTTAAGGGGATGGACCTGTTCGATTGAAGATGAGCCGGTATTTATAGGCCCATCCGTTTGCCGTACTGACTCCCACAAAGACTATTCCTCAACTACCGTCCATCTTATCTGTGGGAAAAAAAAAAAAAAAAAAAATATGGGGGCTTCATGGGGTTTGATTTAATCATCATCTACTCTCACCCGGCTTTTTTCGCGTCTACGCTTCGTCGAGATCATATTTTTCTCGGCAGAAATCATATTTTTCTCGGCAGAAATCGGAAGAGGTCAAGCGCACAAAGGAAAGGACTAAGTAAAGAATAAGACGACCCAGCCAACTTCCCTCCCGTTCCCCTCATCATTCATTTCCTTTGAAAATTGCAAACTCCCACCAATTATATGCGAAAATTTCACTATTTTCCAAAAATGTCCGCCCCAAATACTAATTCATCATACTCACTCAAATCACTCAAAATCAATTAACAATTAAATTGCCAACCACTAAGCATGATGCTAAGACGGGTTTGCAAGGTGGACAATTCAGTCATTTCAATTCAGGATTTTCTTTAAGAGTATTTGAACAGCATTTGCAATGGTAAAGGTATATACGCAGTTATCAGATAATGAGCAAGACATGTATGTTTGAAAAAACCAAAAAAAAATTATCTTCTTAAAAGGAGCTTTGACACGGCCAACACATTCCAACTATAAAAGTCAGGAAAGTTACGTGTTTGCTGAAAATATCTAAAAGCCCTGGGATATTTCTGGAAGAAAAGTCTCAGATGGGAAATGTGCTAAAAAATACGAATTTCCGAGCTCATTTTCCACGATTTTTTGTCATTCATTGGGAGCTTCGAAAAAGATGTGCAGGGAAGAGGGAGCAGTTACCATGGGAGCTTGGGTGGGTTAGGGAGGATGGAGGCGGTGACCCTACCTTTGACCTGCTCCAAAACGACAACCGCTTATGAATCATCTACTTCTCTCGTGTACACTCAGCGCGCGGAGGACGTCATTACTCCACGGGGCGTACAGTAACTCCTGCAGAGAGCATCCCCTTGCGCGGATATTCAAGCGGTTTCTCATTCTGCTCGGAAAGAGAAAGGTTATGTATTGCAAACAAGAGAACCAATCTGGAAGAGCGACGATACGATAATAGAATATTAACAGACCGCAAGTCGGAGTTGTTAGGTTGGCATATTGAAATTGGCGATCAACTGAACCTTTTGCAGAACACTGGAAAATTAATTTACACCGAAACCTCGGACATTTTGCAAGGGAGCAGATGTTAAAAGCAAATCCAGAAGAAGTTGACCTGTCCCAGCTACAAAAGGCCCACATGCAAGAGGCCTTTTGTGGGGCTTCGTATATTCCCACTATAGAGTTATTTAAACTTCATCATTACCCTATCTCATCCTGTCTAATGTGATGCTAATACATGATGTGTCATTAAATCTATCAAATGGGTGGGTCGGGTTAAGTCAAAAATGGCCCAACTCAAATTAATCCATTAAATTTGTTTTGACCCATTTTTATATAATGCAAATCTAATGACTCATAATTGACCCATCTTGTACTCAACTCATACCTAACATGACCTATATCATTAAAATACTTCTATATCTATATTAAATTTAGGAAAACTCACATCTAAATTGAAATGAGAGGCTGGAGAAAATGTGCGATTTAACACCCATATTATTCTAACTTTTACCATTTTAAAACCATTTATGATCCATTTACCGGAATATAACTAATCTATACAACAACTCAACGCATCAAATATAAATTAAGAAATGAGCTTATGACTCATTTTGAATCATTTAGGCCCTGTTTATTAATGTTCTTTATTTTTGTTTTTAAACAAAATTTTTGTTTTTTTGTTCTAGGGAACAAAAAAAGAACAGAAACGCGTTTGTTTGCGTCTTTGTTCCAAATCTATTTTTTTATTCTCGGAACACATTTGGAACAAAAATAAGAAACAAGATATTTTCTTGTTTTTGGAACAAAATTTAAGAATAGATTTTTCTCTCCTCTATTTTCTTCTTCTTTTTCTTTCTTTTTTCTTTGGCCGGTCGCCGCCTCGGCCATGGGCGGCGATCGGCCGTCGAGGGCCGGTGACCTCGTTGGAGCGTCGCCGGCCCCCGGTGAGGCCGAGTGTTGCCGGCCCCCGGCGAGGCTTGGCCTAGGCGAGCTCGATCTCACCCAGATCCGGTGAGGCCGAGCTCGCCGGCGGTTGGTGAGGCTCGGCCTCGCCGAGCCACCGCTAGGTCGGCGTCGCCTAGTGGTGGCTCGACGACACCGAGCCTCGCCGGCCGCTAGGCGAGCTTGGCCTCGTCGGATCCGGGCGAGCTCCCATCTACGGCGAGGCTCGGCCTCGCCGGGGATCGGCCAAAAGAAGAAAAAAAGAAAAAAAGGAAAAAAAAAAAAAGAAAAAGAAAAAAAGGAAAAAAAAAAGAAAAATAAGAAAGAAAATAGGAAAAATAAAATAAAAATATTAAGAAATTAAAAGAAATAAAAAAATTAAACAAATTTACCAAACATGTTTCTATTCTTTTTCTATTTTAAGAATAAATTTACTAAACGCGTTCTTTTGTTCATAAATTGTTCCCTGAAGCAGAAATGTTTTTTTCTATTTCTGTTCCCAGAAGCAATTTTTGAACAAAAACGTTACTAAACGTACCCTTACATGTCATGAAATTAGTCTAAAGACACTGGAAAATTGAATGTTTTAATTGTAGGTTTTTGGTGACGTTGAGTAATTCCTTTTGAATTTGAATCCATGAAAGTTTTCCTCCAAATAGAGATTTCAAATCCAATTGAACTTTTGGGTGACCCAACCTATGAAATAACAATGAATCTTTATTGGAGTTGAATTTCTAGTTTTGCTGTAATCACTCAAGTGAGCAAAGATGCATTTGCCCATAATAGTCAATTGTGTAGTGTGTAAGGGTGCGCTTGTTTGTGTTTCTGTTTAAAAATTGTTCCGGGAAACATAAATAGAAAAAAGTGTTTCTGTTCCGGAAAATAATTTTTGAACAAAAAAATGCGTTTGGTAACTGCATAAAATTTCTGTTTCTACAATAAAAAAGAACAGAAACACGTTTGGTAATTGCATAAAATTTTTGTTCCTGGAATAGAAAAAAGAACATGAACACGTTTGGTAACTGCACAAAATTTCTGTTCCAAATTTTTTTAAGTGTTTTTTTATTTTTTTATTTTTAATAAAGTGTAAACTTGGTATTGAATTATCATTCTCATGAAATGCTCATCAATTTAATTTTGTTCATGGTGAGTGAAAACAAACATTATGAACATGATCATATGTGATTGTTTTTTTTTTTTTTTTTTTAATAAAGTGTAAACTTGGTTTTGAATTCTCATTCTCATGAAATGCTCATCAATTTAATTTTGTTCATGGTGAGTAAAGTCAAACATTCTGAACATGGTTATATGTGCATACTTAGAAAAAAAATTTATAAGTAAAGTTTGTACCAAATTTTTCTCATGTGCCTTTTTTTTTAATAAAGTGTAAAATTGGTATTGCATTATCATTCTCATGAAATGCTCATCAATTTAATTTTGTTCATAGTGGGTGAAGACAAACATTCTGAACATGGTCATATGTACATACTTGGAATAAAATTTTGTAAGTAAAGTTTGTACAATAAGAGCTAGCTAAAAGAAGAGTATCTTATAGATCTCTACATAGACCCTTTCATACATGACATCACAATAATGAAGTAATATAGTTCATTGTTCAACTTCATTACATTGAATTTGATAAGTGAATACTTAAAAACAATATTACAAAAGTCGGAAACACAAAGTCATGAAATCTCAGGCATATTATGATCCCTTGCCATTTTACTTGCAATCTTTATCCTAAGCATGTTTATTCTAGGTGCATCATGCAATATATCATATGCAACCTTCACTTCTATAGGTCCAAATGGACACTTCGGATCTCCATATAGGGAAAAGTTTCTGTCCATCATATCTTGATCACGAATGTAATTACGGAGAGCACAACAAGCAATTACAACAAGTGCTTGCTTTCGAATTGTAAATGGAGGCATCTGTCTCAAAATGGTGAAGCGATTCTTTAGTGCCCCAAATGACCTCTCAATTACATCTATTAGTGAAAAGTGCTTCTTGTTGAACAATTCTCTTGCTGTCCTTGGTCGTCCCCCATTCCCTCTATACTCGCTAAGATGATACCGATCACCTCTAAATGGAGTTAAAAATCTTGGAAGTGTTGCATAACCAGAATCTACCACGTAATATTTCCCTATAACATGATATATATAAATTTGTTGTGATATTCAACTATAATATATAATCATAAAATTGTCTTTATAAACAAAGCAAATACCAAGTGGTAGTCGGGGAAATTGCAGTTAAGGGGTTTCAAGCGCTGCCGAAAGCACTTAATAATCGTTGGCAGATTCTTCCCATCCAAGTACACGAAAGTAAATTTCATATTAAATGAGCAAACACACAGCACATTCTGGGTTGTTTTTCCACTCCTACCTCTAAATGGAATCTACTGAGACACAGGGACGATAACATCTATATGGGTGCCATCCATAGCATCTATGTGGCCCTGTCAATATATTAACAATATAATATCATATAATTATCAACTGCATGTATTTGACGGTATAAAATCAATATAAAAATCATACCTTGAAGTAACATTTATGACTAGGATCAATAAGAATTTCTTGTGGAATGACATCAAAGGATGGTGGTTTGATTATCTCTTTTGAATTGATCATTGCTTTCAACACTTTGTTGAAATACTTGTTGATCGTTTCTCCTGAATGTTGGAATCTCTCACATAAATATCTATTTGAGCTATTGTGAGTAACCAAACATAAGAATATCCCAACTTGTTCATCTATTCGAAAAAATCGACTATCTTTCAACCAACCTCTTACCCTTATTAAGTCACATAAATTCAAAAAAACATGTCTCTCCATCCTAAATGCTTCATATATCCTATCTGAATGTCCATGAACAATTTCCATTATCCATTTTGGTCCTGATAATTTATTGTCTCTAATAGGTTCTCTCGTATGCAGGGACGTGTCCATCGCAACTATGCACAACCATGCTATCAATATGTCAAGAGCATCATCATCCAAGAATTGTTCAACTGGTTGTATCTGCTCATTAAACACACTATTTGATCCCCCTTCCATAGTACCTATACAATCATAGAAATATAAAAACATCAATATAGATTTTGAAAATACATCCAATAACAATCAATAACATAAGTCATAAAATCTCAATAAGATATGCCATTACATATAAGTACAAGAGTCTCAACACTAATATTTTTATAAACTAAATATTAATAGATAATATAAGTTATACAGTCTAATGAAACCCTATGCAATTCATAATATATTTCCAAACATCTACTAAAGCCATTGAAGAAGTCCATTTCTCCTTGCAAGTGTGGATTTAATGAAAGCCTCCCTCCATGGGGCATTGACGTACGCTCGTTCCACTACTTTATTGTAAATATCTTGCTCTAGCTCATGCATACTAAATAGAACATCGACCACAACAAATATGGAGAAAGGGTCTACAGGTGGTTGTGTAGCCCCTAAGCTCGCAGAGCCACTACTAGATTGACTTGATGACCTAACTTTCAGAAAATCTTGTATGGCTCTGTAAGTGTCAGCAATACCGGATTGGTTACTCTTTTTTCTCCTCTTAGTATTTGGAGTCCTATCCAATTTGTGCTTTCCACGAACTGAAGTTCCAGCATCGTTTGTTGTAAAGAATCTCTCATCAGTGTGGTGTCCACTGAAGTCATCTGCATTGCCACCATCATTGTCACCATCTGCATTGCCATCATCTGCATTGCCACCATTGTTGTCACCACCTACATTGTCATCACCATTGTCATCTTCATCCGACATAGTCAAATATTGAGCACTTCCTATGGCGTGATCCCCAGTAGCATATGTACCACTAAAAACAATACATAGCTCAGGATATTGAGGAAATCCATTCTTCTTGAATCTTGCCCACTCGACATTATCCTACAATTTTCACAATAATGACATTTCAGCAATATAATCATACATTTTAAAATTGACACCTATAATGATATCAATTATGAAAAAAAAGTCGTAATCTATTGTACGAATACCAATTCAGTCTTACACATTTCAATATATCCAATTTAATCATAAATTTTTTAACAATTTATTAATGTAATCATTCAACAATTTTGACTGGCAATTGCTAATTTGTGGCTTGACTAGTGCTAATGTGGGCAATTTTATTCCTCTTTTTCTATATCTTCGGAATTTTTAATATTTTTTTTTCTATTTTTTGTTCTTTCCTTATTCTTTTGTTTTTTGTGTTTTTTTGTTTTTGCCTTCTTCCTCCATCGGTCACTAGGCCTTAGTGATGGTCAACCTCGATGGCTGACCTCTAATGAGGGGGAGCGTCAATTGAAGCTAGTGAGGTTGACACTTATCAACCCTTGCTTGTGGCTAATCCTCAGCCATTGTTGAGGCCCAAAGATCGGTGGAAGAAGAAGGGAAAAAAAGAAAAGGAAGAGGAAAAGAAAAATTCAAAAAACATTTAAAAAATCATATTTTTTTTTGAAGAAAATGTAAAAAATTATTCATGTTAGCTTCGTTTGGAAGGACTACATTGAAATGTTGTAAAATAATTTTGGATTGAACCGGCATCTGTATAATAGTGTTGACATGTAAATTTTATCAACCCATTTGAGTATCCATTGCAGAAAAATTATGAATTGATTTTGACTCCTAAGAAATAATTGATGTTGGAGAAAACTTAGAAGATGGCGATTCTCCTAAAGAGTCGTCAACTTTAGTGGGCAAGTTGTTGATTGCACTATTATCGATCAACAATCTAGTCATTGACTTGCAAGGCAATCATTGATTCCGAGTTGCTTGATCACTTCGCATTTGAGGGTGTTCGCATTCCTTGAAGGCCATTAACTCAGTAACATCAGAATAGACAAATCTTGGATACATGTACTGAATAATATTTATTTCCTATATTTTCAAGGTCTAGTAAATGTTGTTTAAGGTTTCTAGTGTCCCCATTTGATTTTCGTTGTTTTCCAGTTTTTCTTCCTTATGACTCCTTTAGTTTGAAATTGTGAAACTGGAGGAAGACATCTTGACGTTAGTTCGGCGGTTAGAACTTTTTCTTCAATTCTTTCCTTGTCTTCTCACAATTTATGATCCGGCTTCTTCCTTCTCAAGTTCTTTATTTCTTCAAGTGCGCCAACCAAATAAACACATGCTTTTTGAGTTTGACAACAACTAGCTTCACCTTTTGATCATTTGGGAGTTCTTTGTAGTCAAAGATTATTTCTACAGCATATAATCAATCCATAAATTCTTCCTGTTGCATCTTCCCTTCAAATTCAGGAATATCAACCTTTATATAAGAATTTTGCTCCATTTCAAGAAGCTTTGATATTGATGTTGAGGAGGTTCTTCCTCACTTGAAACTTGACTTTGAGCACAAGCAAAGGGTTGACATCCTCTTCATCAGAGGGAACATTTTTTTGAATAATGATGCAAATCATCATATTCTAGAAGTTTGAAGTATTGCAAATGCTCCTGCAATTGCTACATTTGTCTCCTTAAATCATCCATTTCCACATCTCATAAGTCTCTTTCTCAAGCTGTAGAAGACTGAACGTTTTGTTGACATCAATGAAGACCAGCCATTGAACCAAAGCCTAATACCAATTTGACACTAGTGAAAGTGTAGAGAAATAGGATGTAACACAAGTGAGAACTTAAATAGGTAGGTCGCTCAACACTCGTAGGAATTTATCTAAGAGATAAGAGCAAAACAATAAATCCTTATTGTTCTCAAGCCAAAGGCTAAACAAGTTTGTGAATCAAAATAAGTCTACCTTCTTATTTATCATATCATGCTTATAAAGATTAACTTGGAACAACTCTCCAAGCACGAGTAATTACTAAAACTCTGGAAAGACAAAAGGACTCTTAGGGAAGACAAACTAGGAAACAACAAAAATTAAATAGGAACTCTAATAACTTTAGACGACATTTACTAGACCTTGAAAATATAAGAAATAAGTGTTGTTTGGTGCATGTATGCAAAATTTGCTTATTCCAATGTTATTGAGTTAATGGCCTTCAAAAATGGGGACACCCTCCAAATGCGAAGTGATTGAAGTAGACTTAGATTCCATGATTGTCCTGTAAGTCGACAACTAGATTTGAATGATAATAATGTGATTGATGACTTGCCAACTAAGTCGATGACTCTTTAGGAGAATTGACATCTTTTAGGAATGCTCCGCTATCAATAATATTAGTTACATTGTATATAGATTTTAGGAGCATTTTAGTTAAGCCCATATAATTGCATTGAATTGGAGCCGAGAGACCTAAGCGAAAGAGAATCTGAGCTTGATTGAATTTATTGGACTGAGCCCATATAAATTGAAAATTTGGCCAAGCCTACTAATCATGAAGCGGCCGAAATTTATATTATTGGTACCAAGTTGGAAAATCAATTTATGGAAACAAGCTTGGGGAGTAATCAAACATAATATCATCAGATCATGGAAGATGAAGGGTTGTTCTTTTGCCATTATTTTTTACAAGCTTGCAGCACTTAACGACATTGACGGCAGCAACAAACCCGTGCGCGTTACTACCATAACCAACAGGTACCAGTCAACAGTAGTGATTTTTAACCTTTGTGTTGGGTGTAACTGTGATTGGTCTATGGCTTTCGCATTCAGAGGTAGTGATCTTTAACCTGCAGCATGAGCTCTTAAAAGAGAAAGGCTGCAACAACCTCCTCAATCATGATGTCTCTAACCTTGGTCTGAATTTGCTGATCTTCCCTTTACAGTGATCTTCCCGAGGTAATCTGGAAACAGACGAGTGAACGAACGAAAAAGCTATACAGATATGGAGCCCTGAATTGATTGTAAAATGAGGATGCCATGCTTTATCACCAAAGCACAGTACAAAAGACATCATAGCAAGAAGTTGCTCATTTGTAAAAGGATTTCTCAGCAAAATCCCCTGCAAGTCTTTAGTGAGGGAATCCCACCTAGCTATTTTGTTTAAATCACATGGGTAAAATGTGTCAGAAAAGTTTTAAGCCTGTTGTATTTATATCAATTTAATCATAAACGGCAGAAGTACACAACAAGTGTCAAAACTTGATACATTAGGACACTTAAGTGCTAAAATTTAGAAAAGTGACACTTAAGTGTCAAAATCAGAATAAAATGGAGAACTTAAGTGCCAATCTGGCCAAAATGCCGACATTGCTATTTTCCGGTGAATTAAGTGCAAAACGGCGTCATTTTGCACACTGACATGGCTACACAATACAAAAATGACATAGTTTTAATGCTAAAATTAATATAAAAATTAATATTATTAAATTAAAAACTAATTTATTTAAAATATTTAAAAATACAAATACAAATATTACAAAAAAAGGAAGGGGGGAAGGGCCGAGCCCTTCGGCCAACCCCTCCCACTGCCGCCAGCCCTTCCTAACGGCGGCAAGGGCTCAACCCTCGGCCGCCTCCCTTCCCCCTCACCTCTCTCTCTCTTTCTCTCTCTCTTCTTCTTCTTCTTCTTCTCTCTCTCTCTCTCTCTCTCTCTCTCTTTAATATTTGTATTTTTATTTTTAAATGTTTTAAATAAATTAGTTTTTAATTTAATTTTATTAATTTTTATATTAATTTTTTATCACGTCGCGTGCAAAACGACGTTATTTGCATTTATTTCGCCGGAAAATAGCTATGTTAGCATTTTCGTCAGATTTTGGCCGGATTAGTACTTCGGTGATTAATTTTGTTCCGATTTTGGCACTTAAGTGTCACTTTCCTAACTTTTGACACTTAAGTGATCTATTTTATTTCGATTTTGACACTTAAGTGTTACTATCATAACTTTTACACTTAAGTGTCCATCAGTGTCAAGTTTTGGCAACTATTATGTATTTTTGCAAATCATAAACCTTTTGACATGGTGCCTATTTAGTTTTTCGACTAATTTTAACCGAATATTGCTAACATGCATGTGGGTTGACTTTTATGGTAGTATTAATGTTGACGTGCATGATTTTTAATCATATTTTAAATTTTTCTTTTTTTCTAATTTTTTTATCTCATTTCTTTTTCCTTTTGCTGATGATTGGCTGTTGGCTATAGGCAATGGCCGGCCATTGGCCATGGCTGAGTAGGCTGGCATCACCTAGCCATTGTGAGGCCAAGCCTTGCCGAGGTCTCCCCTCACCAAATTTGGCCTGGCAAAGCCAACTTTCCTCGAGGCTACCTTTGCTCGCTCAAGCCAAGGTGGCCTCGCCGAGGCTCATCTTCACCATGGCTTGGTGAAGCTAGACCACTTGGCCATGCTAGTGGCTGGTCATCACCTATGGTTGGTGGTTGGTCACCAACAAAGGAAGAAGAAGGGGAGAAAAAAGGAAAAAAAAAATTGAGAATTGTTATAATATTATTAAAAATTATTCACGTCAATGTTGGCAGTATCATATAAGTCGACCAATATCCACATCAATAATATTCGGCTAAAATTAGCCGAAATGACTGAATTGACACCAAGTCAAATAATTTATGACTAAATTGGCACTAATAAAAAGTTTATTACTAAATTGATACTAATTAATAAGTTTAAAACTTTTCTCGACACTTTACCCATAATTATACTAAACAAAACAACTTCAGAACGTATCACCCAAGACCTAACCAATAACTCTCAAAATGGCAAGAATAATAGCCACTTCATATAGGGCAGTCAACACGTGACCAATATCTTAAGGATAAAGTTAGGAGGTAAAGTGAATGTGAGATTTCATGGAACAATTTCCAACTTTTCTAAAAACTTAAGGCTTTAGATGAATTTGTGGTTTAATATTTTACATATTTTAAGACTCCCTCATGCTTAATTTATTCTTTTTGTTTAGTATTAAGCGTGGAGATATTTAATTGGAAATTAGGGTTTTTTACTCTAATATATTGTGAGATTTAGTAGGACCACCACTAATTGTTCTAAAATATGTAATCTTTTGTATCTTATTTTTTATTTTATGTGTCTATCAAATTATTTGTAACTTGCCTATAAATATGTGTCCTTCATCACCACGAATTACAAGTGAGAGTACTTAGAGGAGTATGGTATAAGAGATACTAACAAAATCCTAATTTCCTTATTTATGATAATCTAATAATGTCAATAAATATACCACTTGCCGTGGTGGCTCTGCTGGGTAGGCTTCAGACTTTCTTTCGTTAAGAGGTCTGGAGTTCGAGGCCCCTGTGACGCAAGTGGCAGGGAGGCTGGTGTGAGACATTGGTGACTTACCCGGTGGCACGTGTGTGGTGACTAGCACGTGTCACCCCCAGTGGTTTACCTCTGGCTGCCGGCCGTGCAGGGTTTCCTGGGTCATCAAAAAATAAAAATAAATAATGTCAATAAATATACTTCAACACTCCACTCAAGCTGTACAACTTTCTTCCAATGTTTGCCACCAAAGTATCATGGAAGCCTCCTTACACTAGACAAGGAAGTTAATACGTTGAATCGAATTTAAAACAAGTGCTAAAGAAACACTAGATAAAAAAATCGACACATTTATTTCACATGAATTTGATATGATCGTGTAAAAACCATGTTCAATTGCAGCAAATTAAATTGCATCACCCCATGAAGTCAACTTTGGCTACTCGATGAAGCTGTACTCAACTTCGGTGCACTCAACTTCGGTGCCCACAGTTGCTTAGATGATTGACAGTGACTTCGCTCTACAGTGATGCTCACAAGCGAAAGAAAGTCCCACAACAATAATGTCCATGGTCGGCATTGTGACAAGAGTGACGAGGCCGCAAGAAACAATAACTCCCTCTGACGATGGAGGAGAGACCAGTGACTTACGAGATAGAGCTGCTCTTAGAGGCAATTGGATCAGACCTGGGATCGCGATAGAGGATTATGGTGCTACTCTTGAGGACAATTGATTGTGGCTGCACTTGAGGATAAAGATTGGGGATCATAAACCAAGAATTGAAAACGACGAACATGATCTCAATGTTAGGGTAGAAATGATAAAGACGGAGTGAGGGGTTTCTTAAAAACTGATGGTTAGAATAAAGTTAAAACTAGGGTCTAGTAAAAAGATATAATTAGACATTCTTCCGATCCTCTATCTCGAACTTTTATAAACTAGATATCTCACCATCTTAATTAGATTTCCAATGTTAAAAACTTCGGTTGGAGTTAAATACCGCTCATTGAAGATCCAGCTAGGATATAAAAGATAAATTCTTGAAGTTTCGACTTAGGTACAAGTAGTTGCTTGCATGGAATATTTCTTCACCAACCCAATAAACTAAACGGTATTGCTTCATTCACGGCAAAGCGACAAAACATTTTCATTGGAGACATTTACAAAGATCCAACATGAACGCGTTCGAAGGTGGAAGGTCAAATCACCGAACATATTGTAATGGGAAAATTTGACAAGATTTGACTAATTGCAAGTGCAGATGATAACAAAGACATCATTAATTAATTAGTTTATCTTTCCTGCATGGGAAGTTACTTATACGATGCTTCTATCACACGCATATGATGAGCGATTCAAAATGTTGGCACACGTCAACTTGTTTATAACTTTAGCAATATGTGTTATCATTAGAAAGTAGACATATGCCTCGGATCGATCGATATGGAGAATAAGGACCAAGTAGGATGTATGTAGGGAAAGAAATTACACAAGGAACATAAGGTTTTAATTATACAGGACAAACAACGATAACCAACAGTAGCGGTGAGGCACGTGAACGTATCCATACAGAAGAAGAAGAATCAAAGCAGGTGAAGATAGTGAGGGTTCAAGGGCCTGAAGACAGTGGGAGCTTTGGACTCAACGAAGGCCACCTGAGACCGGGAGAGGTGGAGGTAGACCACCCAGTCGCCGTTGGAGAGCGGGCTGGGCATGGGCATAACGTACCCGGTTTCCCCTCCCCACGGGAAGTGGTAGGACCCCAGCACCGGCTTCCCCCACCCGAAGTCCATCTTAGTCACCGGGAACCTCTGCCCCGATGACACCACAAATGCCGTTGACCCTTCCTCCTCCTCCTCGCTCCCCAGCTTGCAGTATATCCTTGTCACCCCCGGTGCCGGCCGGTGCCCTTCCACCCAGTCTATCAGGTCCAGGAAGTGCTCCCTCGTCGCTGCCGTCTCCACAAAATCATGCACCGCCTCAGCCACCCAGCTCAGCGGCTTCTCCACCACCTCCCTCGCCCTCTTCTCTCCAAATGGTATTGACAGGACGTTCCCAAAGTAGGACGCCATGGGTGCGGGCTTGTCATCCCCATCCTGACTCATCAATCTACACCTGCCGTCTACCACGATCCCCATCCTTGATATTGCCTTGTTGTCGTCGTTATTAGCAACTAAGGAGGATTCGGCCACCATCTTCCAAAGGAAAGCGCTAAACGACTCCAACTTAGACCTCTTGCTTCCGTTGGAGCTGGCGCTCTGCTGCAACTCGCTTAGCTGGGTGGCCGTCACATAGTACATGCGGCTTACTAGAAGACCGTCGTCCCTTGAAGTTGTTGGCTCGAATTCACCACCTGCCTGCTGCTTGTGCTGGGGAGGTGGGGGCAATGCAGAGATGGGCACGTACATGCGGTCTAAAGAAGGGTCAATGCAGAGTGGACGCCTTGGGTTGAGAAGAGAGCGGCGGAAGCAAGGAGGGGGTGAGAAGGGGGCATCCGAACGAGCCGTCTCTGCCCAAAACACCATGAACATGTTGGCCGAGGTGGCGTCAGCTATCCGATGGTCAAATGTACACGCCACCACTATTCCCCCACATTTTAGCTCCGTTGCCTGAATGTTTTCCATCGAGAAAATTTGTACAAATCTTAGTCTATTAGCAGCTTGATCTAGTAGACTTCGTCTACATAGAAGACCAACCCATGCATCGCCGGAAAGTTATCCTACGATGGACTTGATCTTCATAGTTTTCGGCACCATAGTTTTCTCTTGCCCATTCATTGAGGCAGTTCAATGTGTAAACTTGTATTTTAATCCTCCATTTACTTAAACTAATCTCTTCGATATGACTTTATCAAATAGCCTGCTAGCTACTTCTTTCCTCGATAACAAGGAAATATGCAATATCCACTGTCTAGTTATTCCGTACAGGACTAGCACCAGCGAGGACAGGCTCCCCAATACTCTAGCATGATTCCCATTCGGCGCATTAATTATGTGGAGGATGTTGACAGTGAAAGGGAAATCCCACCCTTTCCATATAAATATGAATTTCCCTGGGGAACCTTGCCATAATTTCACGGCTTCTCATCAAGTTAATTATTAATTTTAAGGTCCTCCCACGCAAGATTCTTCTATTCATTCAATTCCATCCATAATAGACAAAATGATAATCTCCATCTCACTATTCTCGCAGGACGCAATGAGCAAAATGCATAATCTCAATGATCACATAAATAAATCAGTGAGCTCGTACTAAGTGTCAGATTTTCTTTTTCATTTGATCATTTAGCAATGATCTTTGCTACATTGTTCTGTTACGTGTAAAGTTATTGACGTGGCTTTGATTAGGACATCTTCGAATTATTACAAGGAAAATAATAAACTATAAGAAGTAATTGATAACGTGTAATCACAGACTATAATGTCAGACATGTGAACGAAGTCTAAACACTATACCTCCATCTAACATTGCCAATTAGTATCAAAATTTTGTTTGTAAAATTTGAATACTAAGTGATGTAAACGAAAGGCTTTATTTCGACACCTGATGAAGGAACTTCAACATCGATGAATGAACCAACTTTGTGAACATAAGAAAAAGAATTGTGGATTTAGATGCAATAAAGATGAAAATGGGCGCATATGCAGTGATCTAATCTTTTGAGATGGATAAACGGTATATAGTATGGACGTATCTATTATTTATACCTGAACAGCAAGCACGCCTCGCTTCTTTGTAGGAACCAGTTTCCCTTCAATGGTTTCATCAGGATTATACAGGTTGAGATGGCAGAGTTCTATGTCCGCGAAAGCTTCGATAAAGTCCACCCCACGATTGTTGCACAGGAGCTCGGGCTCGCTGACCGAGTTTTGGACCACCTCTCCGGCAAGAGCATAGTAGGAGACCAGAGCTTGGGCCAAGGCGACTTTCAGAATACCAACCATGGACCCATATTCAAGCCTCTGCGAGGTGGGGGTGGTCGGGTTGGTGTAGCAGAAGAAGACGCCTACGTCGAGCGGAGGCAAGAGCAAGTCAAGGTTAGAGAGGGGCAGCCAATGCTCTTGCATGGGCAGTGGTGCCGCCACCACTTCCGTCTTGCCCAACTTCACCATGAACTCTCTGCCTGCCCCTGCGACTGCACCCATTTCGTTTTCCATGTATGGCGAGATCAAGACAGATAGAGAGCGGAGAAGATGGAAGGTGATAGCATGACGACGAGCCGGTATTTTATATAACCAAATGGTGGTATCGATGATGACTTGACTCCATCCATGACTATTCCTCAACTACCGTCCATCTTATCTGTGGAAAATTACTCACGACAGATGCACTATATTATTCCTCTCCACAGTCTCTTCATTTTCACTCCACCATAAAACATATGGCGGCTTCATGTGGTTTAGTTAATCATCATTTACTCTCACCTGGATTGTTCACGTTTACACTCCAAAAACTCCGACGGGACCATTATTTCCTGTCAGAGATCAGGAGAGGCCAAGCGTGCAAATGCTCTATGTTTCCCCGAGCAATTCAAAGCGAAGCAGTGAAAATCAAATAATGATAAAAAAGAATAAATTGGGAGAAACGCATATTGATGACACCGTCTCGAAGAAATCCTTCCCTTTAATTGATCATAATCTGAAACGTAGTCAACTAAACCGAAATCTTTCCTTAAATTCAATGTCTAGACTAAACTCTTTTTTTTTTTTTTTTTTTTTTTCAGAACTAGTTTGCATGTCAATGTCGTTGTTTTTCAGAAAAATGAATAATTTGGACTTATAATTCTTGAAATAATTAGCCATTGATAATATTTTTATTATTGATAATAATTTATATCTAAAATATATTCGTGGATGATAAAACATACTTTGTGTTCATTTATTTTTGTAAGCGATACAAGCAATTATTTTTAGAAAAATATTTTTTAAATAATTTGTTTTCCATGAATTAAACAACCTTAGAGAAGATAAATTATAATGGTCAAAAGAGGGGTTTTGAATATTTAATAAATAAATAATATCAAACAGATAAATGAAAATTAAATTGGAATATATTTAGAAAAAAAATACCTGAAATTTCACCCAATAACCATTTACGTATCTCTATTTAAAAAAAAAAAAAAAAATACTAGATACATGCTTGAGATTAACTTTTGGAGACCATTTTGCACCTTCACATGAACTACTTTATTGTCCTCATTTACGAAAGTGCCACTACTTGCCAAGATTGCCAAACCCTAAAACCTAAATTTTGACTCCCACTTAAATTATCCAAAACTAAATGAAAACAAAACCATTAAATCCTAAGGAAAGATACTAAAATGAGTTTACAAGAAGAACAAATTAGTCATTTCAATATAGGGTTCAAATTAGGGGCAAACATCAGTCCAGGGTCAACCTTGGACTAACCCAACTCAATTGGTTCCAGCTTGCTACCTAAGGAGACCGAGTTGGTCCTTCGTCTTAGAATCCCTGGACCTTGCAATTGTGAGGATTAGTCCTCGGCCCTAAAACTTTGGGATTGGTCCGACTTGAATTAATTATGTATATATTATATATGTAATATATAATAAGTATAATGTATATCCTAAACCCTAGCACCTCTGCTTCTGTGCTTTTTATTCGATTCTGCCATGTAAATTAGAAACTAGAAACCCAGCCTTGATTTGATAAAAAATAAAAAAATAGAAACTCTCTTCACTCTCCTTGACCTCACTTGCCTTGCTTGTTGCTCCCCTCTTTCGCTTGCTTCACTACTCGCTTATGGCCTCTTCTTACTCACTTCATGAGTACAACTCAATTGGTGAAATCGCTCCTCTCTCTTGGCCCATTCTGTTGTTACTTTATCTTAGATTTATGTTTCATATATACTTGTGTTCATAATTTGGTTAGTCAATATCGCATTATTGGTGGATACATAATTTGAAAGAGAATGTTTGTTCTTTTAAGGATTATAAGAAATGATAAAAAAATAAATAATTGGTTGGTCTTGAGTTGATCCTACAACTAGACTAAACTCATATGGCCGGTTTAGTCCTCGGTCCCAAGCTCAACAGGGTTGATCTCTAATCCCAAAAATTAGAGACCAACATTGTACGGGTTGATTGCTAAGTTAGGTGTTGAACTGGCCCAACCCGGATTATGTTCACTCCTAATTCAAATTTAGAGATTCGTGAATGATATCTACATAAATAAATATATTTTATATAGGAAATAAAATATGTTCTTGATATTCACGTCTATATTTAGAAAATACCACAACGATGTTTTCTCAAGGGCCTTGACTGCTAAACAAAAATAAACAACACGTCTAATCCATCGTATTAAATTAGTCTTAATTAACTGCTTTAGGCAAGTGGGTGGCACATCAATTTTCTCAACCACTATATTTGTCTGCACCGTCCTTTTTCTATGTATTACTATAGAATTTGGCAGTTTCCTCTTACGTAGTTGCTGAGAAATTAAGAACCCCGGAAATAACTGTGCAGAAAAAGGTAACGCTTTTAGTTACTATTAATGGAATTTTGTTCAGTAAATTTAACAAGCAAATGTCGATTCTTAAGACATGCCCTATACATCAAGAAAGCACCTTTTTTTTTTTTTTTTTTTAATTGTTTGGGGATTTTGGGGGCGTTTTAGCCGGTACTGGGCATCCAACCCAGTAGATCTAATGCCTTGCGTAAACAGACGTCGGTAATATCGGCAATGGAATCAACACGCAACAACCTCTCTTTTTGGCTTTTAATATGCACAAAATTATTATTAGATATATTCGATGATTTAAAAAATTTAGTATATGCATATATTGATGTATCGCCTTTCAATAAAAAATCTAGATAAGTGCACCATCCATCATATCGCTAGTTCTTTTCCGTATGCATTAATTCAGATAATAGCACAACAGCTTGTGTATCGATTGCTGCATAATTTCAATGAGATCTCGCACGTTACCTAAAATTCACACATGAAGTAAACCAATAGAAATGAGAAGATCAGACCCAAAGCATACTTAAAACTTGGTCAACCCTCACCTCCAATAGCCAAGTCGCGGATTGATATTGGAAAACAAGTGAGGGTCATGTGTTGTTTCTTTCATACACGAAAGTTTTATCATCTCAACTGTTGAAAATTTGTCTTGAATTTGAGCCTAAATGAAACTTGACTCGATGTGTTGTGTGGACATTTGACCACATGAAAATGAAAAGAAAGAAAAGAGGGGTGCATTAAATGAAGATGGACAGATTTTCCCCACATAAGTTTATGTGTATGTTGTCGCCATCAAAATTTCGGGTGAACCATTTAGAGTTTGGCCAATAGATTACTAAACCTCAACTTAGCTTGGATTTTGCCAAACCATGCCAATTCACGACTTAGGTTTAAGTTCTTAACATGTCATTAATTTTTCAATTATGAGTCGCTACTAACCTATTTTTGGTAGGTCTAACCATGTAAAGTAATATTTTCCTAACATGTGAAGTGATCTATTTTCCTAACATGAAGTGAAGGGCACAAACCATCAATTTAACATTCAAGAAAAACAATGAATAAATTTCGGGACTTACCTTGTAGCAACGAAAGTATTTGGTTAATTCATAATTCACATCAAATGCCCTAGGGTTTTTATTAAGACGGTGTCACTCAATTTTTATGAATTTTCTCTTTTTTAATGAAATCTAATCTATATGCAATGCAATATAACCAAATGACCTAATTCCAATGATAGGCGATTTTCAGATAAATGGACCATGCATTTCATGAACCTAATTTCAGATGACGTGTGCATAATATTTTTTATTTTCTTAAAAAACATGCAATCTATCCTAGAGATGGAAACTAATTTATTCTAAGACATTTTTTGTATTTTTCATGAAATTCAAAATTAGGAAAAACGTGAAAATTATCTAGCTGTGCGTTTGTTTCACGGAATACATTTTCAGGGAAAAAGTTTTCCGCATTTTCTAGCATTTGGGTCGCTCATTAAAATGAGTCAACGGAAAACGTTTTCCTAACAAAGCTTAAATTCAGGAAAATGATTTCCTTTTTGAAAGGATTGGAAAACGTTTTCCGAATCTACCAAAGTTTAGATTTGATGCTTGGTTTACAAAAAATTATTCTTATAAAAATATATTTAAAGAAAATGAATTTGAATTTTTTATTTTTTAAATTAAAATTTGGAAAACATTTTAAAAATAAAAATAAAAATTCGAATTTGCTTATTTTTCTTTTTCTTTTCTTCCTTTTTCTTTTTGCTTCTTCTTCACCCGTCACTAGCCACAAGGACGGCCAATGAGCTCGGGTCTCACCAAATCGAGCGATCTCATGGCCTTCGATAACAAGGCTTGAGCTTGCCCAAGGTCGATGAGCCTTAAGCCTCACTAAATCGAGTGAGCTTGTGGCCTCCAATGATGAGGCTTAAGTCTTGTCGGATTGGGTGAGCTCGCAGCCTTAAGCGTCCAGCTGGGGAGCTTGGCGCCTCTAGTGACAGCTGGAGCTCACCCCTTGTAAGCCAACCAGGAAAAAAAATTCCTATGATGAAGTGTGAAATTATTTTTTAATAGGATCCAAATAATAGAAAATATTTTCAATTATACATCACCAAATAAAGGAAAACAAACTGTATTCTTGGAAAATGCTTTTTCGGAAAACATTTTCCTTTATCATTGAGTTTTTCGTGAAACAAACGTAAGATTCTATTTACTTTGTATTAGGAATTAGGTTAAGTTAAATCCTAATTTAAACTAAGATATTATCTTAACTTAGCAATTTATAACCTAAGATACAATCTATCTAAAAAAAAATCAATCTAAACTTAAAATGAAAGGTGCAATTTTATCCTTGTTGAAGAAAAATCCCTTGGAGTTTTGAAGTTGACAAAACAGCCTCGAGAGTTAAGGTCTGAAGAATCCAAGACTCAGTTGGTTAAGTCTGAAGATTTCAAGTCTCAAAGGTTTTCCGTCTTACAGACAGTCAAGACCCAAAGTTCGGTCTGAAGTTTTTCCGTCTGAAGACTATTAAGACCTAGTTTCTGTAGAAGACCTTTAAGACCCAAATCAAAGTCTCGAAGACAGGTTTGCGATTTTGACAGCTGGCAACAGTTACTCTTATGGCTAAGGAAAGTGAGATTTGGATTTTATATTTCCTAATCTTAACCATGGAGTATCTCTAGCTGTGATTGTGAACTTGGAAGATTTATTCTTCGGATTTTATCCGTCGAAGATCAAGTTTATTTTTGGAAGAATCTAATTTTGGGAACTCAAGATCCTAATTGTATGGGCGAACAGGATTGACGAGCTGCTGTCTACTTACATTTTCGACGACAAGGAGATTACTTAAATTGATTCAGTCAAACGGGTTGATTGGATGAATTCCTGGTAAGTGCCAACGGGTATGGAGGCACGGAAGCTATTTAAGGTGGATCGATGTTGCTCGGAAAAAGAGAGACTGTGTAGAAAAATCTCGATGTTAGAATCTTTGAAATCACTTGATCTCTAAAATCCTTCATGTTCATACTGTGTATCAAAGAGAGTGAGATATAGTGCAAAAACAGCAGGAAGCTGTAGGAGAGACTGTCTATTGAAGAAGTCTAGTTCGTGAATTGTAACATCTCTCAAATTGCTACATAGTGATTATAGCCAGTTGGCTGCCAGCGTGGAGAGTGGACGTAGGCTAGGAATAAGCCGAACCACTATAAACCTTGTGTCAATTCTCTCTTACCTATCTCATTTATTTTATAATTGCATGATCTATCTATTGTGATGCATTAGCTATATTAAATTGTCCTTTGATTAAAGATTCGAAAGAAAATTCCGCGATCACCTATTCACCCCCCTCTAGGTGGATTCACTAGCCAATATCAATCCTAATATGCAATGATGTACAAAGGATGCCCTAATTCTACATGATATATGCATGATGATTTTTTTTGTTTTTTTTTTTAATCAATTTCGAAATTAAGAATTGTCACATAATTACACGTGCAACTTGAGTTAAAAAACTAGCAACCTAAATTGATTGATGTTTTTATTTTTTTATTTTTAAAAATTTGAAATAAAATTCCTATTCTAAATATGCAAAAACCCTAAAACAAGAAATAAACCTAATCTAACTCACATTTTTAATAATTTTTTTTTCTTAGGAAAGAAAAATTAACTCAAACGACACAACGGCAAATCGAGCCAGATAAGATTGATATCCAAAAGTTGATGAACCATATCTCGCGCATGAGATCGGGTTGGCAATTTTTCAAGTGATTGCGAGTCGGATTTCGAGCAGGAAAATTGAACTATTAATCCCAAATTTCAGAGGCGATTTCATGTTGGGAATTTTAGTCATACATTAAAGAATAATTATATTAAAAAGAACAAATAAAGTAAAATAAAAATAATAAAAAATAACAAAAATAAAATAAGGTAAATAAGAAACTACCTAAATTGATTTTTTTCTTTGCTTTTCCTTTTCTAACGACTATTGGCAGCCATGGTGAGTCGCCCGGGGGAGGGGGTTGGGTCGCCGGTGTTCGAAGCTCCGGCAAGGATCAACGACCGTTGGATCAACGGTGACGGCGACCAGCAGCAAAGCAGACTAGTGGTGTGTACCCTCATGGCATCGGGTAGTAGCAGAAGGCGAAGACTGCAAGGGTGTCGGATCACGACTGTTGGGGTGAAGATCGACGGCTGAGTAGTGGCATTGGTGTGGTGGTGCGGGCAATAATGATGGTAGTGAACGATGGCAGCAGTGGAGGCAGAAGGGTCGTGGGCATGCATAAATGAATAAGGCAGAAGCAACATTGGGACGTTGAGTACGGATATCGCGGCAAGCTGCAACTGGTCACGGATGAGGGACGGCACCAGTGCTGTAGCAGTGATGGTGAAATCGCGATGGTGCGACAAGGATCAACGCGGCTTCGGTGGGCGTCAGCGAGGGGCCTAAGCCAGATCACAAGTAGAGCAGGGGTGTCGCTCGGGCAGCGATAGATTGGCCGTGGAGGAGCTTTGCGGTGCGGCGAGGTCGGAGGTGAGAGCGGCAGAGTGGTGGTTGAGCGCAGAGAGCTTATGGGTCACCGGCGGAGTAGTGACGGTCGGCGGCTGGCTGTCGGCATGGGTGGTGCTGGGCGCAGCGTTCGTGAAGGGAGGTCGGTAGCCATTGGCGTCGGGGGGTGGTTGTCGCGAGGAAGACGACGATGCAACGCTTTTTCTCCCTTCTTCTCTCTCTCTCTCTCTCTCTCTCTCTCTCTCTCACGTTGCCTCACTTGTCCTCTCTCTCTCCCTCACTGTAGATTGGTCACTTTTCTTCCTTCCTTTCTTTTTTTTATTCTCTTTTTCTCTCTTTGTCTTCTAAAACCAAAGAAGGCACCTCACTTTTTCTCAAAATTTTTTTCAAATTCCTTCATCCTTGTGTCCGTACACAAACAACACCTTTTATAAGGAAAAAATTTAGACCTTTGTGGCATATTTTATTTTCAATTTTGCCTATGCATAATCCCCTAAATATATCGTTGCACCTCGTGCAATATTCTCTTTTGTATTTTTCGAATATTCCATCCTGAAAATTTCATTTATGCTAAAAATATGTCCCTCGGTATATATTGCCTGCTCACCGTCGGTCCAATAAAATAAAACAAAAAAAGATAAATGTTTCTAAACTATATGTCGTGTGATTTTTTTTTTTTTTATGTAAAAATTAACCCATTTTTTATGTAAAAATTTAGGTGTCAACACATGTCTCCACATCCATTTTCCTTCTCCCTCATTAATGCATGCCCATGGATGCGCATGCATGCCCATAGAAGATTGTGAGCGTAGAATATCTCTTCCCTTCTTTTGGTCATTTTTTGTGCACTTCGTTTTTTTTTTTTTGTCAATAAATGCGGAAAGAGACAAGGGGAAGAAATGAGAGCTGAGAGCTCTTTGTGCATTAGAGTTAGAAGAAAAGAGACACCATCATGAAGAGAGAAAGAAATTGTGAAGAAGGCTTTCTCATACTGCCATAAATGATGAGAGACTTTTCTCATGGTATAAATAGAGGAGACCCATCGAGGTAGAAGGGCACCAAGTTCCTTTGTCGGTTGAGAGAGAGAGCTTTGAGTCTCTAAAAGAGGGTAGAGAGTTCTCCTAATGAGGGTTTATTCATTGTAATTACACCAGAGTGATTCGGCCAATTAAATCCTTGTGATTGGAATATGTGTAATTCATTGAGTGAGATTTCACTAAGAATTATGAGGAGTTAAATATTGTGTGAGTTATTGGATGTAATTAGAGTTAGGAAACATTGACAAAGAGTGTTTGATTACTCGAGTGATTGTAATCTCTATTGTATTAGTTGTTTCTATAATGAAATTTTGTACTACTCTCCTCGTAAGATGTAAGCTTTGATATTCGGACCGAACCATGTAATCTGGTGTTCGATTCCATTTTCTTTCTTTGACTATCATAACAATTGGTATCAGAATCAATATTGGCTAACTTGAAGCAAATTTATAATGGAAGAAGGAAAAATGATAATTGACCGATTTGAGGAGAAAGATTTTGCTTTCCAGAAGATGCATATTGAAAAGTATTTATACCAAAGAAATTTACACTTACTCTTATCTAGGAAGAAACCAAACTCAATGGAAGATGCCAAGTGGGAATTGCTGGATAGACAAGCGATGAGTGTTATTCAATTGAAGTTGGCTTGTAACATCGCATTTAAAATTGTTGTAGGAAAACATATTCCTGAAAAATCGAACCAATACTCAAACAATCAAATACCAAAAATGAACGTGGAAACATGCCCATAAAACACATAGCACCAATTGAAAAATATATCATGGAGACGGATATACTTTGTTTGCCACATATTAAGTACCATTGCAATCTTAGAGGAATTGTTTGAAGCCCTCTAGTTTCGTTCTTCAAGAAGGAGCAAACTATTTCAAAGGGAAGAAAATGGAGAAGCATATTTTCTTTCTAAAAACACTATGGTTAATGTTCTCTCTCTCTCTCTCTCTCTCTCTCTCTCTCCCCCCTCCTTTTATAATTTGCAGTTGTTTTCACTTATAAAATAACTGCCCCTTCCTCTTATGGGCCATTCTCTTATGGGTTGGGTTTGGCGGACAGGCTTGACTTGGCCCATCGAATAAAAAATCCATCATCTCTCACTTGAATATGATGGACTGAATAGAACTATTTATTTACCTATATGCAACATCCACACAGGTAAATAATCTGTGCAACCAGCATATTTCGAGAGTTCGTTACTATACATTTGCTAGGAATATATAACAAGTCATAAAGGACATCACATTTTTTAGTAGATATAGTATGTAGTATCTTAGATCGATTGATCATATTTATATCTCTCTTGATCTCTTTTTTTAACAATGTTATATTTTATTCACAATTATGATTATCCTAAAACAATTGTAATTAGTTAACCAGTGAATACAAAACTAGAATGTGATTCTCCAAACTCGATTTTCCTCTTTCCTTGAAACTCTCAATTTCAGTTTAACTTGTTTTTCTAGAAATGTCCCATTAGATCGAGTCAATTCATGATCATTAGCAATATTCTAAGATAGCAGACATTGAATAGAAATCTTGAAAATAAGTAAGAGTCATAAGGGCACTTAATTGAGGAACTCTTTTCCTCAAGAGTCTCACATGGTATAAAAGTTGAAATCAAAACTTTTGCCACTCTTATTGGTCATCTCATGCATACGTAGTATGAAAATATGTATTATGGGATTAACTCCATTTCCATAGAGCATGTGTCTATACTTTCAATACTATACAGATGATAGTTCAGACATACCTAATGTCTAGCTTGAGTTCATGTGTCTACTCTTTTGAAAAATCCATCCGAACTCACATTTGACATCAAAGATAGATGAAATAAAATATGTGGGTTATTTTACTTTTGGACATTGTAAATATTATGTCATCATCTTAACACTCAGTTAAGGCCACATATATATTTTAAGCTTGAATTCTTGATTATAACTTAGATAATAAATATAAAAACCGTCTCATTTCTATCCATCACATATTAAATACAGGTTATTACCCGTGTAAGTGGGCTAATCTCTTGTCTGTCCGACATACTTTCTCAATTTTATATGATGTACTAAGTATTAAGATGCATATACGTCAAACAAAGATTCATAAGAATTAATAATGAAATACAAATTCATTAAATGTGAACATTTAAGAGAAATTACAATATTTAGTACATTAGCCTCTACACAATTCTAGAGATTTTACATGATCACTGAACACATCTCTAGGTATTGACTCTGTCATTGGATTCGCTAGCATTCTATGCGTAGATATGTATTGTAAGTTCAAATCTTTTCATGCAATCATATTTTTGGCAAAATTATACTTGATATTTATATCTTTGGTCTTTTCATGATATTTTGGATCTTTGGTGTACGTTATTGTTGCTTGGCTATCATAGTTAACCGGCAATGAGTTTACAGCATTTTTAACAATATCTAAATGATCCAAAAAATTCTAAAGCCAAACACTTTATTGTATTATTGCTTATAATACCATGAACTCAGCTTCCATTGTAGACAAAGTTATACACGTTTGTTGCTTACTGCTCCAAGATATGACGTCATTATTAAGTAAGAAAACAAATCCAGAGGTAGATTTCCTTTAATTTAAATTTCCTCCTCAATCAACATATAAATAGCCTTCAAGTCGTGGATCCTTTTCTTGATAACTCAACATATAATCAGCATTTTTCTTCAAATACATTAGTTTTCTATTGATGGCTTTCCAATGTGCTTGACCTGGATTGCATTGGTATCTACTTACCATTTCAACTGCAAAACATATGTTAGGTCTTGTACACATCATAACGTATATTAGGCTTTCAACAGTACTAGCTTAAGGAACATGTTACATTTGTTCATTCTTTTGTGGAGTCTTTGGACACATTATATGACTCAATCCTTTACCTTTTGCAATAAGAGTATCTATGAGTTTAGAATTTTGCATATGAAATCATTCAAGAATCTTGCTTATATACATTTCTTGCGAAAGAGATAATGATTTCTTCAAACGATCTCTTGAAATCTTAACTCTTAGAATGCATGCAACATCACCCATATTTTTTATCTCAAAGTTGGAAGATAACTAATTCTTAATGTATTAACAAACTTCATATTGTTTCCGATAATCAATGTATCATCTACATATAATGATATAATCACAAATTGATTTTTGGATCTTTTGATACACACACAATGATCCTCATCAATCATTGTAAAATTATATGCCATTATAGCATTATTAAAACGTATATACCATTATCTCGATGACCGCTTAAGGTCATATATAGATCTCAAAAGTCGATATGCTTTTTATTCTTGGCAAATTAACAGGTTAATCTATATAAATTTTTTCTTCTAATTCTCCATTGAGAAAAGCAGTCTTTACATGCATTTGATGTACCTCAAGATCCATATTAGTTATTATTGCCAAAATAATTTGAATTAAGGTAAATCTCATTATAGAAGAAAACGTTTCTTCATAATCAATTCATTCCTATTGATTATATCCCTTTGCCACAGTACGAGCCTTATGTCTTTTTATTGAGCCATCAGCTTTATGCTTTATTTTGAGAACTTATTTGTTCCCAATGGCTCTTTTGGAAGTTCAACTAGTTCCTAAACATGGTTTGACTTCATTGACTTAATTTTCTCTTCTATTGCATGAAATGGGCTAGTGAATCAATCTAGAGGGGGGTGAATAGGTTGTTGCAGAATTCTTTTGGAATCTTTTGCAGTGGAATACGATGATATCAAAGATATATCAATAATAAATAGATCACGTATTCATAAAGTAAATAGAGTAGAGTAAGAGAGAATTGACATAAAGATTATAGTGGTTCGGCTTAGTCCAAGCCTACGTCCACTCTCCACGCGGCAGCCAACCGGGCTGTAATCACTATGTAGCAAATGAGAGCCGTTACAGTATACGGACTAGACTTCTTCAATAGACAGTCTCTCCTACAGCTTCCTGCTGCTTTCGCACTATATCTCTCTCTCTCTTCGATACACAATTTGAATATGAAATATTTTAGAGAACAAGTGATTTTGGAGATTCTAATATCGAGATTTTTCTACCCAGTCTCTCCTTGTTTCCAAGCAACGTCGATCCACCTTAAATAATCTTCGTGCCTTCATACCCGTTGGCACATTCCAAAAATTCATCCAATCAACCCGTTGGACTGAATCAATTTAAGTGATCTCCTTGTCGCCGAAAACATAAGTAGACAAGAGCTCGTCAATCGTTCGCCCATATAATCGGGATCTTGAGTTCCCAAAATTAGATTCTTCCAAGAATAAACTTGATCTTCAATGGATAAAATCCGGAGAGTAAATCTTCCAAGCTCTTGATCATACCCAGAGATATTCCATGGTTAAGATTAGGAAATACGAAATCCAATATCTTACTTTCCTTAGCCATAAGAACAACCTGTGGCCAGCCTGTAAAAGTCGCGAACTGTCTTCAGACTTAGATTTGGGTCTCGAGGGTCATTAGACTGAAACAGAGTCTTGAAGGTCTTCAGACGGAAACTGAGTCTTGACTGACTTCAGACGGAAAAACTTCAGATCGAACTTCTTGGTCTGACTGTCTTTGAAAACCTTTAGACCTTGAAAACTTCAGACGTAACCGACTGAGTCTTGGAGTCTCTAGACCGCATCTTGTTGAGGCTGTTTTGTCAACTTCAAAACTCCAAGGAATTTTTCTTCAACAATCTCCCCCTTTTTGATGGTGACAAAACCCTCGACATGATTTGCGAATTTAAAAACCTGCAAGGAAAAACTCATATATATTTTGAGGGTTATATATGCAAAAAAAGCAGTGTTAGTCCAATAACAATTATCCTCAAAATATAATAATCCTGCAATCAAATTCACAAGTTTAGATCCAAATCATCAAGTCAGCATAAGGTCAAAGAAGTTTAAACAACCCAATCGAAATCCAAAACGAAAACAGTCTAAAAAAAAACTCTCAAAGCTTTCTCAAAGCTTCAAAAACTTCAAAAACTTCAAATCTTCAAAACCTGCAACAAATCTGCGCAACTCTCCCCTTTTTGTCCCATCAAAGAGGTAGAGTGAATGTGATAAAGTTTTGAAAATATTTAGGGGCCTACAGGGAAACGAACAAGTTGAAACTTGCTAAGCTCTTGAACTGACTTCTCGAGTTTGGCAAGGTTTTCCTTCACTGAAGCTAATTCTGCACTGGTCTGATTCGATTCCATTTGTGCTCTCAGTGCATTGATCTGTTCTTGCATGTTCAATGAAGTACTCAGCAGCGCCCTTTTCAAATCTCTCATCTCGAAGTCCATCCCAAAAACCTGCCTTTTTAAGTCCAACATGACATCCAACAGCTGTGTGAATGCTGTGGAATTGGCATTGCTTCCACTTGGACCAGCAGAATGAGTTTGAAAACTAGGAGCTTCCCTTTCAGCCCTTTCCTTCTTAGCAGGTGAGGATTCTTCATGCTCTGGGAAGTGTGATGCATAAACCTCCTTAGGGTCAGCACCAGACCTACTCACATCACTAAAATGTAGTGGCGATATCGTTCCTTGTTCTGCAACAACTCCCCCTGAATGAATGCCAGTGGGTGGAGTAGAAAATTCATCGCCAACATCCATATCAGCACGTGGATGTTTCTCGGTCTCTTCCCCAGCAAAAGATGGCTCAAATGCAGCAACCATATCCTCCTGCATTTTGCTTTCTTCCTCAGCCTTCCTTCTTCTTTCTTCTTCTTCAGCTTTCCTCTGTCTCTCTTCTTCTCTTCTCTTCTCTGTTCTTCTACTCTTCTTCTCTCCTCTTCTCTTCTTCTTTCTTCTTCTCTTTTTCTCTCCTCTTCTTCTCTTCTTTTCTTTTCCTCTTCTCTTTTCTTCCTTTCCTCTTCTCTTCTCTTCCTTTCCTCTTCTCTTTGCTTCCTTTCCTCTTCTCTTCTCTTTTCTTTTTCTTCCTTCTCTTTCCTCTGTTTCTCTGCTTCCTTCTCCTCAGCTTCTTTTCTCCTTCTCTCTTCAGCCTCTATTCTCAAAACAACAGGGCTCCTCATCCTAGAGAGAGTGGACAAGGTCATCGCATCTTCTTCATCCTCATCGTCTTGCAGGATGATTCTTCTTCTTTTCTTTTCAGCCATGGGCTCTTTGCCCTTCCTTTTCGATGAAGCAGTGGGGATCTCCCTTGAAGGTGTTTCCCTCCTCAACTTTTCTAGTGCTGCAGTCAGTTCTGGAAATTTCATCTTCATCACCATTTTTCTCACCAACAAGCATCAAATTCAACTTAGTTAGGCATAAAGATGCAGGAACTTGAATATCAAAATGCCTAATTAATTTGGTGATGATTGATGAATAAGGCAGCTGGCCCTTATCCTTTACCACGAGTTCTATACATATGAAAAAGAATGACATGTGGAAGTGAGAAAGGTACGCCTAGTTGATGGCAAACATCGGCTTTGCCTCTGTTTTGGAAACATAAGTCTTCGAGGTCATTTTTGGCCGGATGCAGTTGATGACAACTTTATGCAACAAAACATTGGTGGCATTCATCCTAGTGTAGGATATCTTGCCTTCAACAGTTCTGTCTCGTACAATATCCCGGGTTGCATAAGCTGTTGAGACTTTGATTGGCTGAAAACTCCTTCTTTCCACACCAATAATGTCAGCCAGCAAGTCAACATCAACAACATAATCTTTGTCCATGAAAGAAAAGGACAAATGATTTGCATCCAAAAAGGATAGATTCGAGTAAAAGTAAGCTGTCAATTCAGAGTGAGCCACAGTCATATCCGTGCAGAAATTCTCCAGCTGCAACCTAGCAAACTTCCTCTTAGATTAATCCTTATCGAATCTAGGAAGTCAAAATCCACACTCCTTGGATTGACCACACCCCTCTTTAACAGCTTCGCATAAACTCGTTCATGCTCCCTCGACCGAAATAAGCTCCCCGGAGGACAAACAGTATTAGCAGCCACACCAAAATGAGGTTCAAAATGAGATAAAAGTCTCTCATCATCATCTAAAGTCTCAGCTGGAGCATTCTCAAGAGGATTACTCGAGATATTTTCCAGCGTCCTCTGTGCAGTACCTTCACCAACAACCTTCAGATTTTCCATTTCCATCAAAAACGCATACTCACTCCTAAGCCCTCCTTCCTTCAGATATTCCTCGATTGTCTTAAGGCTAACCTTTCCATCCTTCAGCCTTTTATAGAGATCGTAAGCCACATTAGGTTTGAGAGTTCTTACCGGTTCTGCTTCGGTAACAACTTCCTCAGAATGTTGACTCTCTGCTTCTCGTTGAGGTGAATCTTCTTCCGTTAGGTCCACCCTTGTAGGACCCTCTTACTGTCTTTGTGGTCCCCTGCTGGCGATCCTGGAGGACTTGTGAGACGACATTCTTGGAGAGCAAGAAAAGTTTCAACTTGAACGTGAGGAAAAATGGAAACTTTGTGGCGAAAAAGAGATGAAACGAAAACGGCAAAAGGAAATTTTTAGGGTTTTGAGAGTGAAAGAGTATGAGGATGAATCGCAAAGGAGTAGCTGAGAGTAAAAGTGACGGTTCGAGAGTATAAATAGTGAGAGAGAAATCACTGGAATACGAATTGTCGCCAAAAAGTAAAGGTAAAGAACTGCCAACAATAAACCGTAAAAAGAAAACTGCCCTTTTTGAAAATATAAACTGCCATTGATGCGTGTCAGAAAAAGAGCAAAAAGAGATTTTGAAATACCGAAAAGTGATTACCAAAAATATGTTAAAGAGAGAATACGAGAAAAAAATTTGTAAAGAGATTAAAAATACGAGTCGACGGATGTTCGGACTTTACCTTTGAATCTGAACCCTTTTCAGACTTTACCTTTGCGTCTGAGCATAATCAGACTTTACATAGAGTCTGAAACACTTTCAGACCTTGCTTTGAGTCTGAGCCGTCTTCAGACCTAGCGTTGAGTCTGAAACACCTCCAGACTTAGCGATAAGTCTGAACCACCTTCAAACTTTAATCTTGAGTCTGATTTTCTTCAAAATTCACAATACCTAGTTTTGAACAAATTGATTCAAAGTGAGCCTTCTCCAGCGGTTTTGTGAATATATCTGCCAATTGATTCTTTGAATCTACATGCTGAATCACAACATCTCCATTTTGAACATGATCTCGAATGAAATGATGCTTGATTTCAATGTGCTTTGCTCTTGAATGAAGTATTGGATTCTTTGTGAGATTGATTGCGCTTGTGTTGTCACATTTGATTTCAGTATGAGTTTCATCCACTCCAAAGTCTTTCAATTGCTGTTGCATCCAAAGAATTTGAGAGCAGCAACTTCCAAGAGCAATGTACTCTGCTTCAGCGGTTGAAAGAGCCACGGTACCCTGTTTTCTTGAGAACCAAGACACCATCTTGTTTCCCAATAATTGACAAGTACCTGTAGTGCTTTTTCCGATTATACTTCTGTATAGCTTTTGGTCTACACTCTTCCCTTGTTCGTCTTTATCCAACTTTGATGAGCTTGACATAGGAGTCTATGTTTTCTTGCAATTCTCCATTCCAAACTTCTTGATAATGTCTTTTGCATACTTCTCTTGATGGATGAAAGTTCCTTCACTTGATTGTTTGACTTGAAGTCCCAAAAAGAAATTTAGTTCTCCCATCATGCTCATCTCAAATTCGTTTTGCATACACTTTGAAAAATTCTTGCAAAGTTTCTCATTAGAAGAACAAAAAATAATGTCATCAACATAAATTTGAACAAGTATGAAATCTTTGCCTTCTCTTTTTATAAATAGGGTAGTATCTACTTTACCTTTAGAGAAGCCATTTTGAATTAAAAAGTTGCTTAACCTTTCATACCATGCTCGGGGTGCTTGTTTTAAACCATGTAAGGCTTTCTTCAGCTTGAAAACAAGGTTTGGTCTTTTAGGATCTTCAAATCCTGGTGGTTGTTCCACATAGACTTCTTCTTGGATGACTCCACTTAGAAATGCACTTTTCACATCCATTTGGAATAACCTGAAATTTTTAAAACAAGCAAAAGCAAGAAGTAATCTTATAGCTTCTAACCTTGCCACAGGAGCATAAGTTTCGTCATAGTCGATGCCTTCTTCTTGTGTGTAGCCTTTTGCTACAAGTCTTGCTTTGTTCCTTACCACTTTTCCTTGTTGATCAAGCTTGTTCCCGAAAACCCATTTGGTGCCAATGATTGATTTTTCTTTTGGTTTAGGAACTAGCTCCCAAACGTTGTTGATTTTGAATTGATTTAGTTCTTCTTGCATTGCTTCGATCCAGCTTTCATCTTTCAATGCATCTTCTATATTTTTTGGTTCGATCTCATAAATTAGTGCAAGAGCACTAGAAGCTTCTCGTCTTTTAAACCTTGTACGAACTCTTTCATCAATATTGCCAATGATGAGGTCTGGGGGTTGACTTGACTTTTGCTTCTAGTTTGCAGTTGGTTTGTCAGTTTGGTGAAGCTCTTCTTCAGTTGGAATTTCTGAATTTGTTTGAGACTCAGTGTCTGAGGCTTGATTTTCTTCATGAGAATTTGTAGACACTTGGCCAGACTCAAAATCTTCAGGTTGAGTCTGATTTTGTAATGAGTCTTCAAACTTCACATTCATGGATTCTTCCACAGTTTGTGTGCGTTTGTTGAATACTCTAAAAGCTTTGAGCAGTTCATAAGGTGTCTTTTCCAATATAGGTCTTAGAAAAACTCTATTTATAATGTAACAAGCAGTGAAAGTAGCTTCAGCCCAAAAATGAGGTGAAATATTACTTTCGATTAACAGAGTTCTTGCCATTTCTTCCAAAGAACAATTTTTCCTTTCTACAACTCCATTTTGTTGTGGAGTGTATGGGGATGAAAAATTATATTGAATACCATTGTCATCACAAAGTATTTAGCAAAATCATGATTTTCAAATTCTCCACCATGGTCGTTTTAATACTTGAAATCGCATATCCTTTTTCAATTTGAATTTTCTTTGCAAACTTAGTAAAATGAATCAATGCATCAGATTTATTTGCAAGAAAGAAAACCCATGTAAAACGAGAATAATCATCAACTATAACCAAGCAATATCTTTTACCTCCAATACTTTGGACTCTTGTTGGTCCGAATAAATCCATGTGTAATAGTTGCAAAACATGATTAGTAGATACTTGATTTATAGATTTATAGGAATTTCTAACCTGTTTTCCAAGTACATAGGGAGTGCATAATTCATGCTTTTGATACTTGAGGTTAGGAAGTCCTCGAACAAGCTTTTTGGATGATACTTTTGCGATTTGCTTAAGGTTGACATGTCCAAGCTTCCTATGCCAGAGAATGACTTCGTCTTGAATCGATATTAAGCATTGAGGATTGTCAAACCTTATATCTAGCAAATAGATATTCCCATGTCTTCGACCAGTAAAGGATTGTGAAAGATCCTTACTTGATCCAGAACATGTATCTTCTTGAAAATTGATTTTGTATCCAGAATTGCATAATTGACTAATACTCAATAGATTGTAGTTCAATCCCTCAACAAGAGAGACGTTGTTGATTGTTAGATTTCCAATCATCATAGTTCCTTGACTAACAATCTTTCCCTTGTTGTTACCACCAAAAGAGATATTTCCTCCTTTTTATATGAGAGAATTTTGTAAAACAACTTGAGTCTCTGTCATGTGTCTTGAACATCCACTTTGTCCAAATACCACTTGACTTTCTTCTTAAAGGTAACCGCAATTAAAAGAAAGATTCATGTCTTCTTTGGTAACCAGATCTTCTTGGGTCCATCTACAGTCTTTGCCCAGCTCTTCTTAATAGGTCTCCAAACTTTGGGACATTCCTTTTCAAAATGATCTATACTTTTACAATTTGAACAAGTAAGAGCATTTCTACCAACAGCTTTACAAAAACCTTTTGAAAATGATTTTTATAAAAGTTTTTGTTGGCCTATTTCTAATTCTTTCCTTTACCTTTGGGAAATTGATTAAAGGAACGGTTTCTTATGTCATTCCTAGACCGGATTTATTAAAGTAAGGTCTTTGGATAGAAAGAATCTTATCCAACTTTTCAGAACCTATTGAAAATTTCTTTGAGATTTTCAATAAGTCTTCTTTCAAGCAATCATTTTCTTTTGAAAGCTCATTCTCATTTTCTTTCGAAATAGCAATAGACTTGTCTAGACTTTCAACTTTTTCAAGTAAGATTTTTCTTGTTGTTTCATTTTGGAATTCTCCCTTTTAGTTCAGAAATCCTTTTAAGAGAGCCTTTAAGACTAAGACAAAGTTCATCAATTTATTTTGATACTTTGACAGGAATTTTTAAATTTCTAACCTTGGTACCGCTGTTTGAGTCTGAGTCTGAATCTGAGTCTTTGTCAGAGTCAGAGTCTTGGTCTAAGTCTGAGTTTGCCATAAGACATATGTTTGCATATTCTTCATCACTCTCCTCACATTCAGTGTCACTCCACGTCTCAGCTTTGAGTGCTTTTTTAAACTTTTCAGGTTTCCCTTTCTTTTTCTTCAACAAGGGACAGTTGGGTCTGATGTGTCCATTTTTCTTGCATTCAAAGCAAACAACTTCTTTGCTGGTATCTTCTTCTTCATTCGATCTCCTTTGAAATCTTTGATTGTTCTGTTTCTTTCCATTGAACCTTCTACCTTTTCTATTCAACCTTCTGAATTTTCTAATCAGAAGTGCCAATTCTTCATCATCCAAGTCTTCTTCTGAATCGTAGCATCGAATCACCATTAGATTTTAAAGCAATTGACTTCTTACCTTTTGTGTCAAATTCCTCATTGAATTGCTCGACTTCATAGGATTGAAGTGTGCCGACCAATTCATCTACCGAAAGAGGCATGATCCTTTGTGTTTCTCTTATAAATGTTTTGACGTGATTCCAATCTTTGGAGAGCCTCTCAACAATTTATTGACCTTCATGGGTCCCGAGATTGGCTGTCCTTGGTATGCCAAGCCGTTTACAATTTCTGTAAATCGATTGAACATATCCGTGATAGTTTCTCCCGGCTTCATTTTGAAGGCTTCATATTGACCAAGAAGGATATTGATCTTGGTTTCTTTGACTCGATCTGTTTCTTCATAGGTGACATGTAATCTGTCCCAAACTTCTTTGGCGTTTCACAAGATGAAATTCTATTATATTCAAAAGTAGCGAGATAATGCACAATATAGAGAATAAATAGCCTTTGCGTCAATAGCATGTCTCTTAGAAATTTCTGCTTGTGGTAATCCCGCTCCATCAGCCTATTTCTTTTCCCGAGTTTGATGTGGCTTTAGGAATAATTCCGTTCTCCACTACATCCCACTCCATAGGATCCTTGGATCTTAGGAATGCCTTCATCTTGTTTTTCCATACGTTGTAATCCTTGCCATCGAAGTAGGGAGGTCTGGTATTGCTTTGACCTTCAATTAACCCTGGAGCCAAAACATTAGCCATAGATCTTTAGCTTCAGAAGTAATAACACTTCTAATAAATAAGCAACCTACTCTGATACCAATTGAAATGGGCAAGTGAATCAACCTAGAGAGGGGTGAATAGGTTGTTGCGGAATTCTTTTGGAATCTTTTGCAGTGGAATACGATGATATCAAAGATATATCAATAATAAATAGATCACGTATTCATAAAGTAAATAGAGTAGGGTAAGAGAGAATTGACATAAAGATTATAGTGGTTCGGCTTAGTCCAAGCCTACGTCCACTCTCCACGCTGGTAGCCAACTGGCTGTAATCACTATGTAGCAAATGAGAGCTGTTACAGTATACGGACTAGACTTCTTCAATAGACAGTCTCTCCTACAGCTTCCTGCTACTTTAGCACTATAACTCACTCTCTTCGATACACAATTTGAATATGAAAGATTTTAGAGAACAAGTGATTTTGGAGATTCTAATATCGAGATTTTTCTACCCAGTCTCTCATTGTTTCCAAGCAACGTCAATCCACCTTAAATAACCTCCGTGCCTTCATACTCGTTGGCACATTCCAAAAATTCATCCAATCAACCCGTTGGACTGAATCAATTTAAGTGATCTCCTTGTTGTTGAAAACGTAAGTAGACAGTAGCTCATCAATCCTGTTCGCCCATACAATCAGGATCTTGAGTTCCCAAAATTAGATTCTTCCAAGAATAAACTTGATCTTCAACGAATAAAATCCGAAGAGTAAATCTTCCAAGCTCTTGATCACAGCCAGAGATATTCCATGGTTAAGATTAGGAAATACAAAATCCAATATCTTACTTTCCTTAGCCATAAGAACAACCCGTGGCCAGCCTGTAAAAGTCGCGAACTGTCTTCAGACTTAGATTTGGGTCTCGAGGGTCATCGATCGAAACCGAGTCTTGAAGGTCTTCGACGGGCGAGTCTTGACCGACTTCGAGACGGAAAAACTTCAGACCGAACTTCGGGTCTGACTGTCTTTGAAAACCTTTAGACCTTGAAAACTTCAGACGTAACCGACTGAGTCTTGGAGTCTCTAGATCATACTATTGAGGCTGTTTTGTCAACTTCAAAACTCCAAGGGATTTTTCTTCAACAATCTCCCCCTTTTTGAGGGTTTTGTAACCCTAAAAAAGGGGGAGATTGTTGATTGGATGAATTTTTGGAATATGGCAACGGGTATGAAAGCACGGAGGCTATTTAAGGTGGATCGATGTTGCTTGGAAATAAGGAGAGACTGGGTAGAAAAATCTCGATATTAGAATCTCCAAAATCACTTGTTCTCTAAAATCTTTCATATTCAAATTGTGTATCGAAGAGAGTGAGATATAGTGCGAAAGTAAAGAGGAAGCTGTAGGAGAGACTGTTTATTGAAGAAGTCTAGTCCGTACACTGTAATGACTCTCGTTTGCTACATAGTGATTACGGCCCGGTTGGCTGCCAACGTGGAGAGTGGACGTAGGCTTGGATTAAGCCGAACCACTATAATCCTTGTGTCAATTCTCTCTTACTCTACTCTATTTACTTTATGAATACGTGATCTACTTATTATTGATATATCTTTGATATCAACGTATTCCACCGTAAAAGATTCCAAAAGAATTCCGCAACAACCTATTCACCCCCCTCTAGGTTGATTCACTAGCCCATTTCATAACCAATACTAACACATACACTAAATTCCGACGAATCTTCAAAGCACATAATATATCATGTAGGAACAAAGTATGTCCACCAGCATATTTAATTAGCAGGTGTCAATCTCTTTTACTTTACTTTTAGAGTTGCTTTGTACATAAATCCATTCGTTTTCAATCGGTACTTGTCGGAATTCCACAAATGATTCTCTATTCTTCGCTACATGGTTTGTTACTCTCGAATTTACACTTCACAAATGATTAGATTCAATTAAGAATACAGATTTAATACACAAGCAAAGTTCTCAAGAGTACAAGGGGTGTTTACCTTCTTTGGCTCACGACAGTCCGAGCATAGTGACATTTCTTGTCACAATTATAACACTTTACCATTGACAACTTCTTTGTTTGAGGACACTTTCCTCTTTCATGCTGGTCAACTTTTAGTCTCTTTCCCAAAAAACTTACTCCGTTGCCTTTTCACCTTTTGAACAAATCAGGATGTTTGCACTTGGAGCTCGAAACCCCTTATGAGTTATAACAAGCATAACAAATGTCAGCTTGCGGCTTAGCTGCTTGGAGTTGGTCCTTTTCTAGCTCAAGATGGCGCACTGCATCCTCAAAGGTTTTAATGTTCTCGTTATGTATCGGGTGCACCTTCATATGCTCCTAATTTTGAGGCAAGGAACGGATCACTACTTGCACTTGCTGCTTGTTAGTCAGGACATAGCCAACATCTTTCAGCTCAATAATCATGTTTGACATTCTTCTCATGTGTTGTTTCATGGTTTGATCATGAGACTTCTTGTAAGAGTTAAACCTTATAGTGAGCTGCTTTAATTTGGTCACCGATATATGACCAAATCTTGTTGCCAATACTTCCCACATTTTTTTTTTAGCATTCTCAAAACTCTTGAACTCTCGCATGACATTATTCTCAATGCTACTCAACAACGTAATGCAATCAAGGGAGTTATTTCTCTTCCATGCAACAAATGCATTCTTATCTCTTTTATATTGTGTAGTGTTCCCATCTTTAGGTTCTTCCATAATCAAGTTAAGAGCTTCTAGTACTTCTTGCTCTTCTAGTACATATTGGATTTTCATGTATCATATTTCATAATTATCGCTGTTAAGCTTCGTACCTTTGTTCAATTTAGTGACTATGCTCTTAGTTACTAAAGCCATTTGATCTAAACATATCAGACACATATGCACGAGTTATTAATGCCTATCATTTATGCATCTATTTTGCATAAACTCGTTATATTAATGAATAATTTCAAATAAAGTTTTAGAATCAAAATGTCACTATGTTTTCAATCATCATTAAAAATCCTACCTTGAAATTATCATTAATATAATCTTATATGATGCAAAATAAGTTCTTTGAAGCTACATAAACTTCTATGTACTACCTACAACAATTAATACTAACAAAAGCAATTGACATTGAACATCCATTAACGATAGAATAAAAATATTTCCAAATAACGTAATCAACACATCAATTGCTACAACGACATTAACATGATAGAAATGATCTACATAAGATATTCATAAAACATACCAAGTAAACACCACTAGAAACAGCTAACGCCAAGTCAACCTATGAACAATGGAATTTTTTTTTTTTTTTTTTTAATTTCTCATAAATTTCCTTTGAAAGTTCTTTAGGCACATTCAGTAACCACAAAAAATAGATGGAAATCCCTTAGGATTTCTCCCTCGCACATTCATCCCCCGCTGGATTGAACTTATTCCTTGGGTCGAAGTTTTTGTGGCTTTAATCCTATAATATTTCTTCAAAGAAGCCATTACAATCTTCTTATAATCAGGAACCACGTTGGCTCCCATAGGTGACTCAACACTCATTGCCATTCAGATGAAATAGTGTTAATGAAGAATCGCACCATCTCAAAGGCTGGCATAGGATAACCCTTCCAAATGACTTATTGTATCTTCTTACTGACCTTGAGAACATAATCAATTATGTCATCACTTTCCCATCGATAATTAGTCAACTTAGCTATTATCCTTACAAGTCTCGTCTTTTGTCTTTCTAATTGTGCATGGATAGGTATATGCATATGAAGAGAAGGCATTGTTCCTGCAACAAATGCATAACATAACTAAGTATCTTCTTATTGATTCATGTTTTGGAATGTTCCCATTTGTCTCTTTAGATGGAACATCATTTAGTATCTTGTTTAGTTATACTAAAAAGTTCAAAGTTTGAGAGTAATTCTCAATCTGTAATGAAATGGATTAGAGAGGTCTTAAGCACGAAAAAGCAAGTTGGTGGACTCTCTTGCACACTCCATGGATTTGGAAGCATTTGTAGCTGCAAAATATAAGCACCAAGACCAAGTCCAAGCCTTTAAGGTCCTAAATCACTTGCTGCGTGCAATGAGAATGTCAGTTGAAAAATAGTAATCAGATGGAAGCCTCATGAAAATTGAGTAAAATTTCAGCTGATGCTGCATCACTTTCGGAGTGAAAAATCTGTTGGAATTTCCTTGCTCTTCATGTTTATGAGGGAAACTTTGTACCTCTTGGTATTATAAGTAGAAATCTTGCGGTGGACACAATTATGGGTGAAGCAAGGGTGCTATATTGTGGCATCAAAGTGGTGGGAGGAAACTGGAATGGGCCAAAATGGGTAATAAGTGGTGCCTAGCAACCTATAAGTGGATTACTTGGCCATGGCAATGTTTCTCCAGAAATGGTCATTTTGGATGAGCTGAGAGGAGAGCTGCTGACCCCAGGGGTTGGGTGCGTGGTTGATCGATTGGTTTGGATGTAATAGATTTTGTTTCGTGTTCAAATCACGATGTTTCCACTCTGAGTAACTTAGGGGTCATGCTCCCACCCTGTGGGTGGTCTTATATGAATGAACGTGGATCCGGCCGTTTGTGTGCGTTTATAAGGGTCAGTCACACTGAAAGGTTTGGATTTCCCATGTTATTTAAAAGGAAAAAAAAAATAAAAATGAGTGGAGAGCTAATGAATGACGTAAAACGTGTTTACCAATAAGAATGTAGACTTGGTGGCTGTACGCGTGGGTCTTTTCTGGAAAAGAATCATTTCATTCAGTAGAATCGGAGGGAGTTAGTTTACAGGGTGGGCATGTGGAATATAATGAATTGAAGTTCTAATAACTTCCTAGGTCCTACTTGTGGTGAAGAATTAAAATAGAACTTAGAAGGTGATAATCATTATTTGTTTGGTTGGCCTATAAACTCTGGAATTGTAAGGACTTTTTGGTGTAGACATATTTTCATTGTTTTTACTGAATGTTGTACCATATCTCAGTCAAAATGCACTGCAAACCACATTTTTAACAGCATACCTATGCTCAAGTGATTGTCGGTAAATTTCGAGCTCTCACAGGTCGAAAGGTGGTGGAGCGTCCTACTTCCGAAGGTTTCTTCTCTTCTTTATGCAAATGGTGGCCCTATAATAATGGTGTAGGTATAATATAAAATAGTGTTTTGTTTATTTTTGCTAACTACTATGTTATGTTTCTTCTTAGGAAATGGGAGATTGCCAATGTTGGAGAGACTAGAATTGCTTCTTGGCTTAGAATTTGGGGCATTTACTTATTCTGAAAAGAAGTAGAAGGGATTTTGTATTTTACTTTTAGCTGAGGAGAACATTTTTTCTTTTTGTTTGAAGAGTTACTTATAATGACTGTCTTAGGGTCGCATTGTCCTTCCGCCATCAGTAGATTCATTAAGATAGCTAAACTTACTTCTTTTTTGTCCTTGCGTATGCCTGTCTGCATGACTCATCGTGAGGATCAGGCCCAGGGGGAAACTCCCTCTTAGGTAATTATCCCCCGGCGGTTTATCATTACCTCATTTTACGTTTGGGGTTGATTCCGATAAACAGGACAATTTAAAGACTTGTCCAGGTCCGAGCAGTTCTGATGCATTTCAAAATTTCTTTGAACTTGAAAGGCTGTACTATATGTTTTCACTGTTCTGCTTATTTGATTATGAACATCATGGCTGGATCTTGTAGGCATGATATTTTTCTAATTTTCCATTGTACTTTTCATGCTTTGGAGCATTATGTGGTTTATGAGAGAAATTTGTGTTGAATTTGTTGTCAAGAATGTCTGGTCTGAAGATGTTAGACCCATGTAGTCTCAGGACTATACTTACTTTTGAAGAATTTTGGCTTTTCATATATAATCACTCCTCTTCTTATAGGCGGGGTATTGACTCGGTAGTAAATGATTGTTTCGACAGATTGAAAATGAATATGGCTCATATGGAGACGATAAAATTTATTTTCGTCACCTTGCAAAATTGGCTCGAGGATACCCAGGCGATGAAGTAATCCTGTAAGAAGTTCTATATTTGGCAAATTCAATTCCACTGTAGGATTAGATGTATGCTCAACCCCATTATTTTGACAAAGTGATAGGAATTGTGGATGTGTCTGTGAAGAAGTCTAGTTTTTCTTATACCGCCTAAAACTCGCGTCTTGCGTTCATGGAACATGGAAGTACTTAAGAATGACGCTAGGCATGACATTGTTTTATTCTCCGATCTTCCGGCATTCTTATTCTCATGCCGCGGGCACACTACAGACGGAGGTTCTAAGGAAACTCTTCAGAAAGGAACAGTTGGAGGAGAAGATGTTTTCTCAGGTGAATACATCGTTAACGTGTGTTTCATGGATTTAGAGAGGCATTCGACTTCACAGTTTTGTATAGTTTTCTTGTGTTCATTGCCTCTAGGATATGTTTATCAATAGTTGTTCGCATTGATGCTCCCTGGCATTTGAGCTACTATTCAGTTTCTGTCCTACATATCTATTTGAGCAACTGTTTAAATCTAAGTACCATACAATCTTCTCACCTCAATTTTCTGATATTAGTTGTGGATTTTGACATTGGTGCTGTGACATCCTGATTTTCGAGTCTGATTTTGATGAGATGAAATAAGCTTTTCATCAACGTGCCTATAGCCTTTTTCTTTAAGTTGGCCACTCATAAGTTAACTAACCTATTGGGTGAAGCCGTTAAGGAATCTAAATGCAATAACCTTGAAAATTCGACTCGAAATCGACTGCTTGACCGTGTTAATCTACAAGGGTCATTATGGCATGGTGAAAATCGGTCAGAGATCGGAGATATGTCGATTCAACAGAGGTATGTGATTAAGTGTGGGTGATTCCACTTAATTTCAAAATTCTCATTAAACAACACTAGACCAATTTTTTCCGTATTTTCGTACCCTGTATCCGTATTTGGAATATCGAGATTTTCACGATAACCGATAGTCATCAATGTGTCAAAGATGTACGTTGTGGCTCGAAAATAATTGACCGTAGGTCAGTTGCATTAAAAATTTCTAAAAGCTACCTAATAGATTAGGATGCGCTAAAATCATGTCAGATTGAAATTAACCGCGAAATTGAACTCAATTTTAGAAATTGAAAGTTTTGTTGTGTTACGATTAATTTTAGGAACGTCTACTCATCCTCCGAAGATTTTTCGGAGATTAGGGATTTTTACGGAAAAATAGCATAAATTCGGACGGGCTAAATTAAAGGAAATTTGATCTTCTAAGTCGAGCCTTTGAGTGTTGGGGACTTGCAGAAAATTGTGCGGGATTTTTCTTCGTCGAAATCGGACATCGATTTGGAGAAATCAAGGATGAAATTGAAGTCTAAAATTAGTGAAATTCGGAGCTATGATTTGAGGGCTGAATTTTGGCATCAATTTGAGCAATTATGGAAAGTCAAGGCTAGAAAGAATTAGGGGGGACAAGCTTTTAATGGGATGGATAAAATTCTTGACTTTGGCCCCCAACCGTGACTTCCCCATCATGTTTGACCGTCGCCTGTCCCTCCTTTGGGCTTCTTCTTCTCCTCTCTCTCTCTCTCTCGATATCTCTCTGCTCTGCCCTTATTTCATTTTCCTTTGCAATCTCATTTCTCTCATTATTCTCTGCAACCGAAGTTGCCCATTAGCACGCCCATTTCCCTATCGATTTCTCTCTGCCACGTCCGAGTTTCCTCCAAGCTCAGTCAACCGAAGAAGCGTTCCCCCAGCCGTGTTGACTCCTCCTGCCAAGCAAGCCCACGCGTCTTCAAGCTCCATCGCCTGCCACCTTACGTTGTCCCCCATTCAACCGAAACAGCCCAGCTTACTTCCAGGCGTCCCCATCTGAGTCAACAAGTAAACAAATTCCCCAGCAAAGTTGACTCCACGCGTTTCTCACTCCCCCATCGATCTTCACTCCACGTGGCCAGGGATCCAGCTGCCATCTCCGTCCGTCTCTTCGTCAACCGAAGCAAGCAGCAACCCAGCGAGTTTCACGTCCCAGCCGCAGCAAGCCCAGTTCGGTTTTTCAGCGGCCCAGCCCACTCGGAGCAAGCTCCGCCCATGAGCTTCAGTCCCTCGGGCCCTTGCTACTTCTCTCACCCAGCCCAGCTCACGCAAGCAGCCCACTTCCAGCATTTGAGCCCATCTCCATCCAGTCCAGCTCAGCCCCCAAATCAGTGGAGTTCAGCCCAGCGAAATTTTTGGCCCAGCAGCCTAACTCAGCCCAGTTCAATTTTCAGCCCAACCTTGGTTCAATTCACTTGAAGCCCAAGAAGCAGGCCCAAGCCCAAACCAAGCCCAACTTTTTACTGTGGGCTTGCAAGGCCTCTCCTCCGAACATCTCTTCTGGCTTTGTTTGTGGACACGAGAAATATGGCAGAACTATTATATCGACCTAGATGTTTCCCCAACTTCTATAACAAGAACAGACCGATGGGTAAGTGAATACCTTCGGTCTGGCATCTCGGCAAGCCAAAAAGCGACTTTCGTGACCACTCTTTGGCTAATCTGGAAGGCCCGCAATGCTCTGATCTTTCAAGGCTAGAAAAAAACACAAGCACAGATCATCAACGAAGCCCTTCTCTCCCAGCAACTCTACGCGAAGTGGAATCCACGAAAAGAAGCGACGACCTTAGAACAGCATACCTGGGTGCCTCCAGATCCGGGTGCCTTGAAGATAAACATCGATTGCTCTTGGCAGGAAGAGAAATCAGAGGGATCCATCGCCGAAATATGCAGAGGAGAGAATGGGGTGTGTGTTGTGCAGGCTTCGCGTAGAAGATCCAAGCTCAATTGGCTCACATGGGAGAAACCCTAGCTGTCCAACAGGTGCTCGAATGGCTGAGGAGGACTCGAACTATTCTGATAGAAACCCCTTTAGGCGCACGAATTGACTTGCCCGACTCTCATGTGTACATCTCCAGCGATTGTCTCCCGGTCGTGGTTTCCATCTTGGGTCGAAATGAAGTATCCTAGGCCTCTCACCCTATCATCCTGGACTGCAAAGAAATGTTGGCCCAAATGAAGAATGTCTCCCTATGATATGAACCACGCCAATCAAACCGAGCTACCGATTGGATCGCCACATCTCACAATATAGGTTCTCTTCCGAGTAACTGGGTATCTCATCCCCCACACGAACTTTATCTTATCTTATGTTTGGATTTTCGTATTAGTTGTAATCCACCATCTCAGTATTAATCAATGAAGTGCTTTCGACAAAAAAAAAAAAAAAAAAAAAAAAAAAAACCATTGTTCCGAATTTCCTCACTTTTGGGACTTCAATTTCTTCAACAAATTCCCCAATTTGATGTCTAACTTTGATGAAGAAAAAGCTCACATAATTTCTACAATTCCCTTTCACCAAGTAGCTCAGTTTGCAAGTCAAAGATCCCCTCAATTCGGCCAATCCGAATTTCCATTCTTTTCTGAAATGTTCGAATCAATTTTCCGTAAAAATCCCGGAATCACCGAAAATTCTTCAAATGATGAGTAGATGTTCCTATAATGAGTGTGACATGACAGAACTTTCAATTTTTGAAATCGGGCTTAAATTCGCGGTTAATTTCAATCTGACGAGAGATTTTAGCGTGACCTAACATACCAAGTAGTTTTTTAAGAATTTTTAGTGCAATTGACCCATGGTTGATTTTTTTCGAGCCACAACGTACATCTTTGATACAGTGGCGACTCTTAGTTGTCGTGAAAATCTCGAAATTTTAAATACGGATACAGGGTACCCAAAACAACAGAAAATTGGTTTAGTGTCAATTGACATGAATTTTACAATCAGGTGGAATCACCCACACTTAATCACACACTTCTGTCGAATCGACCTATCTCTGGTCTTTGATCGATTTTTAATTGTGTCGTAATGACCCTTGTAAGTTAACACGGTTAAGAAGTCGATTTCTAGTCGAATTTTCAAGTCTATTACGTTAAAATCCCTTAATGACTTCCCCAAATAGTCTAGTTATCTCATAAGTGATCAGCTCAGAGAATAGCACTATAAGCGCGTCGATGAAAGGCTTGACTCATTCAATTGAAAACAATATTGAAAATTCGGGATGTCACATAGATTGCATAAAAAGAATTAATTTGAGGCTAAATGCTTGAAATGCATCTTAAAATGTACACAAAGTTTATCATAGCTTAACTCTTTGAGAAAATAGGTCATCCAACATTTTATGCACATGCAAATAGCTTGTTTTAGGCAGAGTACCTCATACATGTATTCAAAAGAATGTCACTTAGTTGTTCAGGGATGCCATTGTAGCTGCACGTAATATTTGTATTTGATTCTACTTGCTTCACTTTGAAGTTTCAACCTCATCCATGCACTAAATATCTGCTGGGTATTACCTTGTTCAGGAGTAGTGGTTGAGATAGGTGGTTTCAATGAACATGGTAATTTAACTTATTGAGACAAGACCACAGTGACATGAAGTTCTAAGTATTTCTTTTGTTTCACTGTTCAACGAGTTCTGCTGTAATAGGGGCAGTGTGTTGGAAATATTCTTGTTCACCTCCGTTCCAAAACTGATGCAGTTGTTCTACTCATAGGTTGAGAACATGGGTCGAGTGAATCATGGATCCTACATGTTTGACATGAAGGTAAATATATACATGAAAATTGAGATGATGTTTGTTTTTGTTTTCCCTTTTTTGGCATGGTTAAACATGGTTTGAAACAAAGTCAGTGTGTTTTAATGCTCAAGTGTAAATCTAGAATTAGTCAAGATATAGATATGTACCTAGAGTATATTTGAAAATTCAGAGTGATAAAATTGTTACTGAAGGTTGTTAATTCAATCTTTGCAATTATCCCATGCATTATATATGAAACTTTGGAGAGCTATAATACTCGAATTGAATGTCTGACTTGGTAATATGAGGAACATTGTTCATTGTGCTGAACCACTATTGTAGATTCTCAGTCAGATTTGCTAATGCTAATTATAGCTTAAAGTTTTGAGATAGGAACAACCTTCTTTGCAGGCTTTGCAATTTCAGTTAACTTTCTCCATTTCCTGAAAATCCGACATTTTTCCACTACCTTCTGCATAGGGCAACCGTGGAGCGTGTCAATAATTGCAATAATTGTTGGAGATACTTCAATAAATATATTCTCAAAATCTACACTTTTGCAGAACCTCATCAAACTCTGACAGCCCCTAGATTTTACCTTCCTGGTCTCTTTTTGTGGTGTCTGTGGTTATAAGATTCTCAACAAGGATTGTAATTGTGTTCTAACATTTGTCATGTGGCTTGGACGATTATCTCTGGAGATCCTCATCAAAGCTTTTGCATGACAGCTAACTGCACACTCGCTTTTGATGAAAAGTACTCGATCTCATAAGAATGTGTTACTTCATTCACACATGGAAGACTTGTTGTCCTTTCTTCTATGCTTTTATGAAAGTTTCATCTCTCTCTGTCCGTCTTTACCTTGACAGGGTATTCTCTCTTCTGTTTACCTAAATGGAAGAGTTCTGCTTGGGTGGAAAATGTTCTATTCGCACAACCTGAATGAGGCAACAACAATCAATCCTTTGTTCAGTTCAGACATTCAAGAGTCATAAGAGTTCTATCCAACAAAAGTATCAATACATCTGGTATGTTCTTGTAAAATCGTCAAAGCAATGTCATACCTGTTCTATCAATTTCATGGTTATCTTGCACCAGATGATTGTGGTTTTAGCTTTTAAGACCATGTTTTCCTGCATTTTACATCATTCTACTGATCTAATATAAACGAACATCTTCTGTTTATTCTGTAGATGGTGTAACAAGAGAACCTGCCTTTTATGCTGGCAGTTTCCATGTCAATGAAGTCGCCCAAATTAAAGACACATTCATTTCTTTCCAAGGATGGGGTAAAGGAGTTGCATATGTTAATGACTTCAATATAGGAAGATTTTGGCCGGTAAAGATATCTTTTATCTTTGTTCTCAGTTCGGTTGAACCTTGGCAAACATGTTCATCCCTATCTCCTGTAGTACTGATACTCGCACAAATTCTTCCTGCAGTCTTTTGGTCTGCAATGTAACCTTTATGTTCCCGCACCTGTCCTTCGAGTTGAGGTAAATTCACTGGTATGACATCCTTCTCAATTTCATGGCACCTTGGGCAGTACCATTTGTATTTAACTTTAATGTTTCAGGGAAATTACAAAGTCATTACTGCTGAAACACACATAGCAAGATACTTATTTTGTGGAAAACCCTATCAACTGAACTTCTATAGGTCCTTGTGTTCCTTTTTTTAATCACGCCACTTGAAGCTTTGCTGTAGATTTTGAAAAGTTAACATGCGATAAATTTGAATGAGACGAAATACATTGTTCGCTTTAGGCCTTTGATCCATACAAGCGTGGGAGTTCACAAATCCAAATTGTTAGCAGAGGATTTGTGAATCTTCTATTGTGTTGAATGCTATGATTATTGTTAGCAGTTAATGCTCTCTCTCTCTTTCTGTCTCTCACATGAACTATTTTGCTACCTCTGGGCAGGTTGTTCTCGAGATAGAATCCCCAAAGTCTGATTTTGTCTTGCACTCGGTTGATGAGGCAGATTTCTCGTGGTAAATCCAAATCGAGCGTGCATCATCTTTAATCTGCAACTGCATTGACTGCTGTTTCTCGAGACATGGGAATATCAGAAGATTAGAGCTTCATAGTTGAAATTTTCATGGTGCGCCAAAATTGGTAAAATGCTCCTATTGTTGACCATTACCAATTCACCACTGAAGTCCGTTCACGGCATAAACCCCGCGAGAGGAGCGATGTTTACGATGGAGAGGACTTGGTATTGGAATGAAGAGGAAGCACTTTCCAAAGGCGGGAAAAAGTAGCTGCAGCTAATTGACTTATAACTTAGACTAAAAAGCAGTGAAGTTCGATTGCTCAACACAGATTGCATCTGCTCTATCCACGTCTAAACGAAATTTGGCAACACATTCAACTGTTTCCTTAAGAAGAAGCGGAGGATGGAGACTTTGCCATCCCAATTCCTTACTGTACGCAGAACTTGAAGTCTCTTAGACAAAGAGCAATCGTATTCTTTTTTTGGGCTGTAAACCATTTGAATGTACGATGCCCAACATTTATGACAGTCTTGAGGTTGGAGATTTACCTTATAAAATGTGCTCAAAGTTTGCTTTTGACTCATTCATACAGACCATTTGCTCTTCTTTTAGGTCATTTCTGTTGAATTTGCCACAGCTAGTCGGAGTCGGAGAAAAGTTGATATTGGACTTAGAAATGGTATTTTGGCATGACGTGGTGGACCATATTCTCCCTGCTCGCAGATATATGTACTCGGGATGGTGACTGCACTACAGGCTTGAACGACTTGATTGACAGCTTCAGTATTTTAGACACGCAACGGGACTGTCGATATAAGGTATAATGAGAATTTTCGACTGATCTCTTCCTGCAGAACCGGAACCAATTTTCACCCCAAAAAGTGAAATCTTTGCATCGGTTCGTTGGATGATCCAAACGGCAATACCCAAAAAGACCAGATGATGCTAGATGGGCCACCCTTCTGCAATTACCTTTACATTTTATTGATGCCATGCACGTTCCTTCAACGTCAAAGAATAAAAAAGAATCGCTTTCTATTTCAATAACCCATTTGGAGTACGAGTCAGAACAAATCTTATTTCCAGACTTTTCTCACCATCTTAGTACAAATTTGGCTTAATCCTGGACAAGACCAGCTTTTCTAACAGCTCACATGAGAAACCCCCAAAACGGAAGAAAAGGAAAAACCTCAATGGGGAGTATAATTATCCTACATACATCTCCTCCTGGCTGCGGAAGCCAAAAAAGGCTTTTCAGGATTGGCGGGGTGCATCTTTCGGATCCTGCTTAGAGCTCACAGCTGCAGTTGCGGCAGCCATCACTGCAGCTGCGGCCTTCCCCAACTTTACACCACCTGCCGCCTTCATAACGCCACCTATTTTCGCAAATGCAACTGTAGGTTTAACTGCCTTGTCTTGGTGCACCTGTCATTTCCAACGTTATTGCATACAAGCGAGAAGTACAAGTACAAATTAAAGAACAATTTCATTTTAGAAAAAGACCGATGTGTATGATAACACTAGTAAAAAGAACAATTTCAAAAGATAATGAGCCTATGATAACAATGGTAAATTGTGCATTTCTGAAATTGAGAAGAGAACAGGTCCATGATAACAATGGTACACTTGCAAATAAAATATGCAATTACTCCTAAAATCAAGGCGTTGAAGTTGCTGGGCCTGCAATACTCATAACTTAAGACCCTCAAGCGCAATGTTTCGTGGTCTACAATCCTAGACCACCTTTAAAATCAATTTTGAGATCACACAATCCACGTATTATATTGAAAAAGGCTAGTAAATGATAAAGGCTAGTAAATACATTTAGAGGGGGTGAATAGGTGTTTATGGAATTCTTTCCAAATCATTGGCCGAAATGTCCTTTAGTATGAAAATCACATCAGAAATAAATAACTCATGCATCCATAAAATAAATAGAGTAGGGTAAGAAAAAATTGACACAAGGATTATAGTGGTTCGGCTTATTGCAAGCCTACGTCCACTCTCCACATTGATAGCTAACTGGCTGTAATCACTATGTAGCAAATGAGAGCTTTTACAATTCATGAACTAGATTTCTTCAGTAGAAAGTCTCTTCTACAGCTTCTAGCTGTTTCGTACTATAAGCAACTCTCTTTGATACACAAGTTTGAGCACAAGAAATTTTGAGAACAAGAGATATCAAAGGTTCTAACTTCGAAATTTTTCTATCGGTTCTCTCATATTCTCGAACAACTTCAACATACCTTAAATATCCTTCGTGCCTCCATAGCCGTAAGCACTTTCCAAGAATTCATCCAATTAGCCCGTTGGACTGAATCAATTTAAGTGATCTTCAAGTTGTCGAATATATAAGTAGAAAATAGCTCGTCAATCTTGCTCGCCCATATAATCAGGATCTTGAATTTCCAAAGTTAGATCCTTCCAAAAATTCGCTTGATCTTCAATGGATAAAATCCAAATAAAAAATCTTCCGAGCTCACAATCACAGCTAGAGAAATTCCATGGATAAGTTAGGGAAGATAATATCCAAATCTTAATTTCCTTAACCATAAAAATAACTTGTTGTCAGCCGGCAAAATTGCTAACTGTCTTCAGACTTTGATTGGGTCTGGAGATCTTCAGACCGTAAAACTTCAGACCGTAATTCTAGGTTTGACTGTCTTCAGACGGAAATATTCAGACCGTAACTCTGGGTCTGACTGTCTTCAGACGGAAATGCTTGGGTCTTGAACTCTTCAGACTAAACCGACTGAGTCTTGGATACTTCAGACTTTACTGACAATGATGTTTTGTTAACTTCAAAACTTACAAGGGATTTTTCTTCAACAATCTCCCCCTTTTTGATGGTGACAAAACACCTCGGCAGATTTGCAAATTTATAATCTGCAAAGAAAACTCATGTATATTTTGAGGATTATTTCTGCAAAACAGAAAAATGTTAGTCCAACAATTATCCTCGCAAATATAATGATCCTGCAAATTCACAAGTCTAAGGATCCAAACATCAAATCAGCATAAAGTCATAGAGGTTCAAATAAACAACCCAACCAAAAGTTCAAAGTCATAAACAGTCTAAAAACAAACAAAACGAAATAAAAAGATTCAAAGTTCTCAAATCTGCAATACTCTCCCCCTTTTTGTCCCATCAAAAGGAGGTAGAGTGGTCAAGAGTGGGTTAAAAAAAAATCAGGGCTGCTCTGGCATGCGAACAAGATGGAATTTGCTGAGCGATTGCACGGTCTTCTCAAGGTTTGCAAGGGCTTCCTTCACTAAAACCAACTCAGCACCCTTCTCATTTGATTCTCTTGAAGTCTGAGTGCATTGATTTGATCTTGCATGGACACGGAAGTACTCAACATCGCCTTCTTAAGATCCCTCAGCTCATAATCCATTCCAAACACCTACTTTTTAAGGTCCAGCATAACATTCAACAGTTGTGAAAATGCTATTGAGTTAGCATTACTTGTACTAGGATCAGCACAGTTAGTTCTTGGCGTTTGAAAGCTCGGTGCATCCTTTTCAGCCCTTTCCTTTCCTGATGGAGAGGATTCTTCAATCTCAGGGAAGTGAGATGCATAAACGTCCTCAGCATCAGCACCAGACCTACTTACATCACTATAATGTAATGGCGATATTGTTCCTTTATCAGCAGCAACTCCCCCTGTTTTGTTGCCAGTAGGTGGAGTCGAATATTTCTCGCCAAAATCCATGTCAGCACTGTGATGTATCTCTGTCTCCTTCCCAGAGAATTCTTGAGCAAAAGATGGCTCGGCCTTGCTCTCCTCTTCATCTTTCTTTCTTCTCTCTTCCTCTTCTCTTCTCACCTCTTCTTCTTCTCTTCTTCGTGCTTCCTCTTCTTCTTTCATCTGTCTCTCCTATTCTTCTCTCTGTTCCTCTTCTTCTCTCCTCTGTCTTTCTTCTTCTTCTTTTATCTTCCTTTCCTCTTCTTTCTTCCTCTGTTCTTCCTCTTCTCTTCTCACTCTCTCAGCTTCTTTTTTTTCCTCTGCTTCTCTCCTCGCTCTCTTTTCAGCATCAGTTCTCAAACTAACTGTGCTCCTTCTCTTTGTGAGAGCAGAAAGAGTTATGGCATCATCGAAATCTTCTTCATCATCCTCATCTTGCAGGACGACTTTCCGTCGCTTTGTCTCAGTGACAACCATGGGCTCTTTGCCCTTTCTCTTGGCAGAAGCAGTGGCGATCTCTTTTGAGGGTGTCTTCACCTTCAACCCTTCCAATGTTGTGTTCAGCTTTGGAATCTTCATCTTCATCACCATCTTGTAACCCACAAGCATCAAGCTTAAATTTGTCAGGCATAAAGATGCAGGGATCTGAATTTTGAAATGCCTGAACAACTTGGTGACGATAGACGAATAAGGCAATTGACCCTTATCTTTAACCACAGTTCGGTACATGTGGAATAGGATAACATGAGGGAGTGAAAAGGGCCTGCCTTGGTTGAGAGCAAACATCAGCTTGGCTTCTGTTTTGGAGACATTGGTTTTGGAGGTTGTCTTGGGCCTGAGACAGTTGATGATAATCTTGTGCAGCAACACATTTGAGGCATTCATCCCTGTGCAGGATATTTTGTCTTCCACATTTCTAGCACGCACAATTTCAAGGGTAGTGTAGGCTGTGGACACTTTGATTGGTTGGAAACTCCTTCTTTCCACCCCAATAACATCAGCCAGAATGTCAACATCAACAATATACTTTTTGTCCATATAAGTAAAGGACAACCTATTTGCATTCAGAAACGACAAATTCGAATAAAAATATGTCGTCGGTTTAGGGTAGGCATTTGTCGTGTCTGTGCAAAACCTCTCCAATTGCAGCCTCGCAAATTTCTCTCTAAGATTTACCTTGAGTGAGTCAAGGAAATCAAAGTCCACGCTCCTCGGATTTACAACACCTCTTTTCAGCAACTTGGTGTACATCCGTTCATGTTCTTTAGACCGAAAAAGACTGTCTTGAGGACAAATTGTGTTTACAGCCACACCCATTCGTGGCTGGAATTGAGAGAAAAGTCTCTCATCATCGTCCAATGGCTGATTTGCAATACTATAAAGCGGATCACTCGGAATATTCTCAAAAGTTCTTTGAGCAGTCCCTTTATCAACAATTGCTAAGCTTTCTATCTCTCGCAAGAAGATATACTCACTCTTATATCCTCTTTATTTCAGAAAATCCTCGATCATCTTTAGGTCTGTACCCCCAACCTTCAGCCTATTATAAAGATTAAACGCAAGCTTTGGTCTTAGGGTTCTTACTTGGCGCTGCTTCAGTAATTTCTTCCTCAAAATGCTGACTTTGAGTCTCCCTTTGTGGAGATTCTTCGCCTGTGAGGTCCACCCTGGTAGGACCCTCTTGCTGTCTTTGTGGTCCCCTATCGGCGAGTCTTGAAGATTTTCGAGAAGACATACTTGAATCGCAAGCAAAAGCTTAACTTGTTCGCAAGCAAAAGATGGATTTTTGCCGAGTAAAGTAATAGAACAGGGACGGTAATGGAGCTTTTTAAGGTTTTGAAAGCAAGAGTAAAAGAGATGGATTTTTAAAACGTTGTAGCGGATGAAGATGATGATTTGAAAGTATAAATAGTAAGAAAAGATAATAAAAAAAGGAGATACTGAACCGTTGCAAATAAAGAAAAGATAAAAACTGCCAATTTTGAAAAAGTAAACTGCCATAAATATGTCAGACATCGAATAAAAAGAGATAATGATATTTCAAAAAGCAATTAAAAAGTTAATGCAAAAAATAAAGAACATCAAAATACGCAAACAGACTTTAAGATAGAGTCTGAGAATGTTCAGACCTTACCTCAGAATCTGAACTCTTTCAGACCTTACGTTGAGTCTAACCACCTTCAAACCTTACGTTGAGTCTGAGTACCTTCAGACCTTACGTTGAGTCTGAACACCTTCAGACCTAACTTTTGAGTCTGAACTTTTCAAGACTCTAGTTTTGAGTCTGAATTTCTTCAAGTCTTGCGATATTCAGTCTTGAGCGAATTGATTTAAAGTGAGCCTTTTCTAGAGGCTTTGTGAATATGTCTGCCAATTGGTTCTTTGAATCAACGAATTGAATCACCACTTCACTATTTTGAACATGATCTCTAATGAAATGATGCTTGATTTCAATGTGCTTTACTCTTGAATGAAGTATTGGATTCTTTGTAAGGTTGATTACGCTTGTGTTGTCACATTTGATTTCTGTGCACGATTCTTCAACTCCAAAGTCTCTCAATTGTTGTTGCATCCATAGAATTTGAGAACAGTAACTCCCAAGAGCTATGTATTCTGCTTCAGCGGTTGAAAGAGTTACTGTACCTTATTTTCTTGAGAACCAAGAAACCAACTTGTTTCCCAGTAGTTGACAAGCACCTGTAGTACTTTTTCTATCCACTCTACAACCAGCAAGGTCAGCATCAGAATATCCAAGGAGAGTAAAGTCTCATTCTTTGGAATACCATAGACCTAGCTTTAATGTGGTTGCAACATATTTATTGATATGCTTCACAGTAGTCATGTAAGATTCTTTAAGATTAGATTGAAATCTAGCACAAATGCAAACACTAAATAAAATATCAAGTCTAGATGCTGTAAGGTAAAGAAGTGAACCGGTTATACTCCTGTAGAGTTTTTGGTCTACACTCTTTCCTTCTTCATCTTTATTCAGCTTTGATGAGTTTGACATAGGAGTTTCTGTTTTCTTGCAATTCTCCATTCCAAACTTCTTGATGAGGTCTTTTGCATACTTTTTTTGGTGGATAAATGTTCCTTCTTTTAATTGTTTGACTTGAGGTCCCAAAAAGAAGTTCAATTCACCCATCATGCTCATCTCGAATTCATTCTGCATACAACTCGAAAAATTCTTACAAAGCGTTTTATTAGAAGAATCAAATATTATATCATCAACATAAATTTGAACAAGTATGAAATCATTGCCTTCTCTTTTGATAAATAAAGTGGTATCTACTTTACCTTTAGAGAAACCACTTTGGATTAAAAGTTACTTAACCTTTCATACCAAGCTCGAGATGCTTGTTTTAAGCCATACAAAGCTTTCTTCAGCTTGAAAACAAGGTTTGGTTTTCTTGGATTTTCAAATCCTGGCAGTTATTCCACATAGACTTCTTCTTGGATAATTCCATTTAGGAATGCACTTTTCACGTCCATTTGGAATAACCTGAAATTTTTAAAGCAAGCAAAAGCAAGACGTAATCTTATAGCTTCTAACCTTGCTACCGAAGCATAGGTTTCATCATAGTTGATTCCTTCTTCTTGTGTGTAACCTTTTGCCACAAGTCTTGCTTTATTCCTCACCACTTTTCCTTGTTGATCAAACTTGTTCCTGAAAACCGATTTGGTACCAATAATTGATTTACCTTTTGGTTTAGGAACGAGTTCCCAAACATTATTGATTTTGAATTGATTCAATTCTTCTTGCATAGCTTCAATCCAGCTTTCATATTTCAATGCATCTTCAATGTTTTTAGGTTCAATCTCAGAAACGAGTGCTAGAGCACTAGATTCTTCATGCCTTTTGGATCTTGCACGAACTCCTTCATTAATATTGCCAATGATGAGTTTAGCGGGGGTGATTTGGATTTATGCTTCTAATTTGTAATTGGCTTGTCACTTTGATAAGATTTTGTTTCAGTTGGAACTGCTGAATTGGTTTGCGGCTGAGAGTCAAAGGTTAGATTTTCTTCAAGAGAATTCGTAGATGCTTGGCCAGACTCATACTCTTCAGGTTGAGTCTGAATTTGAACTGAGTCTTCAAACTTCATATTCATGGATTCTTCCACAGTCTGAGTCCGTTTGTTGAAAACTCTAAAGGCTTTACTTGTCATTGAGTAGCCAAGGAAAATTCCTTCATCTAATTTTTTTTCAAACTTACCAATTCGATCACTAGAATTCTTTAAGATAAAGCATTTACAATCAAATACATGAAAATAATAGATAATAGGTTTCTTACCTTTAAACAGTTCATAAGGTGTTTTCTCTAAAATAGGTCTTAGAAAAACTCTATTTATAATGTAGCAAGCAGTTGAGTAACTTCAGCCCAAAAATGAGGAGAAATATTACTTTAATCAATAGGGTTTTTGCCATTTCTTGCAAAGAACGATTTTTCCTCTCTACAACTTCATTTTGTTGTGAAGTGTATGGGGATGAAAAATTATGTTGAATACTAGAGTCATCACAATATTTAGCAAAATTATTATTTTCAAATTCACCACCATGATCAGTTCAAATACTTGTAATTGTATATCCTTTCTCAATTTGAATTTTCTTTGCAAACTTAATAAAATAAGATAAAGCTTCAGATTTATTTGCGAGAAAAAATACCCAAGTAAAATGAGAATAATCATCTACTATTACCAAACAATATCTTTTACCTCCAATGCTTTGTTTTCTTGTTGGACCGAACAAATCCATGTGTAACAGCTGCAAAACACGATTAGTGGATACTTGATTTATAGATTTATAAGAATTTCTAACATGTTTTTCAAGTACACAAGGAGTGCATAATTCATGCTTTTGATACTTCAAGTTAGGAAGTCCCCAAACAAGCCTTTTGAATGAAACTTTTGCAATTTACTTCAAGTTGACATGTCCAAGCTTTCTATGCCAAAAAATGGCTTCATCTTGAATTGATATTAAACATTGAGAACTGTTAGACTTTATATCTAGCAAATAAATGTTTCCATGTCTTCGTCCAGTAAAAGATTGTGAGAGATCTTTGCTTGTTCCAGAACAAGTATCTTCTTGAAAATTGATCTTGTATCGAGTGTCGCATAGTTGACTAATACTCAGTAGATTATAGTTCAATCCTTCAACCAAAGAAACATTGTTGATTGTGAGGTTTCCTATCTTCACGGTTCCTCGACCAACAATTTTTCCTTTGTTGTTGCCACCAAAGGAGACATTTCCTCCTTTTACATGAGAGAGTTTTGTGAAACAATTTGAATCTCCCATCATGTGTCTTGAACAGCCACTATCCAAATACCACTTGATTTTCTTCTTGATAGTGACATGTATTTAAATGAAAGACTCAAGTTTTCTTTGGTACCCAAACTTTCTTGGGTCCATTATTTTTAGTACCATAAACAATTTTTACCCAACTCTTCTTAACAGGTCTCCAAACTTTGGGACAATCTTTCTCAAAATGTTCTAAGCTTTTGCACTTTGAACATCTAAGAGCATTTCTTCCAACAGACTTTACAAAAACCTTTTGAAAATGTTCCTTGTAAGAGCATTTCTTCCTCTGTGTTTCTCTTATGGATGTCTTGACGTGATTCCAATCTTTGGAGAGTCCTCTCAACAGTTTATTGACCTTCATTGGTCCTGAGATTGGCTGTCCTTGGTATGCTAAGCCATTTACAATTTCCGTAAATTGACTGAACATATCCGTGATGGATTCTCCTGGCTTCATTTTGAAGGCTTCATATTGTCCAAGAAGGATATTGATCTTGATTTCTTTGACTCGATCTGTTCCTTCATAAGTGACATGCAATCTATCCCAAACTTCTTTAGCTGTTTCACAAGATGAAATTCTATTATACTCAGTAGGAGATAATGCACAATATAGAGAGTAGATAGCTTTTGCATCAAGGGCTTGTTTCTTTGAAATATCGGTTTGTGACAATCCCACTCCATCAGGTAATTTTTTCCCTATGGTTGATGCAGCTTTAGGAACAATTCCTTTCTCCACTACATCTCATTCTTGAGGATCTTTGGATCTTAGGAATGCCTTCATCTTGTTTTTCCATACATTGTATTCTTTTCCATTGAAGTAGGGAGGTCAGGTGTTGCTTTGGCCTTCAATCAAACTTGGAGCCAAAATACTAGCCATAGATCTTTAGCTTTAGAAATAATAAACACTTCCAATAAAATAAGAAACCTGCTCTGATACCAATTGATAAAGGCTAATAAATACACCTAGAGGGGGGTGAATAGGTGTTTATGGAATTCTTTCCAAATCATTGGCCGAAATGTCCTTTAGTATGAAAATCACATAAGAAATAAATAACTCATGCATCCATAAAATAAATAGAGTAGGGTAAGAGAAAATTGACACAAGGATTATAGTGGTTTGGCTTATTGCAAGCCTACGTTCACTCTCCACGCTGACAGCCAACTGGTTGTAATCACTATGTAGCAAATGAGAGCTTTTACAATTCACGAACTAGACTTCTTCAGTAGAAAGCTCTTCTACAGCTTCTAGCTATTTCATACTATAAGCGACTCTCTTTGATACACAAGTTTGAGCACAAGAGATTTTGAGAACAAGAGATATCAGAGGTTCTAACTTCGAAATTTTTCTATCGGTTCTCTCATATTCTCGAACAACTATGACACACCTTAAATATCCTTCGTGCCTCCATAGCCGTAAGCACTTTCCAAGAATTCATCCAATCAACCCGTTGGACTGAATCAATTTAAGTGATCTTCAAGTTGTCGAATATATAAGTAGAAAATAGCTTGCCAATCTTGCTCGCCCATACAATCAGGATCTTGAGTTTCCAAAGTTAGATCCTTCCAAAAATTCGCTTGATCTTTAACAGATAAAATCCAAAGAAAAAATCTTCCGAGCTCACAATCACAGCTAGAGAAATTCCATGGATAAGTTAGGGAAGATAATATCCAAATCTTAATTTCCTTAACCATAAAAATAACCTGCTGTCAGCCTGGCAAAATCTCTAACTATCTTCAGACTTTGATTGGATCTGGAGATCTTCAGACCGTAAAACTTTAGACCGTAATTCTGGGTTTGACTGTCTTCAGATGGAAATGTTCAGACCGTAACTCTGGGTCTGACTGTCTTCAGACGGAAATGCTTGGGTCTTGAACTCTTCAGACTAAACCGACTGAGTCTTGGATACTTCAGACTTTACTGACGAGGATGTTTTGTTAACTTCAAAACTTACAAAGGATTTTTCTTCAATAGTAAACACACCTAGAGGGAGGTGAATAGGTGTATAAAAATTTTCTTTTAAAACTTTGAGAAGATTCAATCAAATTTGAAATATAATTCAGAGTATAAAGAACTTGAAGTAAAACAATTAAACAATTGAATCATGCAGCAATAAAAGTAAAGAGATTAAGGTAAGAAGAATTTAACACAAAGGTTTATGGTAGTTTGGCTTAATCTGAGCCTACGTCTACTCTCTCGCGCTGACAGCCAACCGGCTCGATTTCACTATGAGTTAAAAGAGATTGGTACAGCTTGTAGTGTAGATTTCTTCAGTAGAGAGTCTTAGCTATTACACGCACAAATCCTTACTGTATGTTTCTCTCTTTCGTACATAGCTATAGCTCAAAGAAATGAGAGAATAAGTAGCTTTAGAGATTCAGACTTTGAAATTTTTCTATCAGCGCACACACCGAACAACAAAATAATCCACTTTTAAATACTCCCTTGTGCATTCGTAGCTGTTGGCACCTTCTAAAGGAGTTCATCCAATCTATCCGTTGGAATGAATCAATTAAGGTGATCTTCAAGCTGCCGAATAAATGTGGAAGATAACTCGTCAATCCTGTTCGCCCATACAATCAGGATCTTGAGTTTCCATAAGTAGAACTTTCCAAGTTTTGCTTGTTCTTCAAAAAGATATTCAAATCGAAATGAATCATAATGCGAATAACCAAATAATTTGAAGCTATGTCCAGCCAGAGATCTTCCATAACAAAATAGAATGAATCATTGAAGATATAATCCCATCTGCAATAATTGTAATTCAACTTGGGCAGACTCTGAAATTTGAGTTTAACTGTCTTCATACTTTGATGATAGAGTCTGGAGATCTTCAGACTTAAACATTTGGATTTTGAAGTCTTCAAACTAGACTAACGGAGATGTTTTGTCAATTTCAAAATACCAAAGGAGTTTTCTTCAACAATCTCCCTCTTTTTGTTGATGACAAAACTTTCCGGCAGATATGAAAACTTTTGACTTGGAAAAAAAAAGACTTATACATAATATGAGGAATAAGATGAGTGGTATCACTTCTGCAACCATAGACAACAAGTTAGTCCTGCAAAATAATTATCCTCATAAACTGCAAGTTCAAAAGTCCAAACCAAATCATCAATAACTAGTAAAACAGTATCAGAACAATAAAAGTCCAAACAAGCTAGTCAAAGTCTTCAAAGTCAAAACGAAAAATCAAATCTACAATATTCTCTCCCTTTTTGTCATAGCAAAAAGGTAGGGAATAAAAAAAGGTTTGATGAAAGAAAAGTTCAAAATTAGGGCTGCTTTGGGATCCGGACAAGCTAAAACTCTCCCATGGAGTTAACAGTCTTCTCAAGGCTAGCAAAGGATTCCTTCAGTGAATCTAAATCTGCACCCTTCACATTTGTCTATACTTGAATCTTGAGGGCATCAATATGATCCTACATTGATACTGAAGTAGCCAAGAGAGCCTTCTTTAGATCCCGCATGTCATATTCCATTCCATACATTTGCTTCTTGAGATCCAACATAATATCTAGTAGCTTTGAAAATTCTGCCGAATGATCATTACCAACACTTGGACCTGCTGATTCTGTTATTTGAGTCTTGAAACTTGTTGGTTCATTTCCATCCCTTTCACCTTCACTCGGTGAGGATGCCTCAACTTCTAGAAAATGAGAGGCATACACATCCTCTAGGTTTGCAGCTGACCGTCTAACATCACTTGTAAAGAAAGGCGACAAAGTACCTTTAGCTTCAGCAACTCCACCTATTTTAGTGCCAGTAGGTGGAGTAGAAAATTCTTCGCCATGTTCTTTTTCTTCTTCTTTCAACAGAAGCAGAGTGATGTTTTCCAACATCTTCTCCTGATGGTGGAACTGCAAAAGATGGCTCAAGGTAATCTTCATGTTCCTCTTGTGCCTTACTCTCCTTCTCCTTTTCACTTTCTTCTCTTCTCATTCTCTCCTCTTCTTCTCTTCCTTGTCCTTCTTCTTCTTCTATTTCTTTCTCTTCTCTTCTTCTTTCAGCTCTTCTCTCTGTCTCTCATTCTCTCTTTTCATAATTTTCTCTCCTGTCACGAAAATTGACAAAACTCTTCAAGTCTCTTAAGGTTACAAGGGTCATTGCATCTTCATCATCTTCGTCCTATAAGATGATTTTTCTTCTTTTCTTTTCCGGAGCAACCATGGGCTCCTTTCCTTTCCTTTTTGCAGCAGTAGCAGATTCTTTAACAGTCTTTGAAGGAGATTTCTCCTTCAATTCTTCAAGAGCCTTGTTGAGTTCTCTCAACTTCATCTTCATGACCATTTTATAACCAATGAGCATAAGAGCATAGTTTGTCAAACACAGGGGAGCAGGAATCTGAATCATAAAATGCCTAAACAAGCGTGTGATGAGAGCAGAGTAAGGGAGTTGACCCTTATTCTTGACCACAATTTTATACATATGAAACAGACTTGTGTGTGGGAGAGAGAATCTAACTCCAGCATTGATAGCAAACATAAATTTTGCTTCCGTTTTTGAAACATCTGTTTTGGACGTCGATTTTTGCTTGTGGCAGTTGATCACAATCTTATGGAGCAGTACATTAGAGGCGTTTATCCTCGTATAGGAGATCTTGCCCTCTAAGCTTCTATCACGAACCAGCTCCAATGTAGCATGAGCAATGGACACTTTAATCAGTTGGGAAATCGATCTTTCCACCCCAATTATATCAGCTAGAGTGTCCACATCTACTACATACTCCCTATCCTTAAAGGTAAAAGAAAATATATTCGCATCCAGAAAAGATAGATTCGAATAGAAGTATGCATTGAGTTCGGGATAAGCAATTATGGAGTTAGTACAAAAAGCCTCAAGCTGCAATCGAGACAGTTTTCCTCGCAGATTGACTTTAATAGAATCAAGAAAATTGAAATCCATGCTCCTAGGGTTCATGACCCCTCTTTTTAGCAATTTTGAATAAATTCTTTCCTGTTCTTTGGAGCGAAAGATGTTTCCCTTAGAGCAAACAAAATTGACAGCCACACCCATTCTCGGTTGAAATTGAGAAAACAACCTTTCATCATCATTCGAAGGCTGATTTGCGGTACCAAACCGTGGATCACTTAGAATGTTCTCAAAAGCTTTCTTCAATTCTCCTTTCTCAACCACACCTAACTCTTCCATTTCACACAAAAAGATTGTCTCATTTTTTAACCCCTTTCTTTCAAAAATCCATCAATCAAATTCAATTTTGTTCCTCCCTCTTTCAGTTTCTTATAAAGAGAATATGCAAGTTTTGATCTCAGGGTTCTTACTTGTTCAACATTCTTGATGACTTCTTCTTCTTGTCGCTGTTGATTGGGTTGATTCCTTTGAGGAGAATCTTCTCCCTCGGTGAGATCAAAGTGTGTAGGACCCCTCATACCTCTTCTGTGGTCCCTTGCCAGCAAGCATTCAAGACTTTCTTGAAGGCATGTTAACTTTTAGGGAGAAAGAGACAGAATGTCCACAAAAAGAAGAGATTTTTGTGGAGTAAACAAGGGTAAAAGAGATCGCAAGTAGAAGTTTTTAATTTTGTTTCAAAAGTGAGTGTAAAAAGCGAAGACGACAAACCAAAAGTATATATAGTAAGATAAGAGAGGAGACTAAAGCATCGTAAAGGAAGGAGAAAACTGCCTTTTTGAAAAAAGAAAACTGCCATATTTTGAAAAAGAAAATTGCCATAATAAAAGTGTCAGAAAATAAATAAAAGGCAGGTATTGATATATCAAAAACAAATGTAAACCTATTATGGCATATTTAAAAACTTATAGACGTATCTCTGAGTCAAAACTGCTTCAGACTTTACATCTGAGTCTGATCTCTTCAAGACTTTACCTTAGAGTCGGAACACTTTCAGACTTTATGATGTTCAGTCTTGAACAAATAGATTCAAAGTGGCTTTTCTCCAGTGGCTTTGTAAATATATCCGCTAGTTGGTTTTTTGAGTCGATGAACTGAATTACCACTTCTCCATTTTGAACATGATCTCTAATAAAATTATGTTTAATTTCAATATGCTTTGCCCTTGATTGAAGAATTGGATTCTTTATAAGATTGATGGCACTAGTATTGTCACATTTGATTTCTGTGCAAGAATCTTCAACTCCAAAATCTTTAAGTTGTTGTTGCATCCACAATATTTGAGAACAGCAACTTCTAAGTGCTATATACTCTGCTTCAACTGTTGAAAGAGCTACGGTACTCTATTTTCTTGAGAACTAGGATACCAACCTGTTTCCAAGCAATTGACATGTACTTGAAGTACTCTTTCTATCCACTTTACAGCCAGCTAAGTCAGCATTTGAATATCCAAGGAGTGTAAAGTCTCATTCTTTAGAATACTATAAACCTAGCTTATAAGTAGTTGCAACATATTTGATAATACGTTTCACAGCAGTCATGTGAGATTCTTTAGGATTTGATTGAAATCTAGCACGAATACAAACACTAAACAAAATATCAGGCCAAGATGCAGTAAGGTAAAGAAATGAACCAATTATACTCATGTATAGCTTCTGGTCTATACTTTTTCCTTTTTCATCTTTATCCAGCTTCAAGGAACTTGACATTGGAGTTTCTGTCTTCTTACAATTTTCCAATCCATATTTCTTTATAAGATCTCTTGCATACGTTTCTTGGTGAATGAAAATTCCTTCTTTGGATTATTTGACTTGTAGTCCCAGAAAGAAGTTTAACTCACCCATCATGCTCATTTCAAATTCATCCTGCATGCATCTTAAGAATTTCTTGCAAAGATTTTCATTAGAAGAACCAAATATTATGTCATCAACATAAATTTGAACAAATATAAAATCTTTTCCTTCTCTTTTAATGAATAAGGTAGTATCTACTTTACATTTAGCAAAACCATTTTGAATTAGAAAATTACGTAGTCTTTCATACCATGCTTGAGGTGCTTGCTTTAATTCATATAATGCATTCTTTAGCTTGAAGACAAAATTAGGTTTTTTTGGATCTTCAAAACCAGGTGGCTATTCCATATAGACTTCCTCTTGGATAACTCTATTTAGAAAGGCACTCTTCACGTCCATTTGGAATAGCCTAAAATTTTTGAAATACGCAAAAGCAAGAAGTAATCTAATTGCTTTAACCTTGCTATTGGAGCGTAGGTTTCATCGTAGTCAATTCCTTTTTCTTGTGTATAACATTTTGCCACGAGTCTTGCTTTATTTCTCACCACCTTTCCTTGTTGATCTAGCTTGTTCCTGAAAACCCATTTAGTTCCAATGATTGACTTACTTTTTGGTTTAGGAACAAGTTCCCAAACATTATTGATTCTGAATTGTGTCAATTCTTTTTGCATACCTTCAATCCAGCTTTCATCAATCAAGGCTTATCTATTGTCTTGGGCTCTATTTCTGAAACAAGTGCTAGAGTACTAGACTATTCACGCCTTTTAGATCTTGTGCGAATCCCTTCATCAATGTTGCCAATGATGAGATCTGCAGGGTGACTAGACTTATGCTTCCAGTTACTAGTTGGTTTGATATTTTGCTGAGCCTCTGTTTCAATTGGAGCTTCTGATTCAGTTTACTGTTGAGCTTCTGAAGTTTGGTTTTCTTCAGGGGATTTTGATTTTGTTGCACCGGTTCAAATTCTTCAAGTTGACTCTGACTAGTATGATTCTGTATTGAGTCTTCAAATTTCACATTTTAAGATTCTTCCATAGTTTGAGTCTTCTTGTTGAATACTCTGTAAGCTTTACTTGACATTGAGTAACCAAGAAAAATCCCTTCATCTAATTTTTCTTCAAACTTACCAATTTGATCATTTGCAATTTTTAAAATAAAACATTTGCAACCAAATACATGAAAGTAAGAGACAATTGACTTCTTTACTTTGAACAACTCATAAGGAGTTTTCTCCAGAATTGGCTTTATAAAAATTTTGTTAATGATATAACAAGCAGTTGATATTGCTTTAGCCCAAAAACGATGAGAAATATTACTTTCAATTAAATGAGTTCTTGCCATTCCTTGTAGTGAACGATTCTTTCTTTCCACAACTCCATTTTGCTGTGGAGTATATGGAGATGAAAAGTTATACTAAAAACCATAGTCATCACACAAATTGACAAAGTCTTGATTTTCAAATTCACCTCCATGATCAGTACGAATACTTGTAATAACATAACCTTTTTCATTTTGAACTTTCTTAGCAAACTTAGAAAAGTAAGAGAATGCTTCAGACTTACTTGAAAGAAAGAATACCCAAGTAAAACGAGAGTAGTTATCTACTATTATCAAACAATATCTTTTTCCACCAATACTTTAAGTTCTTGTTGGTTCAAACAGATCCATGTGCAGAAGCTGCAAAACACGTTTAGTAGATACCTAATTTACTGATTTGAAGGAATTTCTAACCTGTTTTCCCAGCACGCAAGGTGTGCATAGATCATGTTTTTGATATTTTAGGTTGGGTAGTCCTCGAATTAAGTTCTTGGAGGATACTTTTGTAATTTGCTTCATGTTGATATGTCCTAGCTTTCTATGCCAAAGATTAGCTTCATCTTGAATGGATATCGAGTATTGAGAACTATCAGATTTTATATCCAGAAGATAAATGTTTCCATATCTTCATCCAGTGAATGATTGAGAGAGATCCTTACTGATTCCAGAACACGTATCTTCTTAAAAATTGATCTTGTATCCAGTGTCACATAACTGACTGATACTGAGAAGATTATAATTTAAACCTTCAACTAAAGAGACATTATTGATCGTGAGACTTCCTATCTTCATGGTTCCATATCCAACAATTTTTCCTTTGTTGTTACCACAAAAAGATACACTTCCTCATTTCACTTGTAAGAGATTTGTAAAACAAGTTGAGTCTCCTTTCATGTGTCTTGAGCAGCCACTATCTAGATATCATTTGATCTTCTTCTTGATGGTGACTTGCAGTTATATAAAAAACTTAAGCTTTTTTTTGGTACCCACATTTTCTTGGGTCCAACATTATTAGTAGTAAACACAGTCTTTGCCCATTCTCTCTTAACAGGTTTCCAAACTTTAGGACATTCCTTCTCAAAGTGTTCTAAGCTGTTACATTTCGAGCACTTGAGAGCACTTCGCCCAATAGGTTTTACAAAAGCCTTTTGAAAATGATTCTTATAAAATGACTTTATGGGTCTATTTTTCATTCTTTCCTTTACTTTTGAAAATCAATCAAGAGAATGGTTTCTGATGACATTCCCAAGCCAGACTTATTATAGTAAGGTCTTTGGATTGAAAGAATTTTATCTAACTTTCAGATGTCATTGAAAACTTTTTAGTGACATTCAAAATGTCTTCTTTTAAAAGAATATTTTCTTTTGAAAGAGTACTTTCATTTTCTTTTGATTCAGCAAGACATTTGTTTAAATTTTCAATTTTTTCAATCAAAGCCATTTCCTGTTGTCTTAGTTTGGAATTCTCCTTCTCTAGTTTAGAAATTCTTTCAAGAGAGGCTTTAAGGCTAAGACAAAGTTCATCTATATATTTTGAGACTTTAGTAGGAATTTTTAAATTTCTAATCTTGACCTCACTGTCTAAGTCTGAATCTGAGTTTGAATTTGAGTCTAATTTTGTCATAAGGCAGATGTTGGCATAATCTTCATCACTGTCTTCGCATTCTGTGTGGCTCCATGTTTCAGCTTTGAGAGCTTTCTTGAATCTTTCTGTTTTTCCTTTCTTTTTCTTTAGCAAAAGACAGTTGGGTCTGATGTGTCCTTTTCTCTTGCATTCAAAGCAAACAACATCCTTGTTGGTTTCATCTTCTTCATTTGATTTCTTTTGAAATATTTGATTGCCCTGTTTCTTCCAATTGAACCTTTTTCCTTTCTTGTTTAACTTCCTGAACTTTCTTATCAAAAGTGCTAGCCCTTCATCATTCAAGTCATCTTATGAATCTGTATCATCAGAATTATCGTTAGATTTTAAAGCAATTGATTTCTTACATTTGGGATCAATTTCCTCATTAATTTGCTCGACTTCAAATGACTGGAGTGTGCCAACCAATTCGTCTACAAAGAGAAGCATGATCCTTTGTGTTTCTCTTATAGAAGTCTTTACGTGATTCCAGTCTTTGGAGAGTCCTCTCAGCAACTTATTGACCTTCATTGGTCCTAAAATTGGCTGACCCTGATATGCTAAGCCATTTACAATTTCTGTAAAATGACTAAACATATTAGTAATGGATTCTCTTGGCTTCATCTTGAAGGCTTCATACTGTCCAAGAAGGATATTGATCTTTATTTCCTTAACTCGATCAGTTCCTTAATAGGTGACATGTAACATGTCCTAGACTTCTTTAACTATTTCACAAGTTGAAATTCTATTATACTCAGTAGGAGATAAAGTATAGTATAGAGAATAAATAGCTTTAGCATCAAGAGCTTGTCTCTTTGTTATTTCAGTTTGTGATAGTTCTCTTGCATCTGCTATTTCTTTTCCTATGGATGATGTAGCTTTAGGATTGATTTCTTTTTCTACCACATTCCATTCTAGAGGATCCTTTGATCTTAGAAATGTCTTCATCTTATTTTTCCAAACGTTATATTTCTTCCCATTGAAGTAGGGCGGTCTAGTGTTGCTTTGGCCTTCAACCAAACCTGGAGCCAAAATACTAGCCATAGATCTTTAGCTTAAGAAGTATAAACACTTCCAACAATCAAGCACACAAGCTCTAATACCAATTGAAAAAAGGTTAGTAAACACACCTAGAAAGGGGATGAATAGGTGTATAAAAATTTTCTTTTAAAACTTTGGGAAGATTCAATCAATTTTGAAATATAATTCAGAGTATAAAGAACTTGAAGTAAAACAATTAAACAATTGAATCATGTAACAATAAAAGTAAAGCGATTAAGGTAAGAAGAATTGAACACAGAGATTTATAGTGGTTTAGCTTAATCCAAGCCTATGTCCAATCTCCTGCGCCGACAGCCCATCGACTGAATTTCACTATGAATTAAAAGAGATTGGTACAGTTTGTAGTGTAGACTTCTTCAGTAGAGAGTCTTAGCTATTACACGCACAAATCCTCACTGTATGTTTCTCTCTTTTGTACACAGCTATAGCTCAAAGAAATGAGAGAACAAGTAACTTTAGAGATTCAGACTTTGAAATTTTTCTATCAGCACACACACCGAACAACAAAAGAATCCACCTTTAAATACAGCCTCGTGCCTTCATAGCCGTTGGCACCTTCCAAAGGAGTTCATTCAATCTATCCGTTGGAATGAATCAATTAAGGTTATCTTCAAGCTATCAAATAAATGTGGAAGATAGCTCATCAATCCTGTTCGCCCATACAATCAAGATCTTGAGTTTCCATAAGTAGAACATTCCAGGTTTTGCTTGTTCTTCAAAAAGATATTCAAATCGAAATGAATCATAATGAGAATAACCAAATAATTTGAAGCTATGTCCAGCCAGAGATTTTCCATAACAAAATAGAACGAATCATTGAAGATATAATCCCATCTACAATAATCGTAATTCATCAGTCTGGAAAGATGTCAACTTGGGCAGACTCTGAAATTTGAGTTTAACTGTCTTCAAACTTTGATGATAGAGTTTGGAGATCTTCAAACTTAAACATTTGGGTCTTGAAGTCTTCAAACTAGACTAACGGAGATGTTTTGTCAACTTCAAAATACCAAAGGATTTTTCTCCAACATATATCAGTTCTCTTAAGCTATAAGCGGCACTCCTACGAACCTCAATCTATTATTTTAACCAATTTGCTTCTCTAAGAGTCGATGTCATTGTTCTTGTGTCACTAAGCAAAACAGATCAATCATGGGACCAAAATTGAATGCCACGACGGCGAGGACACGGTGAAAGCACCGGCAGACATGGGCGGTTCGGTCCAATGGCGAAGGAAGAGACACAACGGGATTTCAGGATTGGACCATGAGATTTCTGCTTCCTCCCCTCGGTTTTTCAAAAGATTTTAGAGGGGTAGGGAAGCGACAGAGGCTTCGCTATTATTCTGGCTAGCATTGTATGTATGCGTGTCCATTTTTAAGTGGCTGGTGGTAATTTTTCCCCTTTTTTTCATCATTTTTCTACTCTGAATTTTTTTCAGATTTTTCTTACTACGTGCAATTTTTTCCATTTATGTCCCGTCACGCTCCGAGGGATCCAGTCTTCTCTCAGACCAAATAGGAGAGGAGGGACAAAAATGAACGGGGATGCAAATTTTCACGGGCATTCGAACGCGGGACATCTCATCGTACTTTCCCAAATAAAGAATGGGAAAAGTGCCAAAAAAGTCCTAAACTATTTGCCTTTGTGCCGATTTAGTCGCAAACCTTTTTTTGGTGCCAATTCAGTCCTAAACCTTTTTAAGTTGTGCCAATTCAATCCTTTCCGGCCAATGTTGGCTGGATTTTGCCAACTGGATGCCAGCCGGATGACGTGGCCTAATGGTGGCCGACGTGGACAACTTTTAATAATATTTTAATATTTTTACTTTTAAAAAATATTTAAAATATTTTTATTTATTTATTTATTTTATTTTTCTCTTTTCCTCCAGCCGGTCGCCAAGGTTTGGCGATCGGCCGGAGGCGACCTCTGCGAGGGGCGAGACCGACCTCGCCAAATTTGGCGAGGTCGAGCCTCATTGGATCCGGCGAGGTGAGTCTCGCCCATGGCCTAATCTAGCGAGGTCGGGCGAGGCTCGCCCTTGTCGGATCTAGCGAGGCGAGCCTCGCCCATGGTCGACGAGGGCAAGCCTCGCCCATGGCCTGATCTAGCGAGGCGGCCATGGGCGAGGCTCGCCTCGTCGGATCTAGCGAGGTTGAGCCTCACTAGCCCTCCTCGGCCATGGGCGAGGCTTGCCCTCGCTGGATCTGGCGAGGTCGAGCCTCACCGGCCCTCGCTTGACCTCGCTAGATCAGGCCATGGGCGAGGCTTGCCTCACCCTTGCCAGAGGTCGCCTCTGGTCAATCGCCGAACCTCGGCGACCGGCTGGAGGAAAAAGACAAAAAGTATATATATTTTTAAATATTTTTTAAAAATAAGAATATTTTAAATATTTTTAAAAAATAAAAAATAAAAATATTATTAAAAGTTGTCCACATCAGCGCTGATCAAGCCACGTTAGTCGGTCGGCGTTCGGTCAGCAAAATTCGTCCAAAATTGACCGGAAAGGACTAAATTGGCACAATTTAAAAAGGTTGAGGACTGAATTGGCACCAAAAAAAGGTTTAGGACTAAATCGGCACAAAAGCAAAAGGTTTAGGACTTTTTTGGCACTTTTCCCAATAAAGAATAGATACTTCAGAATCGAAGGTAGAAGATGTAAAAAAAAAAAAAAATACCTGAATTAAAATTTTTGAGTTTTTTCAGATCTAGTTCTTTCCGGTTCAGGTAATAGATAGAAAAACACACATAAAAGTAGTTTCAATTCAATTTGATTATACATTATCTTTCTCCCAATGAACAACACCCTCCAAAAAAGTCTTCTTCACCACTGTCTTTTACAATTCGACCCAATTCTATTTACATTGAAATGAGCGGCAATCTCAAATTTTGTACTACACGATTCACATTGCAAATACACATGCACCAAGCATGTTCCAATCCATTTGGGTGTATCATGGAAACCTGAAACATTGACACCCATATTCAAGCCTCTGCGAGGTGGGGGTGGTCAGGTTGATGTAGCAGAAGAAGACGCCTACGTCGAGCGGAGGCAAGAGCAAGTCAAGGTTAGAGAGGGGCAGCCAATGCCCTTGCATGGGCAGTGGTGCCGCCACCACTTCCGTCTTGTCCAACTTCACCATGAACTCTCTGCCTGCCCCTGCGACTGCACCCATTTCGTTTTCCATGTATGGCGAGATCAAGAGAGATAGAGAGCGATTTACCAAAAAAAAAAAAAAAAAAAAAAAAAACAGAGAGAGATAGAGAGCGGAGAAGATGGAAGGTGATAAGCATGAAGACGAGCCGGTATTTGAAAGGTAGTCAATGTCAGAGATCAGGATTCATATGGCGGCTTCATGTGAAAACGATCAACATATGGCGGCTTCATGTGGTTTAGTTAATCATCATTTACTCTCACCTGGATTGTTCACGTTTGCACTCCAAAAACTCCGACGGGACCATTATTTCCTGTCAGAGATCAGGAGAGGTCAAGCGTGCAAATGCTCTATGTTTTCCCGGGCAATTCAAAGAGAAGCAGTGGAAATCAAATAATGATAAAAAAGAATAAAATGGGATAAACGCATATTGATGACACCGTCTCGAAGAAATCCTCCCCTTTAATTGATCATAATCTGAAACGTAGTCGACTAAACCGAAATCCTTCCTTTAAATTCAATGTCTAGACTAAACTTTTTTTTTTTTTCTTTTTCAGAACTAGTTTGCTTGTCAATGTCGCATTTGTTTCTCTGAAAAATGAATAATTTGGACTTATAATTCTTGAAATAATTAGCCATTAATGATATTTTTATTATTGATAATAATTTATATCTAAATATTTTCATGGACGAAAAAAAAAATACTTTGTGTTCATTCATTTTTTAAGTGATATAAGTAATTATTTTTTAAAAATATATTTTAAATAATTTGTTTTCCATGAATTAAACAACTTTAGAGAAGACAAATTATAATGGTAAAAAAACGTGTCTTTGGAGGGGTTTTGAATATTCAATAAATAAATAATATTAAACAGATAAATGAAAAATTAAATTGGGATATAGTATTATATTTAGGAAAAAATACCTGAAATTTCACCCAATAACCATTTACGTATCTCTATTTTAAAAACAAATACTAGATACATGTTTGAGATTTACTTTTGAAGACCATTTTGCACCTTCACGTGAACTATTTTATTATCCTCATTTACGAAAGTGTCACTATTTGCCAAGATTGCCAAACCCTAAAACCTAAATTTTCACTCCCACTCAAATTATCCAAAACAAAATGAAAACAAAACCATTAAATCCTAGGAAATATACTAGAATGAGCTTACAAGAAAAACAAATTAGTAATTTCAATATAGGGTTCAAATTAGGGGTAAACATTAGTTTAGGGTCAACCTTGGACCGGCCCAACTCGACTTGTTCTAGCCTGCTTCCTAAAAGGACTATGCTAGTCCTTCATCCTAGAATCCTTGGACGTTGCATTTGTGAGGATTAGTCCTCGGTCCTAAAACTTTGGGATTGATCCAACTTGGACTATATATAATAAATATAATGTATATTCTAAACCCTAGCGCCTTCGCCTATGTGCTTTTCATGCAATTCTATCATGTAAATTATAAACTAGAAACCTAGCCTTGATTTGAAAAAAATAAAATAAATAGAAACTCTCTTCACTCTCCTTGACCTCGCTTGCCTTGCTTGTTGCTCCCCTCTCTTTCGCTTGCTTCACCGCTTGCCTATGGCCTCTTCTTACTCACTTTATGAGTACAACTCAACTGGTGAAATCGCTCCTCTCTCTTGGCCCCACTTATGAGTGTAGCTCAACAATTGCAAATAAAGATTTTTGTTGTTACTTTATCTTAGATTTAGGTTTCATATATACTTGTGTTCATAATTTGGTTACTTTTTGCATTATTGGTGGATACGTAATTTGAAAGAGTATGTTTGTCCTTTTAAGGAATACAATAAATGAAAAAAATAATAATTGGCTAGTCTTGAGTTGATCCTGCAATTGAACTAGACCCATATGGTTGATCTAGTCCTCGGTCCCCAGCTCAACAGGATTGGTCCCTAGTCCCAAAAATTAGAGACCAACATTATACGGGTTGATTGCTGAGTTAGGTGTTGAACTAGCCCAATCTAGATTATGTTCACTCCTAATTCAAATATAGAGATTCGTGAATGATATCTACGAAAATAAATAAATTTTATATATAGAAAATAAAATATGTTCTTGATATTCTCATCTATTTTTAGAAATACCACAGCGATGTTTTCTCAATGGCCTTGACTGCTAAACAAAAATAAGCATGTCTAATCCATTGTATTAAATTAGTTTTAATTAACTGCTTTAGGCAAGTCGGTGGCACATCAATTTTGTCAACTACTATATTTGTCTGCATCGTCCTTTTTTCTATGTATTACTATAGAATTTAGCAGTTTCCTCTTACGTAGTTGCTAATTTTTTTGGCGGTGGGGGTTTAGCTGGTACTGGGCATCGAACCCAGCAGATCTAATGCCTTGCGTAAACAGACGCCGGCGCTATCGGCAATGGAATCAACACAGCAACAACCTCTCTGTTTGGCTTTTAATATGCACAAAATTATTATTAGATATATTCGACGGTTTAAAAAATTAGTATATTCATATATTGATGTATCGCCTTTCAATAAAAAATCTAGATAAGTGCACCATCCATCATATTGCTAATTCTTTTCCGTATGCATTAATTCAGATAATAGCACAACAGCTTGTGTATCGATTGCTGCAAAATTTCAATGAGATCTCGCACATTACCTAAAAATTTACACATGAAGTAAATCAACAGAAATGAGAAGATCAGATCCAAAGCATACTTAGAACTTGGCCAACCCTCACCTCCAATAGCCAAGTCGCAGATTGATATAACAAGTGAGGGTCACGTGTTTTTCTTTCATACGTGAAAGTTTTGTCATCTCACTTGTTGAAAATTTGTCTCGAGTTTGAGCCAAACTGAAACCTGACTCGATGTGTTGTGTGGACATTAGACCATGTGAAAATGAAAAGAAGAAAAGAGGGGCACATTAAATGAAGATGGACAAATTTTTCCCACATAAAGTTTATGTGCATGTCTCCACGTTCATCTTCCTTCTCCCTCGGGGTTCAAACCCCCACCTTCTCAGGGAGGGATGGGGTGGAGACGCGCAAGTTTCAGGAGTGGGTTTCGACGCCCACACCCTGCAAGAGGCAGGGCAAAAGTCTGAGAGTGAGTGTAGAATAGGTATAGAGTAGGACCGAAAAAAAAAAAAAATCTTCCTTTTCCCTCATTAATGCATGCCCATGGATGCGCATGCATGCCCACAGAAAAGATTGTGAGCGTCGAATAACTCTTCCCTTCTTTTTGTCATTTTTTGTGGACTTCGTTTATTTTTTTGTCAATAAATGCGGAAAGAGACAAGGAGAAGAAATGAGGAGCTAAGAGCTCTTTGTGCATCAGAGTCAGAAGAAAAGGGACACCATCTTGAAGAGAGAAAGAAAGAGTGAAGAAGGCTTTCTCATGCTGCCATAAATTATGAGAGACTTCTCTTGGTTATATATAGAGAGGAGCCATCGAGGTAGAAGTGCACCAAGTTCCTTTGTTCTCCTCATGAGGGTTTATTCATTGTAATTACACCAGAGTGACTTGGTCAATTAAATTCTTGTGATTGGAATTTGTGTAATTCATTGAGTGAGATTTCATTAGGAATTATGAGGGGCTAAATACTGTATGAGTTATTGGATGTAATTAGAGTTTGGAAACATTAAGAAAGATTGTTTGAGTACTCGAGTGATTGTAATCTCTATTGTTTTAGTTGTTGCTATAGTGGAATTTTGTACTACTCTTCGTGTAAGATGTAAGCTCTGGTATTCAGATTGAACCATGTAATCTGGTGTTCGATTTCCTTTTCTTTCTTTGACTATCATAACAATCGGTATCAAAATCAATATTGGCTAACTTGAAACAAATCTATAATGGAAAAAGGAAAAGTGAGAATTGACTGATTTGAGGAGAAAGATTTTGCTTTCTAGAAGATGCAAATTGAAAAGTATTTATACTAGAGAAATTTACACTTACTGAATAAACAAGTGATGGGTGTTATTCAACTGAAGTTGCCTCGTAAAATAGCAGCTAAATTGTCGTAGGAAAATAGATTCTTGAAGAATTGAACCGATATTCGAATGATCGAATATCGAAAACGAATGTTGAAACGTGCTCGGAAAACATATAACACTGATCGAAAAATATATGATGGAGACGGACATATTTTGTTTGCCACAGATTAAGTACCGTTGCAATCTTAGAGGAATTGTTTCAAGCCTTAGAGTTCCATTCTTCAAGAGGGAGTAAACTGTTACAAGGGAAAGAAAATGGGAAAGCATAGTTTCTTTCTAAAAATGCTACAGTTAACGTTCTCCCCCCTCCCCCCTCCTTTTTATATTTTGCAGTTATTTTCACTTATAAAATAACGACCCCTTCCTCTAATGAGCCATTCTCTTATGGGCTGGGTTTGGCCCAACATGGGCGGACAGGCTTGACTTGGCCCATCAAATAAAAATCTATCATCTCACACTCGCACATGGTGAGTCAAATAGAACTCTTTTTTTACCTCTCTACAACATTTATGCTAATGAATAATCCATGCGACCAGCATACTTCGAAAGCTCGTTGCCATATATTTGTTAAGAATATATAGCAACTTATAACGGACATCACATTGTTTAGTAGATATAGTCTGTAGTACCCTAGATCGATTGATCATATTTATATATCTCTTTATCTCTTTTTTTAACAATGATATACTGTACTTACAATTATGATTATCTCAAAACAATTATAATTAGTCAACCAGTAAATACAAAATTAGAATATGATTCTCCAAATTCTATCTTCCTCTTTCCTTGAAACTCTCAATTTCATTTCAACTTGCTTTTCTAGAAATATTGCATTAGATCGAATCAATTCATGATTATTAGCAACATTCTAAGATTGCAAACACTGAATAGGAATCTTGAGAATAAGTAAGAGTCGTGATGACACTTAATTGAGGAACTCTTTTGCTCAAGAGTCTCACACAACATAAAAGTTGAGATCAAAACTTTTGCAACTCTTATTGATCGTCTCATGTATACGTAATATGAAATACGTATTATGGTATTCACTCCTTTCCCATGGAGCATATATTTACACTTTCAATACCGTATAGATGATAGCTCAAACATACCTAATGTCTAACTTGAGTTGTTCATATATATACTATTTAAAAAATCATCAAAACTCACATCTAACATAAAAAAATAGATAAAGTAAAATATGTGCGTTATTTTACTTTTGGACATAGTAAATATTATGTCATCATCTTAACACTCAGTTAAAGTGAAATTTATATTTTAAGTTTGAACTCTTGATTATCACCTAGATAATAAATTTAAAGACTTTCTTGTCTCTATTTATTACATAATAAATAGAGGTGATTACCTGTGTAAGTAGGCTAATCTATAATCAATCCGACATACTTTCTCAATTTTATATAATGCACTAAGGGTTAAGATGCATAAACTTCAAACAAAGACTCATAGGCATTAATAATGAAATACAAATTCATTAAATGTGAACACTTAAGGGAAATTATAATATTCAGTACATCAGCCTCTATACAGTCTTAGAGATTTTATATGACCTCAAAACACATCTATAGGTATTGACTTTGTTATTGGATCATCTTTTTGTGCAACCATATTTTTGATAAAATTAGACTTGGTATCTATATGTTTGGTATTACCATAATATTTTGGATCTTTAGTGTACGCTATTACTACTTGGCTATCACAGTTAATCAACAATGAGTTTGCAGTATTCTTAGCAATACCTAAATGATCCAAAATTTTCTTAAACCAAATACTTTCTTGTATTATTGTTGGTAATGGACAAAGCTATACATGTTAGTGTCTTATTGCTCCAAGATATAGCGCCATTATTAAGTAAGAAAATAAATCCAAAGATAGATTTCATTTCATCTAAATCTCCTCACCAATCAGCATTTAAATAGCCTTTAAGTCGCAGATCATTTTCCTGATAACTTAATGTATAATTAACAGTTTCCTTAAGATACCTTAGTATTCTTTTGATGGCTTTTCAATATGCTTGGCCTGGATTGAATTTGTATCTATTGGGATATAATATGCAGAAACCACATGATCTTGCAATTTACGTCAACGCGAAATCACCAGAGAAAATAAACGAGAAAAATAAGGACATCGGGAATTTACGTGGTTCAGTCCGAGTATTGGTACCTACGTCCATGGGAGAGCCAGTAGCAAATTATCCACTATAATCAGAGTATCAGAGTTTACAATCGCTCAATCATTCAAGTGTTTCCCACACTTAGATTGAACCCCAAAACTAAAGAGTCATAAATAAATAATTCACTTGGGAATAAACTCACGGCACAAAATTATTACGTGCACAAACTCAAAGTATAACACGCGTGACTCTCTCTTCGGCTTGTCGTGCGATTCCTTGCGGCTTCTTCTACGACGGGCTTCCGCTGCTTCGTAGGGTTATAGCCGCGCACTTCTTTCGAGCGGAAGACAAGACCACCTGCAGCAATTATTTCTCCTTTTATACGTCTGTATGCCCAAGGTCAAAAGTTTGACCTTGGGCCCCACCTTCCTCTTTTCTACGTGCAGGGCTTCGACGACTTGTAGCATCTTTACACCAAAGGAAATCCTATTTTATTATAATAGTGTGCCCATATTTACTTTTTCAAAGGAATTCGAAAAACTGCGGGGATTCCTTTTTTTATTTATTCTTTTGTCTTACTTCACATGTTCGAAATAGAGAATCCAAGAAGGAAATTGTTTCTTCATTCTTCATCCGATTTATAATCTACTTGGGGAAATCTTTATCGACAAATTCGGTTTATCCGAATTCAAACTAGAGACATTAATTTAACAGTATCTACTTACCATTCCAATTTGTATACATTATAGCGTATATTAAGCTTCCAATAGCACTAGCATAAGGAACATATTACATTTGTTTATTCTTTTGTGAAGTCTTTGAACACAGTATATGGCTCAATCCTTCACCTTTTGCATTATGAGTATATATAGGTTTACAATTTTGCATATGAAATGGCTTAAGAACCTTGCTCATATATATTTCTTGCAAAAGAGATAATAATATCTTCAAACGATCCTTTGAAATCTTAATTCCAATAATGTATGCACCTTCACTCATGTCTTTCATCTCAAAGTTGGAAGATAACCGATTCTTAATGGTATTAACAAACTCCATATTGTTTCCGACAATCAGTATATCATCAACATATAATGATATGATAACAAATTAATTTTTGAATCTTTTGATATACATATAATGATTCTCATCAATCATTGTAAAATCATATGCCATTATAGTATTATGAAAACGTATATACCATTATCTTAATGATTGCTTAAGGTCATATATAAATTTTAAAAGTCGACATAACTTTTGTTCTTGGCCTTTCAAAATGAAACCAATGAGTTGTTTTATATATATTTATTCTTCTAATTCTCCATTGAGAAAAGTAGTCTTTACATCCATTTGATATAACTCAAGATCCATACTAGTTATTGTTGTTAAAATAATGCGAATTTAGATAAATCTCATTAAAAGAGGAAACGTTTTCTCATAATCAATTCATTCTTTTTGATTATATCCCATTACCATAAGACAAGTCTTATGTCTTTTAATTGAGCAATTTGTTATACGCTTTATTTTGATAACCCACTTGTTCCCAATGGCTTTGCATTCTTTTGGAAGGTTAACCAGTTCCCAAATATGATTTGATTTCATTAACTCCATTTCCTTCTTCTATTGCATGCATCCATTTTTCCTTACTAGGACAATTTAGAGTTTCATTTAAATTTCCTTGCTCTTCTTTATCTTGTGGAGCAATAATAAAAGTTTCCCTTTTAATATCAAAACGTCGACGGGGAATACTTTTATAATTTGTTCGCCGTATGGGAGATTGTATACTTTGCACAATATTCTACATTGTGCTCCCACTTTAATTAGATAATGATGATATCATTTCATCAGGTGGATGTAATTGAAAATGGGTCGAATTTAATTCCTTACTTCTCATGTTACTTTCACTTGGACAAATCCTACTATGTTCATTATCTTGATCCAAGATTTCAAATAGGGAGTAGTCCTCACCTATTTCACCCGTTTTAGGAAATTCATTCTCTAAGAAAATGACATCTCATTATTCAAATTCAGTTATACTCCAACTTACTTGCTCACCTATAAACACATACCCTTTTGAGTGTTCTGAGTATCTTATATCTTATAAATATATATATATATATATATATATATTTATATATTTTGATACCTAGGGAACCCCTCCTCGTACCAATGCGGACGGCCCGACAGGCCCGGGGTGACGTTGAATGTAAACCCTGGAGCGACGCTAGCGGAGGACCCACCACCCCGACGTCACGCTTAAGATCCCGTGCGGCCAGCGGGATTCGAACTCCTCCCCTTCCGCTTAGGATCATGGGAAGCTCTTATCCAGCTGGGCCACTGCAGATGGTGGTAAATATTCTTCTTACCTCTAGGACCTAATTTTCCATACATGTGAGAGAGCTCATGAGTATAGGCAGCACAACCCAACAGTTTGAGAAAACTTAAGTCATGTTTTCTACTTATCCATAACTTATATGGAGTAAAAGTAATTGATTTGGAAGGCACATGGTTAAGTATATAGGTAACAGTTAATAAATTATCACCTCAAAAGGTGATAGGTAAGCTAGTATACGCTATCATGGACCTAACCATTTCTAGTAGAGTTCTGTTTCTTCTTTCTGCAACACCATTTTGTTAAAGAGTATAGGGAATATACATATGTCTTTTGATTTCTTTTTCATCACATAAATTTCTGAACTCATTAGATAATTATTTTTGACCTTGATTGGATCTCATTACTTTTATTTTCTTATTTAATTGATTTTCTACCAAGCTCATAAACTTTTTGAAACAAATCAACGCTTCAGATTTATGAGAAATCAAATAGATATATCCGAATCGAATGTAATTATCTATAAATGTGATGAAACAAATAACCCAATACATTCCTCTCACATTTATTGGACCACAGATATCAAAATGGATTAATTGTAAAGGAAATTAAGCTATTTTACATTTTCCAAATGGTTTCTTTGTCATTTTTACTACTAGGCAATGCTTACATATGGGGAAATTGTCTTTTTCAATGTTGCCCAACAAGCCTTCTTTGGTTAGCTTATTCATATGTTGTTGGCCAATATGACCAAGTCTAGCATGCTACTCATTCATATCATTATCATATGAATTAGAATACGTGAAGAGGGAATAACAAACATTGATGTTACCATAGTCAACATCTAATACAATAAAACTATCCAAAAAATAACCACAACCATAATAGTTTGTATTCAAATATAAAATCATACATTTATTATGGAAGTTCAAATTAAAGTTAAGTTTAACCAACACTAACACAGACACTAAATTCCGACGAATCTCCAGAGTATATAATATATCATATAGGAATAAAATATGTTCACCACACATATTTAATTGGCAGGTATCAATTCCTTTTACTTCAGCTCTATAGCTATTTCCTACATAGATCCATTTATTTTAGTCGGTACTCGTTGGAATTTCACAAATGATTCTCTATCCTTTGCTACATGGTATGTTGCTCCTGAATCTATAGTCCACAAATGATTAGATTCAGTTAAGAATACATAACTTGATACATAAGCAAAGTTCTCAAGAGTATAAGGGGTGTTTACCTTCTTTGGCTCTCGATAGGCGCGGGCATAGTGATCCTTCTTGTCACAGTTAAAACACTTCACCATTGACAACTTCTTCATTCAAGGACATTTTCATCTTTCATGTTGGTCAACTTTTGGTTTCTTTCTCGAAGATCTTACTCCCTTGCCTGTCCACCTCTTGAATGAATTAGGATGTTTGCGCTTGGAACTCAAAACCCCCTGTGAGCTAAAATTAGTATAATAAATGTCAGTTTTCGGCTTAATCATCAAGAGACGGTCCCCTTCTAGCTCAAGATGGCGCACTGCATCCTCAAAGGTTTTAATGTATGTGTCAGGTGCACCTTCATATGTTCCCAACTTTGAGGTAAGAAATGGATCACTACTTGCACTTGCTGCTTGTCAATCAGGACATGGCCAGCATCCTTCAGCATTCTCAGTTTGGTCACCGATGTATGACTGAATCTTGCTGCTAATGCTTCCCACGTTTCTTTGGCATTATCAAAATGTCTGAACTCTCGCATGACATCATTCTCCATGCTACTCAGTAACGTAATACGAGCAATGGAGTTTTTTCTCTTCCATGTAACAAATGTATCCTTATCTCTTTTATGTCGTGCAGTGTTCCCATTTTCAAGTTCTTCCATAATCAAGTTAAGAGCTTTTAGCGTCTCTTGTTCTTCCAGCACATATTGGATTTTCATATGCCATATTTCATAATTATTGCTATTCAGCTTCTCATCTTTGTTCAATTCAGCGATCATGCTCTTAGTTGCTGAAGCCATTGGATCTAAACATATTAGACACATATGCACGAATTATTAATGCATATCATATATGCATCCATTTTGCATATACTCATCATATTAATAAATAATTTCAAATGATATTTCAAAATCAAAAGGTCACTATGTTTCTAATCATCATCCAAAAATCCTAACTTGAAATTATCATTAATATAATCTTCTATTATGCAAATTAACTTCTTTGAAACTACAAAAACTTCTATGAACTATCCACAACAATTAATAATAATAGAAGCAATTGATATTGAACATCCATTAACAATAGAATAAAAATATTTCTACATAATGTAACAAATACATCAATTGCTACAATGACATTAACATGGTATAAATTATCTACATAAGATATCCATAAAACATACTAAGTAAACACTACTAGAAACAACTAAAGCTAAGTCAACCTATGAACAAAGAAAGTTTTTTTTTTTTTTTTTTTTTTTTTTTTTAAATTTCTTGGAAATTTCCTTTGAAAATTCTTTAGGCACATTAGCAACCACGAAAAAATAGATGGAAATCCCTTAGGATTTCTCCCTTGCACATTCATCCCCCGCTAGATTGAACTCATTCCTTGGGTCAAAGTCTTTGTGGCTTCAATCTTATAATATTTCTTCAAAAAATGCACTACAAGCTTCTTATAATCAAGAACCGCATTGACCTCCCATAGGTGATTCAACACTCATTGCCATTCAGATGGAAGAGTGTTAGTGAAGAATCGCACCATCTCAAAGGTTGGCATGGGGTAACCCTTCTAAATAGCTTCTTGTATTTTCTTCTTGACCTCGAGAACATACTCAATTATGTCACCACTTTCCCATCGATAATCAGTCAACTCAATTATTATCCTTGCAAGTCTCGTCCTTTGTCTTTTTGACGGTGCACGAATTGGTATATGTATACGAAAGGAAGGCATTGTTTCTGCAACAAATGTAGAACAAAAAAGGATTACTTATAATCCATAGGGACATAATTGAAAATGACACACATACTCTTTTTTTTTTTTTTTTTCCAACGATCAACGGGTCAATGAGTCAACAATCAATGGTCAATGCAGTCACGATCAATGGAGACCGGGTCGAGTCAATGGGTCAGCTAGGGGTAAAATAGTAATAACTACAAAAGGCCCCCACGCGATAGTCACAGACCTTTCGTTTGGCTCAAATCTTCCACTACAGAGTTATTCATATATTTCATCACTCTTCGCACCTCACCCCATCTAATCTGATGCTCGCACGTACGTGTCAAAGAACCGGAATTAGTCCAAAGACCTTTTGCATACGTGGGCTACTCAGGAGGAGCCCGGTAGATGCTAGCATGTCACCGCGAGGGGACACGTATCGTATAATATCAAAACGCCATCCGATGACGAGTTGATCAGTCTGGTTATTCACAGAGTCGAGAGAGGATGACACAAGGGAGAGCAGGGAGAAGCAGGGAGGATGAGGAGGATGGTGGGAAGGTACAAGGAGAGCTGTACGCCCCGGAACATGCCATCCAAGTGACGACGGGAGATGAGAAGATGAAGAAGAAGAGTAAGACTAAGGATGACAAGATAAAGGAGAGGGTCTTGGAGAAGCTGAGGGCTATGAACGGTGTCTCCGTCTCCCAGGAGGCGGTGGAGAGGGTCGGTGCATTGGAGCCGCTGCACCGCCTGAAGCAGCTTCTGGTGGACATCTTCCCCATCCTCTCCCCTGCCACCGCCTCTCGCATGGTGGATGATGCTGCCGATGAGGTTGAGGCTTTCTCCTCTACCTCCTCCCCTCCCTCCAAGCTTTGATATTTTCCTACTTCCTTCCGGCCTTTCTGCCTGCTTCTTTTTAATTCCTGTTCTTTTTTTCCTTTCCAAATGAAGGTTTATCTTCGTGTCCCCTTTTACGGCTTCTTTGGTAACATATCTTCTGCTTCATTCACATTACGACCCTTGTTAAATTATGTGCAATTTATATAAAACAATATATAATTCATAAAAAAAATTCGTCAGATTGATAATTTACGGAAAAGAAATTTCAATTTCAACAAGTACATATGCTCATTCTTATGTAGAAAGAGATATAATTTCATATTTATTTATTATATAAAATTACATTCAAATATAAATTATAAATATTATATCTGGTTAGCCTCTAAGGTAGAAATTCTCCATGAGGCGCAGAACTTTAAAATACTGGCTAGGATATAAAGGATTTGGTTAACATTTTTTTTTTTTTTTTTTTTTTTTTTTTTTTTTTGAGCTTTATCTCTAGGTTGCTTAGCTGGTTTAAATTAAACGCTTTGGTTACATTTTTTTTTTTAAATTTTAGCTTTATCTCCACATAAATAAGATAGAGTGATATCATACAAAAAATGAATCACTGATTTGTGATAGAGTGATATCATCCAATAGATATGCACATAAAAAATGATTCATTGATAGAAATCCTTTAAATATTGGTTATTCACTTCTGAATTAGAAAATTAGCCATACACATAATTCATCTGTATTGTTAAAAAGTCTATGGTGATTATGATTATCATTGCACACTTTTGCTTCCTCCACTAGGTGAATGATTGGATGCTACTTTTAGAGGGGATAATTATTTAAAAAGTCATTGAATTCATGACGGTTAACTCAGCCTTAAATTTTTTAATTTATTTAGTTTAATCATAATTATTTTTTTAGTTTTGTTGATGTAGTTTTTCGATCAATTTACGTGGTAGCCGGCCATTCTATATAATATGACAAACGACTGATTAAATCACAAATCTAATCTAATATGCTCTATTTAAACGTGCCTGAGGATTCATAATTGGAGGGGTCCACCGGCCAAATTGTTTAGTCCTTTAATTTTCTTGGCAATTCCTATCCACATCAGTCCGGCTAAGCCATGATTAAAAAGGAATCTGGGAACTTGCATTGACCATCACGTACAAAGGATAAGTTAAATTAAACTCCCCCGAATTTGATATCCCCAAGTTCCGGCTGTTCAGGATATGATGGCAAGTCCAATTGATTCCCCCCAGGTGATTTAGAGGACAAACCATCGCTGACAGGCAAAGTAGTCTTATTCTTCTGACCGATACTTATTTAGACTTTAGAGATGCTATTATTATCGAATAAAAGCAATATACCGAAAATCACACCTCATTCTAATAAATTTTAGAGTTAATAAAAAAATCTTAAATTATGTCCATAATGATAAAAATATCAAACATTTTTGGTGTTAATAAAAGTTCGAAGCTTGTCTATTGTGATATTAATATTACAAATATTCTTTGTATTATGAGAAAGCCTAAACTTATATAAATATGATAAATATACATTGGAAGGAATTAAAATAGAGGGTATATATGTTACATATCTAAAAATTTAGATTTTTTCGTGACAAAAAAAATTAGGGGTATTGGTATCATATTGGACAAATTTAGGATTTTTGGAGATAAGGAAAAGTTTAGGAATTATGTACTACAGTAAGTATAGTTTGGAGCTTTTTGTGATATTTGCTCAAAATTTTATATTTACTAAGGATGACTGTTCTATCACAGGAAAATTTATCAATCATACGAAGTCATTGCAATTAGTAATTTCCATATTGAAAAAGATGAGTATTTATTTGTCAGGTTATACTCCTCACAAAAGATTTGTTTGGTAATATTCAATTAATTAAATTTGGCGTAGGAAATGCTTGCCCAATTATCAAGGAATAGTTAAATCAACAATGCTGGTTAAATATATTGCAAGTAGCCCGACAACATCTTCTTCATGTGACCGATCATAGCAAAAGAAAATATTCAGCACACGTGGAACCCGAGAGCTCGAAGTTATATGAATTAACCACTCGCCAAAAGGAAAAGAAAATAAAAATTGTATGACTTTAGACAAGATGTCACCTTAAATCGGTGAAGTTAGATTGACAGCGACAATACTCTTATCGGCATGTGTTTCCAGAGACTGGATGATGATGGGTGAATAACCTCCATTTTCTCTTAACCTGATATGCAGATTAAACGCTCCTTGGCATGATTTTAGCTTAACCCAGCGACGTAAATTTTCTGTTGACTTTCACTTGCTTACGGTAGTGAGATATATGTGAGATTCGTTGACTATCAAAAGATATTGAGCGGCAACATGCGACGTTCGTTTAAAGCTCATCTGTTTTGCGCATCAGATACAATCGTTATTCTGACCAAGGCACATTCTCCTAATCTTTTGCTAAATATATCTCTCTAAAGGGGCGACGCGTCTGAGTGTGGGATTATGGTGTTATCTCGTGTATGTTTAAACTGAGTATGACATGATTATCATATAAATTACCTAACTATTAAGCGTAAGCACGTCTCGCAACTTCCTGTGTGCACTTCACTATATGCATAAGAAAAGAAGAGCTAGTTCAGGCAACTATGGATTGTAAGCAACATATAATTGATCACATGAGCATTAGCAAAGCCCATTGTTACAAGCAAGAGACGCAACGTAACGGCATGGAAGTTTTCTCGGCAAGGTCATTTGTATAAAAACTACTGCAAAAGCAACCATCAGGTATCAATCATCATCCAGAGACGAAGCTACTTGCAATATCATTGGATGAGATTAAAATTGGATGAGATTATAATGCAGCTGCCTTTTTCTTATTGCGTAGTTATTATGAACCTGCCTGTCCTGGCACGTAGTTAGACAAGTTAGGAGATCCATACAAATAAGTCCAAGCAGATGCACACAACAAGCCATATTTACAAGCACTCCTTCATAATTCAACCAAGGCACTCCTTCACGACAACCCATATCAGATACTCCATCATCACCTAATAACCGCCCTGTATGTAAGCATTCAAGCGGTCCAGCTCCTCACGATGCTCGCTGACAACAGCACGAACCACATCTCCAATGGAAACCATGCCCGCCATCCCAGCTTCGTTGATCACTGGAATGTGCCTGATGCGATTATCTGTCAACCATCATCCATCTCAACTTAGTATTTCAGAGAAATCAATAACTCGACTGGGTCAATTAAAATTTCTGACAATCAAGCATTGGAAGATCAGTGACAAAACTGTAGGCAATGAAATAAATCCAGGGTTCTTCCACAATCATTTTGATGAAGCATGCAGTGCTTGAATTGGTGCCATCATTAACCACATTAACGGCAGCAACAATGCACATCACTACCAAAATCGACAGTACCAGTCATCAGCTGCATTGCCTTCAGAACCTTTGTGTCAGGTGTAACAGTGATTAGCTTGTTCTACAAAAAAATAAAAAAAATAAAAAATCAGATTGTAGCTTTGCATTCAGCAGTAGCAATCTCAACCTATGGTATGAACTCCTACAAGAGAGATGCTGTAATTACCTCCTCAGTCATGATATCTCCAACCTTGGTCGATTTTGATGATCTTCCCTGTACGATAATCTTCCTGAGGTAATCTGGAAACAGACCATATAATGAACAAAAATGTTGTACAGCTATGGACGCCTGAAGTGATTGAAATATAAGAGTTCCATGCTTTATTACCAACGCACAATACAGATAAGAATATGTGAAACATCAAAGCAAGAGTTGCTCCTTTTAAAAGTTTTCTCAGCAAAAACCTCTGCAAAGTCTTCAATGGGGGAATTACATCTAGCTAGATCGTATCACGCAAGAATGTCAATGGCATATCCTGACCAATCACTCTCCTCTTGGCAAGAGTAATATATCTCAGCCACTTTATTAGGACAGTCAACAAATGACCAGCATGTTAAGGAGGTAAAGAGGCAAATAAATTGCTATGAGATTGCAGAGATACAATAAAAATTCATCTACTGATGATGCCTATGACTTGCCAAGATGAGGGTTCCCCTACAATATTTGTACTTTGTATAAGGATACAATGAATCTATACATACCACACACTTCCACACATCCTCTCATTCTTTCACGAAATTATGATGCTTAACAGCGAAAGGCCAATCATTCAAGAACCTTAAGTGAATGAAGATGAATGAAACTATAAGTCAGAACTGACTTATAAAAGAAAAAAAATTTCCCTTGTGCTTGCCCCTTTTAACCCATAATTTATCTCAATGATGTATAGCATCAAAGAGGTAATTTCATGCTTTTCTCATGTAACAGTAGTATAAAATATGGCAATAAAAATGCCAGCGTACTTTGATTAGTTGTTTACCGGAAACCATACTTCTTAAATTACACTGATCTTTATAAACTATGTTTCATTAGAATGAATCCAAGACACTTTTCTCACCTGAAATAGTCCAGAACTTTGAAACTCTCATTTGCATCACTTTGACCTAAACTGCCTAGTCGTTGTTTCAACAACTATGCACCCTACCTTTTAGAAATATTTAAGATTCTTGTTCGATGTTTATAATACTTATAATTTCAAATTCTTATTTGAGAAAAGAAAGTAGAACTTCCTACAATCAAGAATGGTTCAATGACTAACATTCATGTCATATATGTTCTTACAAATGAAACAATTGAAATTTTTTACCTCTCTCTGTGATAATTCCAGCAATAGATTTCTGTTCTCCGGGCTTCACAACAACCAAGGCCCCAACATTATGTTGTGTCATCTATAGGGACAGTAACAGATGTGGTCCACATTGTAGATATGTACTAAATAATACCAGTCATACCAATAATAATAGCACAATTTACCACGGAATACGTACCGACTTGACAGCATCATACACAGTATCATCTGTAGTGCACCAAAGCCAGGAGCCATCTGCACTTTTGCCCTTGGCTTTCAGTACATCAGCAATCGTTGTGCTTTCAAAGCCATGCTCTTCGATTCGTGCAGATGAAACAGACATGAAGCGTGAAAATGAAACAATCTGAGGATTTGCCAGACGGATGTGTTTCAGAACTGCACTTTTGATCAAGCTTGCTTTCAATGAAAACGATTGGATTCCTTGCATTTCTGCTGTCAAAACTATTTCCTTGTGAGTTTAGATGGCAAAAACAAAGTGTGCTGGTAGTACCATTGAAAGAATAATGTGTTTTTTCCTTAAAAGAATGAGCTTGGCCTCAGTGAAAGTAGATGATACACAATGACAAAACTTAAACTGCTGTTGAAAATTATTGCTGTCAATTAGAATTGTGGATCTGCATTTTGAACTGCTGAAAACTCTCCTGGCTTTTCAGTCTAGAACTAACCTAACAATTTGCTTTCACTCCACAATAGCAAGCAAGGATCTGAAAATCTGTGTTGATCCATTCCAATCAAGACATTCCTGCTTTGACTAAATGACACGCTCTCTTATATTCTGATCACCCCTAAGCCCATGCCTCGCCCAACCAGACTCTGTCCCCAAAGGATAATGATGCAGCCACAAGATTAAACAAGTCAATAATTATCATAATGTTTCATTAATGTCAAGTTCTTGTGAATCCGACTATTGCATTAATCTGAAACTCAAATAAGTGTCCTAAAAGGATAATGATTCATCTTCAAATTTAATAAGTAGCTTCATCTTCTAGGAGTGCTAGTAGGATTATATTAGTTTTCTTTCACTGATTTACATTGAGTAACATGTCGGGTTTCGGTTGAATTAGGCTTTTAAGTTTTCTATGTAAGAGTTTCCTCTTACAACTTAACAGTAGGTTTAGTAGAATCTTTCAAGTTACCGTGCAGCTGGTACGTATTATTTGTTGATTCATCAATTGACCGAGTAAATAAACATTTCAGCAATTCTTTTGTTATTGAGGTGCATGATGCAATTCTCTCTTTGGAGTGATGCTTAAGAACCCAAGTGTGATGCTTAGGAAGCTTTGGGTGAGACACATAAAGACTATGAGGCTGGAAATTTATCTCTAGATTGTCCAACATCAGATAATCATTGTCACCGGAAAAACATCAAATACCTTCTTAAGGCATGAAAAACTTAGCATGAAACCGAAATAAGAAATGCTTATTTGGTACCTTCACTCTTTCAGCGGAGTTAGCTTAACAAATATAAGAAACGATTGTCTCTCGGTCTCTCTAAGTAGGCAAAACAGGGCATTTCTTTGAGAATCGGATTGAGAGGCGATTCATTAGAGGCGTTTACTTGCACAAAGCAAAATCCCTCATCAGCTCTGTCATGCTGCGATAACAATCTCATTTCACAATAATTTCGATTTTACCAAATTCTACTCGTTGCTTGCTGCTACCGTTTTCTACAAGGTGATGTCAACAGCAGTTTCACTCGGATACTAAAACATCATCCAGCTTCCTGTGTAAGAAGAGTAGGGCCTTGCGTGCGAAAATTTGTCAACAGCAAGCTGGACAGTGAAAAGAAGTAGGAGGGAAGATGAGGAGGAGGACGCCAACTCACTGGACTTTGCGTTGAGAAGAAGCAGAGGCGTCGACAGCGGCGGCGGCGGCGGAGGCGGCGGCGACCACGGGAGTGTGGCTGGAGAGGCTGGGAAGAGCCAGAGGCTGTACGAAGGGGGGATGGATATGGATTGGGACAAATGACGATGGCCATGATGCGTGTCCTCTTTTAACCTAAACTCGGCCTGGTTCGGACTATTTATTTATTTATTTGTTTGTCTCCATAATGAAACAAATTCTCTTTTCTTTTTCGCGTGTAATTCCGTTTTGGAAAAACATTTCCATGAATAGCTAGCTATTTATCAAATCCATTTCTCTATCTTGACCCCCCAACAAACGAGAAAACGAAATCTAATCTATTTATCTATATAATATATGTTCTCACAGAGCGTTGCCCTTTAGAATTATTAGATATAGGATGCCACTTGGGCTTCTAAGATGCAAGTGTAAAAGTTTATTCTTCTTTTAAGGAGGAATTTATTTAGATTCTTCTGCACGTCTTGTCTTCAATTGTGATTTCCTTTTTCTCCCAAGTGTTTATCTCATTTAAATACATTAGTTTCAATGAATTTTTTTTACGTTGCAAATTAGCAAGGTAATTCTTTCTATAAAAGTAGTTTCTTTAACGATTTATTATTATTATTATTATTATTATTATTATTATTATTATATTATTATATTATTATTATTTTCCCTTGGTATTACAATAACAACGTCGATCGACTGGGAAACCACTTTTATTATTAGTTTCACGAGGAACTCTTGACAATTGTTATGGGCACAGGGTGCGTGTTCCCCGTGACCTTCTGATCCCAAGTCCCAACCCAATCCGCCCTTGTGCGCCGCGGGACTGAGAAAGCAAAATCTGTGGGCAAGCTGGGCCCCAACTCTGCTCATGGCCGCCTCTGTAACTCCCCTCCAGCCCTCTCTCTCTCTCTCTCTCCCTCTCTCTCCACAATCTACGCTGCTCCCTCACCTTCCTCGCGGTTATCCGAAAACATAGAATGGATATGCATTTGCTTGGACTTTACTGGTACTACAATTGCCTCCATCTCCACCAATTATGCCAGTCCCCCCATCGCCACAGCCCCACCATCTCTCTCTCTCTCTCTCTCTCTCTCTCTCTCTCTCTCCACCTTTGATTTGCGGAGAAACTCCAACTTTGTGCGTGCGAAGAAGCAATGCCGGCAGACATGGGGGCGGTGATGGGGCATGGTTTTCTCCTCAAGGCTAGGACGGCAGCTGCAGCCCCAGCCTCCATGCCCATCCCTTACTGTCCAGTTATGGAGGAAATTGCAACTTGTGTTAACATCATATGCGTGGTAATGAGGCTCTATATGGACTTTAGCTGGTGGTGGAAAACAAAACCTTATAAGAAATGGCTGACCTTTGCTTAGCAGCAAGAAAATTTATTACTGGAGAGAATAATGCAGCTATCCAAGTTACTTTTTCAAGCGTCTTAATTCGTAAATTGGAACACATCCTTAGAACGTGAGTGTCTCACTGAGTATGATAGACTTGGTGTTGACAAATAAGAATTGAGTTTGTGCTTCTTCCTTATCAGATGGTGACACGACTTGATCCATCACTGCTGCTGTAACTATAGAAGTAACCCGGGGAACCGTGTGGTCTGCTTCCCGTAGTTACCAAATCGAGAGATTTGTCCTAAGCAAATGATGCATCAAAATTGCAATATGTTTGCATAAGTGAAACACCATACCTGTGATTTATATTTTCAAGGACGGGAAATAACTTTTGAACTCATCACGAATACATATTAAGGAGTCCCTTAAAAAAAAAAAAAAAAAAAAACTCCACTTCCCAGTCACTAAATCCTTTTCAATTAAACTTATTATCGCGTTGGAACACTCCAACTTTAACAAGAATAGTAGCTCAACTTTGTTTCTGATCACAACGAGATTAGAGTGCTCAATTACAGTGGTCCTAATAAGAGGAAAAGTGCAAAAAACACTGAACTGGTGCGACAAAAGACACCATAACAACGAATAAAGCCAGCGTATTCCGCTTCCACATGCTTGCTTTTGAGAATAACCCTGTATTTTAAATAGCCTTAGAGATTGAGTGAAGATTCTTGGATATGCAAAGAAGAAATGTTTAACTTTCAGTAGAAAATAGTCAGATGAACACAAAGACAATGACACGCAGATACCCTTTCTTAGTCATAATTCAAGCAAAAATCAAACAGAATGATTCCATTTAGATTTTGCAGTCTTTTCTCTCATAATCGTAATGGCCAAAAGCAATACGCAATTATACTGCACAAGTTGATTCATAGATTAAAACTATTACCAAGACGTCAAACAAAGGAAAGGAACAATGTACCTTGACCAGACGATATTTCTTCAGTCTAGTGCGCAACAGCACTAAAAGACACTTTAAACTATAGAATTGTGAATACAGACAACTCGACCATCAAAGATTCGTGCAAGAGTGCATGATACTCCTCCACCTAAGACCCACTCACTTCATTGTGGGAAATGGACTTAAGTAACAGGAGCACAAGAATAGTTGCACCCGCCTCTGCTAGGGCTTCGTCTTCAATAGAGGCGGAACTGGAAGCCATCCGCTTTGGTCTTCTTTTTATAGGGGAGATGCGATCTTGCCACGTGGCAGATCTAGGAAACCCTTTCACTTCGTGGGAGATAGATAGTGACAGTTCGGTGGCGGTGGATGCAATCTTGGGCCGAGCCTCAGCTTCTTGGGATGTCGAAATCGCGGTCTCCCTCTGCCAAACTTTATTAGCGCAAAATTCTCTCATCTCATTAAGCTATTGTCCACGAGAAGAGAACGCTGCGACAGACTGGGTAGCAAAGCAGCATCGAATTTGTCGTCTTCCCCTATCATGGTGGATTACACCTCCGGCTGCTCTAAATACTATTTTATGTTCCGACCTACATGGGGTCGTTTTCCCTTGTAAGCACAATCGTTAAAGCTTATAAAGCTCTTCCTTCGACCAAAAAAAAAAAATCCATATTTTTTACTCCTCATCTATCCATGCAGAAAAGAAAAGAACAATTTAGAATTGTGTGGAATGTGCCCCGCAGTCAGGAAATCTCCCCAAGACTGGCATGTCCAAACTTGAAGGCAAAACAGGCGGGTCTAACTTGAATTGCTAAGGACATGAAATCAGACACTCAGGGAGTGGGTTATTGGGTGTCTTCAGATAAATCCTCTTCACAATAGAGTTCCAGATATACACAACCAGCTCTCGAAGAAATCTGCAAGAACATCTGGATGCAGCAGTTTGCACTTACTCATATCGCATCTCACAAGCCATTCCAACAAAAAGAAGTCCATTAGAGACAAAAATTTCTACTAAAGAGTAGAGTACACTATACAGTGGTCCTTGCTTTATTACAGGCTCGAGTACACTCCTGCAAATCAAGTTTAAATTCCCTCACTTTATAACGGGCTCCTGAAAGCAAGTCCATGAGATTCAAGCATGCATATCCGAAAGTAACATCATTCCTCAAAATTCAATCCATCTAATCAATTGAGACCAGGGAAGACCTCGAAAAACTAGGCAGCACATGTCATCTGTCACAATGAATGGTCTTAAATATCTCTCCACTAGAGAAGAATATCAAGGCAAGAGCAATTCATCCAATAACCTTCGAAAATGCTCTTCTTTTTCAAACAAAGTAAAACAGAAAACAAAAAGAGAGGAAGGAGCCTACGAGGTAGACGAGAAAAGAGTATCCGAGCAAATGAAGCCGAATTCGAGCACCCAATGACGATCAATTTGCTGGTGAGGCGAACAAATTGAGACATAGAATGAAGGAATACCCAACTCCGATGGCAAATAACAGCATCGACCAGTGCGCTCTCAGAAGACTTGTGAGCGGTCATGGCCATGGTTTCTTGGGTGTTCACTTATTGACCATGTCGACGATCCTAACAGCAGTGGCCCAGGCGACTACCGTGAAAGGAAGTATCCGGCGATGGCCGCGGGAGGGAAAAAGACTGCCCAGAATCCTCACTTTCGTGTTGTTGGACACGCCAAACACCATCGTCCTGAGTACCTCAGGTTTTTCATGCCCCAACCACTGCATTCCTTCTCCTTCTCTAGAATTCCATGTCGAGGGATTGAATGAATCCTATCGAAGCAATGTAAGGGATGTCACGCCTCGATCCTCTGAGCACATGCCCATCCCTCAGCGGTCGATTAAATAATGATATCTTAGGATGCATCGCCAACACATTCATTTTAATACATATGCGGAAGTGGATAAATAATCCCCATACATCAACAAGATGGGATAGGCCATAAATTTTTCTCGAAAACCATATCACACTAGATACATATCAAACCATGTACATACAATATTAGCCACTATACATAAGGTCTACAAAAAGGGGAAGGGTTACAAGTCTTCTAATTAGTCGAGTCCTTGACTGAATATTCCGGGGTCCTTGGATTAGAAAGATTTGGTTCTACCATTGAACCCTCAGGAGGATTTGCTATGCCATTGCTAAAAGCAACCTCCAGCACCGACCTAGGAATCTCAGACTCTAGAAGGGGGCCTTTTTTGGGTCTTATTGGCCCGTGATGGTACCACGATCTGTATCGATGAGATACCTTGTGAGGTAAACCCTTATTGACCTAGATAACATATCGTACAACCTAGTAGATCTAGGCTCTTTGGCTCTCGGGGAGGGGAATCCTTCTTCAGTTGTCCAAAACGTTCAAGTGGTGCAGCCATCTACGGACTTATAAATGTTATCCCGTAAGAGGGTGAGACAACGTCTCAGCAAGTTTGCCTCTTAAGCTTCGATTAGGAAGGAAATATGCCTCAAGGGCTGCATAAGTATAACCACGAGTTAGAGGACTTACCTTTGCCTCAGATCCTTTCTGCAAGTCAATATAATTTACATATTCAACCAATCATTTTAACACATCATGGCATCAAATCAGATCGAGTAATCGATCAATCGACTTAGTCGATTCCATGTCATCAAGACCATCTCTCGGTCAAACAACTCAACACTATCTATCAAGTTCGACCACGTCGAGAACTGCTTACCCTAAGTTGAAGATAGATATAATTCACCCAAAACTGATAAGATAATATACTGCTCACCCAAAACTGACATATCCAAGCCCTCAAATCGATATAGTATACTAATAATGCTCACCAGAAGTTGCTGAGGTATACTGCTAACCCAAAGTTGATATATGAAAGTCCATAAACTGATATAGTATACCGATATACTACTCACTCAAAGTTGGCACATCAGAGCCCTCTAGCCGATATAGTATACCTATGATACTCACCCTAAGCTCATAAAGTATATTGCTCACCAAAAGCTTATATATTAAAGTTCATGGACTGATATAGTATACGTGTTCTTATCAATTGAGAATGCCACCATTTTTATCATTCCCGATAAAAATAATCATGTGTGGGTATATGGTTGGCCTTAGCCAAAATACAATATTTTCCTTTATAAAAATCCCACCATTTCCAATAGTCCACAAACACATTTTTGGCGATGTAAACTGACGCTTGGTATTTTCTAATTAAATATTGAAATTAATAAATTTTGGGATAAATACCCCAAAATTCCAATTCGCACTCAATTTGCACAAAATAGCAGTCAATTAAATAAATCAATTACACCATTGCAATTAGTATAAAATTTCGATCACTAGCTATCTTGGTCTAATTTTCAGAAAATTATAATTAATTAAATACTTATAGAAAATAATTATTAAATGTCAATAATTGTGACAGGTTTTTTTTTTTTTGGTCGGTCCTACTCTATACCTATTCTACACTCACTCTCAGACTTTTGCCCTGCCTCTTGCAGGCCGTGGGCGTCGAAACCCACTCCTGAAACTTGCGCGTCCCCACCCCAAAAGCCTAAATAAATACTGATTTGGATTCGGAAAATTCCCGAACCTCACTAAATAGATACTACCACTTATTTACTTGCTAATTGTACTAATCTAACCACTTAACATGCATCAAGGATTAACTAAATCATAATCCATTCTAATTAACCACCTAATCCATACTTAACTTAAGATAATCAACTCTTAAGCGTCATTAGCTCCCTAAGAAAAGATTAGTGAGTAAACTCACTTGATTAACGAATCGATTGAACCATAATGACGGCGAGGAGGAGACGGGCCAAAAATTCCAAAGCGGGAACACCCTTCGAGGTTCGAAATGGCACCAAAGAGGGCTAAATAGTGCATGAGAGACCCAAAATTTTTGGTTTCTGTGGTTGGGCCGAAGGAGCTGCTCAATTGGCTTGGAGCGGTGAGGATGGATAGCAAGGATTGTAATAGCTTGGACGGGCGTGTAGGCAGATAGACGGCGGCTCCGAGGACCATGACGGTGATGTATGATGGCTTAGTGACTCCAAACAATTGCAAGTAGTAGCAGAACAAGCGGCTAGAGACGCGGGACAAGCAAGACGATCGCGGGTGGCGTGCGGGCGAGTGATCGGCCGGGAGGGGTGGTCCGGTGGCTTGGCGGGTGGTTGTGACAGCAAGGGGGGCTAAAGCTCAATTTCTTTTGGGTCTTTGGAACTTCCAGAGGTCTAGAAATGGAGGGGGGAGGTCGATGCTGTGGGGGAGAGAGGAAAGGGGACAACAACTTGGAGGGGGAACCACCTTGGTCTTCAACTTCATCTCCTTGTCTCCTTGAGTTGGCCCCACCATGCAAGGCTGGCTTCCTCAGCAAATTGCAGCCCTCAAAGCTTCCTCTAGAAGCCTTGGAAGTGGTCTAAAAGTCATGGACCAAGGGGCATACGAATTTTGATTCGATTTTCCCCAAATTGAACCAAAATTCTACTTGAATCAATTCAATTAGGCTCCCATAAATTTCACTAAGACACCCTCGATCAAATTGGCATTTTTCCTTACCTATAAATCCAACTTGCATCCCAATCTCACGATAAACAACAGTCATATGAATTTCTCGGTCGAAAATGGCCTATATTGACTTTTTTCTGCCAAAATCTCGGTTTGCAGAAAAATTTTCGGAGGGTGAATCGATGATCCTAAAATGACTTGTGACATGAAAGAACCTTTAATTTCTAAAATCGGATTCAAATTAGCGGTTAATTTCAATCTGGCGTGATTTTAGCGTGACATAGGCTACCGGGTAGCTTTCAAAAATTTTTAGTGTAAATGATCCGTGGTCGATTTTCTTTGAGTCACGATGAACCTCTTCGACACATTGGCAACCCTCGGTGGTTGTGAAAATCTCGAGGTTTCAAATATGGACACAAGGTACCAAAATGACAGAAAAATCAATCTAGTGCCGATTGACGAGAATTTTTCAATTTGGTGGAATCACCCATGTTTACCCACACATCTCAGTCAAATTGACCTATCTTTGATCTCCAATCAATTTTTAACTGTGCCGTAATGATCTCTGTAGACGAGTACAGTTGAGTCGTCGATTTTTGGTCAAATTCCCAAGTCTATTGTATTAAAATCACTTAATGACTTCCCCAGATAGTCTAGTTATTTCACGAGTGATCAACTCTAAGAATAACACTATAGATGCGTCGATGAAGGGCCCGATTTATTAAATTGAAAACAAGACTGAAATTCCATTTTGTCACAACTCTTCCCCTCTTATAAAAATTTCGTCCTCGAAATTTAAACCATTATAATAGTTTAAACAAAAAGGTGGGGGTACAATCATCTCATCGACTCTTCACTCTCCCAGGTTGTTCCTTCAGTGCTGTGGTGTTGCCAGACCACTTTGACCAATAGGATGGTCTTTGTACATAGAATTTGTTCCTTTTGAATCGGGCTTTCTACGTACGACACTCTGTCATCCATGTCCAGTTCCTCAAAATTAAGCACGTTGGCCGAGTCAGGCTCATACTTCCTCAACATTGACACGTGAAAGACGTCATGTACTTGCACTAGTCTCGGCGGCAATGCAAGATGATACGCTAGGATCTCGATTCTCTCAAAAATCTCAAAGGGACCTATGTACCTCGGACTCAGTTTTCCTTTTTTACCAAAGCGCAAAGTTCCCCTCATTGGTGACACTCTCAGAAAAACATGATCACCAACTTGGGATTCCAATGGTCTCTGGCGCTTATTTGCGTAGGTTTTCTGGCGTCTCTGAGCAGTCCTTAGTCTGTTTCTGATGACTGCAATTGCATCCACTGACTGCTGAACCAACTCTGGGCCTGTGATCTTTCTCTCCCCGACTTCATCCCAACATACGGGTGTTCTACACACTCTGCCACACAATGCTTCGAAAGGAGCCATCTAGATGCTTTATTGGTAGCTGTTGCTGTAGGCAAATTCCACAAGATGAAGCTGTTCCTCCCAGTGTCCTTTGAAATCCAGTACGCAAGCTCGCAACATGTCTTCGAGGGTCTGAATCGTCCTCTCAGACTGGCTATTCGTTCGAGGGTGATATGCCGTACTGTACTACAACTTCGTACCTAAAGCACTCTATAAGCTCTTCCAAAATGTAGTTGTAAATCTCGAGTCTCGGTCTGAAGCAATTGTAACCGGCACTCCATGTAATCAAACTATTTGATGCACATACAATTTTGCGTGCCTATCCAAATCAAGATCTTTTCACACTGCAATGAAGTGGGCCGACTTTGTCAATCTGTCGACCACTACTCAAATAGAATCATTACCTCTCTGACTTCTCGATAATCCTGTCTCAAAATCCATCATGATGTGCTCTCACTTCCATTCTAGGATCTCGAGAGGTTGCAGAAGTCCTCCTGACTTACAATGTTGTGCTTTGACCTACTGACACATCAGACACTTGGCAACAGGTGATGTCCGCCTTCATATTAGATCACTAATAGTGTTGACACAGATTTTGATACATCTTCGTATTGCTAGGATGAATGCTGTAACTGCTATGATGAGCTTCTGATAAAATGTCCTCTCTAAACTCTGCATCGTCAGGTACACACAATCGTCCTCGGAACCTTAGTGTTCCATCCTCAGAAATCTGAAAGTTAGCTTTTCTCTTATTAGTGTCCTCTTGTAGAATCTTTTGAACGTCTGGGTCTGTCGACTAAAGTGCCCTGATTCTGACCTAAACATCTTTTCAATTTTGAGGGTGGCCATAAGAATCGAAAGGTGGCTCACCTTAAATTTGAAAATCAAATCTCGAGCTCTCTCGAGTAAATTCCATCCTTAACCAGCATATGTTCGATTGAAGACTTCCGACTCAAAGCATCGGTGACCTTATTCACCTTTCTAGGGATATAGAATATCACAATCGTAGTCCTTCAGAAGTTCCATCCAACAACGGTGTCTCATATTCAACTCCTTATGAGAGAATAGATACTTGAGACTTTGATGGTCAGAAGATCTAGAACATTTCTCCACACAAGTAATGTCTCCAAATCTTCAACGCGAAAATGATTGCTGCGAGTTCTAAGTCATGCGTCTGGTAGTTCAGTTCATGGGGTCTCAATTGGCGGGAGGCGTATGCAACAACCTTACCATGTTGCATTAGTACGCAACCCAAACCTTGAAACAATGCATCATTATATATCTCGTATCCTCCAAGACCAGATGGGATTGTTAGCATCGGTGCGGTAGTCAGCTTTTACTTAAGCTCTTGAAAACTACACTCGCACTTGTCTGTCTACACAAAATTTTCTTCTTTCTTCAAGAGTCGGGTCAATGGCGATGCTAAGGCTGAAAATCTTTCCACAAATCATTTGTAGTATCTGGCCAAACCCAAGAAGCTTTTGATTTCTGTCACGGTAGTCTTGGCCAATTGATCATTACTTCAATCTTGGACGAGTCCAAGTAGATTCTTTCACCTGAAATTACGTGGCCTAAGAATGTAACACAAGTCAGCCAAAACTCACATTTGTTAAACTTAGTGGACAACTGATGAATCCTTAGGTCTGAAGCACTAATCTCAGATGATTTTTGTGCTCCTCAGCACTCCTTGAGTATACTAGAATATTATCGATGAACATGATCACAAATTGATCCAAATATTCCTTAAATACTCGATTCATCAAATCCATAAAAGGAGCTGGAGCATTCGTCAATCTGAACAGCATTACAGTAACTCATAATGACCATATCGAGTACGAAATGCTTACCTTGGAATGTCCTCATTCCTGATCCTCAGCTGATGATATCCTGTCCTCAAGTCAATTTTTGAAAATATCGACGCTGCTTGCAATTGTTCAAACAGGTCGTCGATCCTCAGGAGTGGGTACTTGTTCTTAATTATTACCTGGTTGAGTTGGCGATAGTTGATACACAAGCGCAACGAATCATCTTTCTTCTTTACGAATAGAATTGGTGCTTCCTAAGGTGATGCACTGGAACGTATGAATCCCTTATCTAACAATTCTTGCATCTGCACATTTAGTTCTTTTAACTCGGACAACGCCATCCGATGAGGAGCTTTAGAAATTGGCTTTGTCCCGTGTGCTAACTCATTCACGAACTCGATTTCTCTCTCTAGTGGCAATTCTGGCAATTTCTTTGGAAATATACCTGGAAATTCTTGCATGTCGCGACCAAATTTTTGGGTGAACCACTTAGGGTTTGACTATTGGGTTGTTAAGCCTAGACTTAATACGGGCTCTCCCAAGGCTATACCAATTTGCGACTTTAGGTTTGAATTCTTAATATGCAAATGATTTTTAACTAGGAGTCGCCACTAATCTATTTTTGGTGGGTCGATTAGAAACCCAAGTAAAGTAATGAGAGTTTTACTTTACTTCTACGAACCAGAGATTGTAAGTTTGGGGACTTGATTACGCTAGATTTCTCTAACGCCCTTTTGGTACCTTTCTTTTTATTTTTGAAAACTATTTGGCAGGCAGCTTGAATTGATTTTAATTATCTCCCTAACATGTGAGGTGATCATGCGGGTGCGCAAACCATCAATTTAACACCCAATAAAACAATGAATAAAATTACGGGACTTACCTTGTAGCAACGAAAGCATCTGTGTTGTTAGATCAGAATTCATATCATCAACCCTAGATATGATTTCTAATTAATACACAATTTCTTTTTTATTTTCACTTAATTAATGAAAGTCATGCAATATGCAATGCATGCTACTAATTTAATATGACATGATATGACGTGGCAATGTGTTCTAAATTATATATGACATGAGCACAATAAAAATTTTGTGTTTTCTTAATGAACATGCAATCAAGACAAGACAAACACCAAGCCATTCAAAATCATCCAAGACATGATACATCGTTCAAATCAGGGAACAATATCTAAATCAAACTTAATTATTTTGCTAATAAAATCGATAAATTGATCTTAAGTCTTAAAGATCAAGATATCAATTTTATTCCCGCGTGATTAATTATTCCATCTAAAGCCTTATAGATGAAATAAAAAATCGATGTGCGGTTGTGAATTAGGCAATAAATCCTAATTGAAAGTTATGTCTATTACTCATGGATATGAACACTAGATATTAGGGGTGAGCGGTTCCCGGTTCCGTACAAGTTCCGCGTGGAACCTGGAACCTACCCTCGGGTACAGGTTCCTCATTTTTTGGAACCTGGAACCTACCCGTCAGAACTAAGAACCTGGAACCTACCTTGTCACAGGTTCCGGTTCCAGTTCCAGGTTCCAATAGGTTCCAACATGTTCTTTTTTTTTTTTTTTTTTTTTTTCATTCTTAGTTTTAAAAAATGGAAATGAATGCAGTAATAATAAACAAACCTGTCATTCATCAAAGAGAATATAACACACACATCAAACAGCATTTTATAAGCAATAATAAACAGGCATGAATATGGGATACATGTCTACATGGACAAATAAAGAATTACACAGAATTAAATAGTTCATACACCTAGCATGACACATACCATTCCTTCGACTGGATTTACTTGTCCTCTCGTGAAGGTAGCTTCAAAGACCCACTAGAGCACAAACAAGAGCATAAATAATCAAAACAAAATTCAAATTCCCATCTATATAAAAATAATAACAAAGAAATATCCACAGAAACCACAAAGGAAAAGCCATTCACCTCAGCACAGAAGGCATGGACCCATTCCCATCTATAGGAAGAGAATCCTGTTGCTGCCGTTTGTCATGTCCCTCCACCTCCATTGATGTGTTATCTTGATACATTAACTTCACACTACATAACAATAATAGAATGTAATTAATTTAGTTGATAACAATGTTAACACAGTATAATACAGCATGCTAATGTTGTATAGAAACATAATATGGCACTTTTATACATAAGCTAAGTCTATTATGTTGAAATACAGCATACTAATGCTTTATAGAAACATAATACAGCACAAACCATGGAGCAATCTTCAACATTCAACTCTGTTGGGAATTAAACTTTACCCAAGTTCATCCCCACAACATCCAGCTTCAAGTTTCAGCCCCACTTATAGTGATCATATCCCGAATTGAGATGAGCAAGCTAACTTGAAAGCCCCTCAGTAAAGACTAGTTTCCCCAACTAGTAGTAAATCTTAACGAAAAAAGATGTCTGCATTGTTAGTTATAATGGCCTCCATAGAAAGCTGCGAGTCGTAGTATTCTTAAACAACAAAAATAACAACAAGCATGAACCGAATAAACAGACAACTAATCCTGCGCATCGGAGTTTTCCATATTCAGCCTAAACCCCCAAAAGTTGAGTGAACTGAAAACACTTGCAGATTAAATGAAATGCTTAGACTATTTTGCTATCTTTTTCAGCTAAGATAGGCAGAAATACTGCATAAAAACTTTCCTCAACATACCATGATTATCAATAAGCTACATTCATGATTGCATGCAGCTATCCCCAGGCAGTTGCAGCATCCTAGATTCTAAATTGTGAGTGATCATCTGTTCAGGCACACTTTAAAAAGCCACTTACTTCAAACTTATTTCGTGTATAGACAATATAAAAGGATAGATTTGACTTTTTGATAATTAGCCAAGAAAATATAGCATCTAATAAATCCAGAACCATATTAAGGAGCATAAGCTTCTTAAAAGACACAAAAGTATACAATTCCAATAAGTGAAATTGACAAATGACGGACATGCTCCACACATTATGAAGCTGCTCACATTTTACTAGGCACAGCAAGATACTTAGTATGACGCCCCTAGGGCCTGAGCAATGATTTTCCCACTACTCTTCTTTCTGAACTCTACACTAGTGACACCAACACCCTTCCCAACACGCAAAACCTTTGCCTCAATCTCCACTTCCTCTTGAATACAGTCAGAGCAATTTTTCATGTCTAATCAGCACCCACAGTACCTAAAAAAAGCTCACAACACAGCATACATGATAGCATGAAGTAAAACCAAACCATGTGTCGCAGCATTTTGTTCTAATGTAACCAGACGAATTTAAGAGACAAGATGGTAAGTGCAATGCCTTGGAGGAAAACACTTATCCTAACTAGAGAATTTTGAATATTAGAGGAACTGCCCATTTAAAACCACCATTTCGCCAATAAACAGCCCATCCCTTCATCGTATGCCAACAGCTCACTTCATCCAACAAAATTCGCTTTCTAGAGAGTATGAAGAATAGCTCAAACATTCTCGACGCAAATGCGGAGGAAGCTGCGGATCGAAGACAGCATGCGGAGGAGTCACTCGGAAGACAGCATGTGGACCAAAGGAAGCTGTGTCCTAATGCAAATGCAACTGTAAAAAAGAAAGCAACAGCAGAGGGAAGGAGGAAGGAGAAGGAACTGGCAAAACTTCTCGACGCAATAGTGGGAGATCAGCAAGAAAACTCGCAGGCCACGATCTCCGAGCTCCCGAAACCACTTGCCTTGAATCCTCAATCGGCCAAACCGGACAAAGATAGCGTGGCGCGGGTTTGGGGTTTGGGGAGAAATGGGTCTCGAGTCTCGACGTATAACAAGAGGGCTCGACGAGGCTCGACATAGCTCCTCGTACCTTGATCTTCGAGCAGAGATCAACAGCGGTGGCGTCGAGATCAACAGCGGTGGCGTCGAGCGGGCGAGGGCGACCGGCGGTGGCGTCGAACAAAGGTGGGTGAGACGGGGAGACGCGAGAGAGAAAAGAAAGAAACCTAAAGGCTGATTTGGGGCGAGACGTGAGAGAAAGAAACCCTAGGCTCGATTTGGGGTTTTTTTTTTTACCCCCTAACCGGACTGGTTCCGGTTCCGGTTCGGTTCCCCCTCTCGGTTCCGGTTCCGGTTCCGGTTCCAGTTCCGGTTCCCACAAAATAGGAATCGGGAACCGGAACCGGTCCCTTTAGAACCGGGAACCAAACTAAAACCTCCTCCGGTTCGGTTCCCGATTCCCGGTTACCCGGGAACCATGCTCACCCCTACTAGATTTAAATAGACATATATTAGGCAAGAAAATATCCAAATATACTGGAGATGTGCATCTTACCTAATTCGAGGATAGTTTTTCCAAATTTGAAGTTGATGGAATCAACTCGGGGTCGCGAACCACGAGTGGTGGTCAGCAGTTGTATCCCTCGGTGTGGTGGCTGACCTTCGGTGGTGCTTCTTGTTGGGGACTTCTCAGTTTTCACGAACAATCGGCAGTGTGGGAATGCTATGGCTCGACAACCAGCTCAATGGGATCTCCGGAAGAGTTGTTAGACACATCTAGGGATTTCGACGTGTCGATAATGTAATGAGTGACTTTCCGTCGACCCACGATTGAACCCATGGTCACTTTCTTCTTCTTTTATATTCCACGTGGTCACTCCCTTGAGAACTCACAGTTGGTTCTCCAAATCTCACCCTCAAAAAGAGACAAATTCCACCACTTCCCCTTTAGTTTGTCTTTTCTTCTTTTTTTAATAGACATCATCACCCAGAATTCTCCATGTGGGCGGGCCAGATGCCTTGGTGCCCCCAATTTTCTCTAACATTGTGCATGAGATGAGAACGCCATCTGCTCGGTGGAGGTGACCACCGAAAATTAAATAGATGAAGATGCTGGATGAGATTCGTAGCTAGCTGGCATACAGTGATGTTCGATGGTGGTGGTTCAGCTCAGCTGGGATTGTTCTGCAGCCGATGATGCGCTTGTGACGGATCATGGACTTGGCTGCTCGACATAATGCAAGGACCGCATTCGAACTCGAGGAGGGGCTCACTAGAATTGATGAGATCGTTGCAACATTTCTGCTCGGGTCGGAAACACCTGCAAGAAAGAGATTAAGCCCGGCAAGCTTCGTGAGCTAGCCGGTCGACAATAAAGGCTTGCTGGAGAATCATGGGAAATCTGCAGGAACCACAAGTAATCAATGTAAAGATGTGGGGGAGTTGTCGAGGCAATAGAGACGAGTGATGTTCCGCCAGAGATCATTGAGTCTTTTGAATGTGCTGTGCAAGAAGAAGCAAGCAACAGTCGCGAACGCTGAGTGTCGTTGACGTTAAAAGGACCACCGAGATCATAGGTTTCATTGAGAAAAATGTCAATGCTGTTGGAGATTTGCTGCTTGAAATGACGAAGTGGAGTCCACTACTTGCCGATGGACAACGACAGAAGCAACAAACAAAATCACCCCTTTTATATTGCATGGTCAAGAAATGATTTCTTTTTTTTTTTTTTTCAATTTCCTTCCGCCTTTCACCATGCAAAAATTGTGACCCATCCGCATCATTTTCTTTCCTTTATTTCTTTTCATTCCTACAAACAATAGAATCGGCCATCGCACGTTTACATTCATAAGATCGGCCAAAAAAATTCCTTTCCATTGGATCATCCAACAACCCAAAAATTGACCGAATATTGCCAAAAGTTCTTGATTGTAATCAAAATTTTCCAGATTCCAAATCTCACAAAAATGAGCTCACACTATCTCCTCGAAAATACTGAAAAATCCACCGCCAATTCTCCATAACGGGCTCGGGCTAATTTGCTCTCTTCATGGGCTTAGTCCAAGTCATCAAATTAAAGTTGAGAATTACCAATTCAATCCCATTTGTCACAAGTCCAATGCAAATGCAACAATAATGAATAAATACACTCAAAATTATATGCCATGCAATTAATTATTTTTTTCAGGGATAAAATTAACCCCCTAATTTTTTAATGCAATAAATGACTAATTGGGTCGCCAAAATTTAGGTGTCAACATTGCACAATCAAAATATCTTCGATCTTCAGCTCCTCAATTGTCATATTCACGATAGTTGCCAGGTAACCTTGACAACCCTCATCTAACAAACGAGCTGCCTCAAGCGACGAGATTAGGGTAATTGAGGGTCCTCCTCGATTCTCGACAAACTCGAATCTTTCATCCCCTAATGAGTTAAACTGAATCGCTGTACGATAACAATCAATCTTAGCTTGTTGTTTGGTGAGCCAGTCCATGCCAATTATCAAATCAAAGTCATACATTGCTAGGAATAATAAATCTATTTTTCTCTCTCGCTCACTAATTGCTAACTTGCAACCAGAACAACCCAATGTAGATAACACCTTATCCTTTAATGGTATAGATATGCTGACCACTGACTCCAGCAATTCAGGACTTAATCCCATAAGCTTAAAATATTGCTCAGCAATAAAAGAATGAGTTGCACCGGGGTTGAACAAAGCATAAGTAGCATGGTTGTTCAGTGAAATCGTACATGTGATCACACCAGGCGTGTCCTTAGCCTGACCTCTAGTGATGGCATAAACTGTTCCTTGAGCTGGGGTTCTGATCTGTCCACCTTGTGGTGCATTCTATGGCTCGTATCCTCTGATCTAACTCATCGATGGCAGCAGCGGTAATTGTTGTTGTCCTCTTGGTCTTCTAGGATAATCTCTAGCAATGTGACCTTACTGCCCACATTCGAAACAAACGCCCGGCCTTCGAGGGCATGGAGTTGTATCATGTTGCCTTCCACAAAAGCGACATAACCCATTCGACTCGGTCCAGGCTTGCCAACTCCACTCTTCCTATTGGGCGGGACATGGAATCTTCCTCTAGTCATGGGCCTCTTCCCATACCTATTCCCATCTCGATTAGATCCAAACTGCGACCCAAATGCGGCGGCTCTTTCATTCTGATCTCTCTCTATCATTTGGACCCGCTCATATAGGTCATTATAATTCCTTAGGTTGAGTAAAATCAGCGGACTCCTTAGTTCCGGCTTGAGTCCATCTTTGAATCTCCTAACTCGATTTACTTGATTCTTAACTAGTTCAGGAGCGTGCTACGATAGTTCAGTGAAGTTCACCTCATATTGATCTACCATCATTGAGCCTTGGCAAAGGCGCTAAAATTCTACCATCTTTATCTCTCTGGCAATCTCAAAAAAGTATTTGCTATTAAAGACCTCAACAAAGGCGTTCCACTTCGAGGTTACACATTCAGGGAATATCGCTCCTTGGGTGGTTCTCTACCAAGTACTTGCAATTCCTTGTAGCTGGTAGGTTGCAAGGACTACCTTCTCCATCTCAGTGCACATCAATAGTGCAAAGGTCTTCTCCAAGCCTTGGATTTATAGGGCTGTGGCTTTAGGGTCTCCTGCCCCAGTAAACTTCGGTGGGTTCAACTTCAAAAATTGTTCCACCAGCTTATGTATCGGTTTTCCAGCGACCATGTTACTTGGCGGAACCTTAGTAGGTATGGTGGTAGGTGCGGCAGCAGCTGCGGTGGCATTAGTGGCAGCTGTGGTAGCGACAGCTGAAGCAGTGGCACTGGTAGCTTGGATCTGGGCTTGATGATCCATCCTATTACCTAGCAACTCCAATGCCTGTATGATCCTAGTAAATCTTGGATCATCAGGGGCTACTACCCCGGCACCAATGGGAGGTGGTGCTACTCCACTGGCACTAGCCTAAGCTAGCGCTCTACCATGACCTCCTTGGGTATCAACCCTAGTCGGCGTCCTACCTTGAGTCATTGGACCCATGGTCATCTTTTTAGGAGTCCTTTGCTCCTAATCACTCATACTATAGGCTCTTTATAAACACCAGTTTTCCAATTCTAATACTATATTAGAATTTGAGTGATCCACACCAAACAAACTATTCTACCAATCAGCTATCACAGACATGCACTAGTATGAAAAAAAAAGGTCTTTCCTACTAACTATCCCACAGACCATCGCTCCTTATCACTCCAAGCACTAACTTTGCTTTGATACCACTAAACGGGGATGTCACGCCCGATCCTTTGAGCGCGTGCCCATCCCTCAGTGGTTGATTAAATAGCAATGTTCTAGGATGCATCGCCAACCCATTCATTTTAATACGCATGTAGAAGTGGATAAATAATCCCCAAAAAATAACAAGATAGGATAGAAAAATAAGTCCATAAAATTTTCTCAAAAACCACAGCACACTTATATACAGATCAAACCATGTACATACAATATTAGCCACTATACACAAGGTCTACAAAAAGGGGAAGGGTTACAAGTCCTCTAATCATTCGAGTCCTCAACTGAATACTCCGGGTTCCCTAGATCAAAAGTTCGGGTCTAACACTAAACTCTCAGGAGAATTTGCCGTGTCGTTGCCAAAAGCAACCTCCAGCACCACCTAGGAATCCCATACTCTAGAAGGGGGCCTTCTTTGGATCCTACTAGCCCATGATGATACCACAATTTGTATCGATGAGGTACCTTGTGAGGTAGACCCTCATTGACCCAGATAACAGATTGTATGAGTTCGTAGACCTAGGCTCCTTGGCTCCCAAGGAGGGGAATCTAAGAATGCTGCTCGGTAACCTTCTTCGGTTGTCCAAAATGTTTAGGTGGTGCGGCCATCTATGGACTTGTAAATGTTACGAGGTGAGACGACGTCTCAGCAAGTTTGCCCCCTAAGCTCCGACTAGAAAGGAAATACGCCCCAAGGGTTGCCTAAGCACAACCACAAGTTAAATGACTTACCTTTGTCTCAGATCCTTCCTGCAAGTCGATACAATTTACATATTCAACCAATCATTTCAACACATTATGGCATCAAATCAGATCGAGTCATTGATCAATCGACCTAGTCGATTCCATGTCATCAAGACTATCTCTCGGTCAAACAACTCAATACTATCTATCAAGTTCGACCACGTCGAGAACTGCTCATCCTAAGTTGAAGATAGATAGTATAGCTCACCCCAAGCTGATAATATAGTATACTGCCCACCTAAATCTAACATATCCAAGCCCTCAGGCCGATATAGTATACTGATAATTCTCACCAGAAGTTGCTAAGGTATACTACTCACCCAAAGCTGACATATTAAAGTCTATAGACTAATATAGTATACCGATATATTGCTCACCCAAAGCTGACATATCAGAGCCCTTTGGCTGATATAGTATACTTATGATGCTCACACTAAGCTGATAAAGTATATTGGTCACCCAAAGCTGATATATCAAAGTCTACAGATTGATATTGTATACTTGTTCTCATCAACTGAGAATGCCACCATTTTTATCATTCTCAATAAAAATAATCGTGTGTGGATACACGGTCGACCTTAGTCAAAATACAATATTTTTCTTTATAAAAATCTCACCATTTCCAATAGTCCACAAACACAATTTTGACGCTGTAAATCGATGCACGAAATTTTCTAATTAAATACTGAAATTAATAAATTTTGGGATAAATACCCCAAAATTCCAATTCACACTCAATTTGCACAAAATAGCAGTCAATTAAATAAATCAATCACACCATTGCAATCATCATAAAATTCCAGTCACTAGCTATCCTGATCTAATTTTTGGGAAATAATAATTAATTAAATACTTACGAAAAATAATTATGAAATGCCAATAATTGCGACTTAGGATGGAAAAGCCTAAATAAATATTAACTCGGGTTCGGAAAATTCCCCAACCTCACAAAATAAATACTACCTCCTATTTACTTGCTAATTACACTAATCTAACCACCTAACATGCATCAAGGATTAACTAAATCACTAATCCATTCTAACTAACCACGTAATCTATTCTTAACTTAAACTAGTCAACACTTAAGTGTCATTAGCTCCCTAAGTGAAGATTAGTAAGTAAACTCACTTGATTAACGAACCGATTGAACCACAACAATAATGAGGGGGAGATGGGCCAAAAACTTCAAAGCGGAGACACCTTTCGAGGTTCAAAAGGGCACTAAAGCAGGCCAAACAGTGCATGGGAGACCCAGAAGTTTTGGTTTCTTTGGTTGGGCCGAAGGAGCTGCTTGGTTGGCTTAGGGCGGTGAGGATGGACAGCGGGGACTATAGTAGCTTGGATGGGTGCGTTGTGGAGGCTCGATGACCACGACAGCGACGTACGATGTCTTGGCGACTCCGGACAGTTGCGAGCGGTAGCAGAACGAGCGTCTAGAGATGCGGGATAGGCAGGATGATTACGGGTGGCATGCGGGCGAGTGAGCAGCTGTGAGGGGCGGTCCAACGGCTTGGCGGGTGGTTGCGACGGCAAGGGGGTTGAAGCTCAGTTTTTTCTGGGTCTTTGGAACTTCCAGAGGTCTAGAAATGGATGGGGGAGGTCGACGGTGAGGGGGAGAGTGGAAGGGGGACAACAACTTGGAAGGGGACCACCTTGGTCTTCAACTTCATCTGCTTGTCTCCTTGACTTGGCCCCACTATGCAAGGCTGGCTTCCTCAGCAAATTGCAGCCCTCAAAGCTTCCTTTAGAAGCCTTGGAAGTGGTCCAAAAGTCATGGACCAAGGGGCATACGAAATTTGATTTGATTTTCCCCAAATTGAACCAAAATCCTACTTTAATCAATTCAATTCAGCTCCGATAAATTCCCAAGTATATTGCATTAAAATCCCTATATGACTTCCCCAGATAGTCTAGTTATCTCACAAGCGATTGACTCTGAGAATAGCACTATAGGCGAACATTAAGGCCTTATCCCTTACTGAAACCAGTCAAACAATGGCATAACAAGCCAAACGGCTAAAACCAACACTGAAACCAGCCAACCCACAAAGAAGGTAACTAGCTAGCCAAACAACGGCAACCCACCTTGCAAACCCCTAAACAAAAACACGGGAGGCATCCAGCAAAGCGAGTAGCCTTTAGCCATCCAATGACATCACCAACTATGGCTCCGAAGGAGTAGCAAAGAAGATGCACGGGTCAATCCCCCAACATCGTTGAAGTCTCCGTTTCTCGGATTATCCTCAACATTTCTGAATGTTAAGGCCTTATCCCTTACAAATTTGATAAGGTGGTTTTTCATGATCGGCACTACCAAAGTATGATCTCTAAACAGAATATCATTCATGTTTTTCAAATAATATGGCAAAAGGCTCCAAAAGAAAAGCGGGCAATGGAATAATAGAAATCCTTACTAGAGAGAAACCTCATTGCCCACTGAAGATTCTTCGACCAAGCCCTGTCGTGCCAAGGGAGGTTACATCTAGTAGCGCAAAAGAAAGCAAAGCTGGCTGTAATGCAACAACCAAAAAATGGATGATTGATGGACTCCGACGTCAACTTCCAAAAGGCACACACTGCATCCCCAATTTGATCGTACAATAGGAGCAAAGGCTGAGTGGGAAGCCGATTCTTGGTGATAAGTAAAAGATTGAATTGATATCTTGGAGAGATTATGTTATTCCAATTCAAGGTAGCCCAAGAAACCCAAATCTTCTTTCTTCTAATGGCTTGCCAAGCTGAGCCAACCGAGAATAAACTAGATGGATTTCTAGCTAGAGAAAGCTATTCGGTACCTGAGAAAGCATAGGGAGGGGTTCGTCCCAAGATTCCAATAATGTCCTAATGGTTTGGCTAGACGGAGAAAAAACATCAGCCACCGTCGCCTACCTGGATAAACCAGAGCTATAGATCAAAGAGTCTGAAAATAAGAGATTAAGAGGACCTCTCGAGTGCCAGTGGTCAAACTAGAAGGAGACTGATAGGCTATCCCTTATCCTCTAGAAGAAGGAGAGACAAAATTTTGTCCTGAGAAAGAGGATCCTCTTCTAAACCCAAGAGCAGAAAGTAAGCTTTCTGATCACACAGAAACTTTTCCTTTTGAGGAAAGTGAAATGGATCCATTTGCACCATAAAAATTCCCTATCCATGAAGAGGATCCTAAAGTGCTTAAGCATCCCAGCCTTATTACAATCTTGCCAGCATACTTTTACCCTAGCCATCCCTAATCCCAGGACCTTCCATCGGGTTTAGGGTTTAGGGTTTAGGGTTTTGCATTTGGGGTTTAGGGTTTTGCGTTTGGGGTTTGGGGTTCGGGGTTCGGGATTTGGGGTTTGGGGTTCGGGTTTGGGGTTTGGGGTTCAGGGTTTAGGGTTTAGGGTTTTAGGATTTAGGGTTTAGGGTTTAGGGTAAAGATCTTTGAAGGGGATGCCAAATAGGGTGGTGGGAAGTAACTCACCAAAAATCAGCCCTTTCTAACTGACGGAACTCCGGGGGCGAGCAAAGACCAGCAAAAACTGAATCAGAAACTAGAGAGCACCCAACAGCTCCAAGGTAGAGAAGAACTTCGAATGTAGACCACCATTCGCAAATCCCTTCGATGGGATCGAAGAGGAGGATGAGGGGGACTTTCCCTCCAAAAATCAGCCCAATCCGATGAGTATAACTCTTGGAAACACCATCGCAACAGACGGGTGAATAGTTACTCAGGAAGCCGGTAGAGAGAACTGTTGTGAATAGTACCTGTGAATTGCGAAAATGACTTCATGTTTTGTTTTTTCCTATCCTGTTGTTGGATTTTTTTAGAACCTATGGCTCACCAAGTGATTTTTTGAACTTTTAGATTGTATTCTTGTATTTTTTTGTTGAAGATAATGAAACCGCTCTTCTCTCCTTGTGGGTTTTTTTTTTTTTTTTTTGGGTTTTCCTTGTAAATTATGTGTTTTGTGTGATTTAAATTTCTCTTTCACCCTTTACTACTTGTGCTTCGTTTGGTGCATCTTTTGGCGTTTTGTCATTTTTTCACAACACAAACTAATACCTTTCTTACTTCATAAAACTTCAATACCCAAAAGATACCTAAGAGCTCTCAAGTTTTTAATTTGAAATTGCTACTAAAAAAAAGACTTGACTTGAAAAATGTCAGTTACATCACCGCCATAAACAATTGATTTCATCCACATATATAACAAGAATGACTACCTCTGACTCTTGCTTGTGAACAAAACAAAATGAGCAGAATAATATTGCTAGCATACTTTAGTATCATTCTCCCCTTGAGCAACATACTCAAGAAGTTGCTCTGTATATATTTTTCCAGAAAAATCACCATAAAGAAAAGCATTTTTCACGTGCAACTGATGGCCAATCAAAATTCATAGCAAGAGAAATAATAACACAAACAAAATTGCATACTCCATAAGTTTGAGTAAAACTTTTAGCATCAAGTTGAGCCTTAAGACGCTCAACTGAGCCATTTGTGTTGTACTTGATAGTGATATACCCATTGACAATTCACCACTTCTTTCCTAAGAGGAAGATTAACCAAAGACTGGATAAGAATTGTGTAAGTATGTAATGATAAAGTAAAATCATGTAATAGGGAAGGAAAATGTGAGAGAGATCGAGCAACTTCTAGAAGGTGATGGTTCTTTCTCTCGGCCACATGATTTTGCTAGGGAGTATAAATACAACTCATTTGATGCATAATGCCAAGATGATAACAAAATAAAGAAATTGATTTCTGTGAATATTTTAGAGTATTATCTGTTCACAAAACTTTAAGAGATGTATTAAATTAATTAATAACTTTAGGATGAAATAATTGGAAAATAGAAAAAAATTCAGAACGGTCACGAAGTATATAGAACTACATGGACTGTTTTTGGCATGAGAATAACAGAGAATAAATGATTTAAGTTAAAATGATATTTAGATGTTATGTGTTGTGAGGGAGTCACATATAAAAAGTTAAAGGGTTCGAATTTGTGGAGAGGACGCTGTCACTTTGTAAGTGGTGGACACAAGGAGAAAGGTAAACATCCTCTCGGTTGGACAAACAAAGAGGAGACAAAAATCAATATCACACCTACAAATTAAATAATAACGATAAAAACAACAAAATCAGCCGAGAATCTATTTGGGATAAGAATTCATGTCCGGAAACTGTACGGACGTACTCTCCTCCACCTCCCTGCCCCTTCTTCATCTCCTCCTCCTTTGTTTTGTCTTTGTCGCATCCTCACCTTCTTCCCCTCCTCATTCGCGTCCCAAGAGAAACCTTTCGCTTTCGTTTCTCTCTCTCTCTCTCGGGACACAACTCTCCCCCCTTTTCTTCTTCGTTTCGTCGCATCCCACCATCTTCTCCCTCCTTTTCTTCTTCGCATCCTTCCGTTTGAGGTCCGAAGAGAAACCCCGAACCGTGTCCACGGAAGCCCTTAACAATGCCATCACTCTCGTGATCCCCCCCCTCTCTCTCTCTGTTGCTGGTAGACACGAAGCTAGTGTTCGCTTATCACACTCGCTTGAGTAGAAAACGAAAAAGTTTCAAACTTTTTCGATGGCAAATGAGCCCTTTCATTGTGCATGTTCTGATCTTTGTTTGCCTTGAATCTGCAGTTATATTCTTCTGTAAAATGACGAGCGAGATGCAGCCAAGTATGGCACAGGGTCCCGGAAGTGAAGGATCGTCCTCTTCGCACCCCTCAGCTAATGGCTCCGATTTTGCAACTCGAGAATCATATGTGGACTTATCGGCAGTTAACTATTCGTTTCCCTTTTATCTCATTTTCTGTACTCTCCTTTACAGCCAAAATGATTGTTGATGCAACGTTTATTATGACGTAAAAAATATGATTCAATGAGTATGTTTTGAGAAAAAAAGTCTTGAATAACTTGATTTCACTTTCTACATTCTTCGACAGCTTGCTTTTCTACAGGTTGGCATTAATTCGTATTTAGGTATTTCAGACTGAACGAGGTAACCGTGATTTCAGGTGATATTCTTTGACTAACACTCTTTTGATGGGTATTTCACCTTTACTACCTAAACCCATGATTTTATAGGAGATAAAATATGGATCGTGCTCATTCTCCCTAGTGATTCTTGTCTTGTCGTGCACCTGCAGCCCAACTAATCTATCGATGGCTATTCCATCTGAGCTTGCCGGCGCTATTCCCCTATTCGATAGATTTCAGATGCTTAACTCATTCTTATCTCTTAAAGAACGTCATTCTAATCTTTTTTGATCTGCTTTGGTGATTATTATCTAGGTCAGTGTTGGTCAAGCTATTTACGCCATTGGTAGTTTGTTTAACCATTCTCATTGTACAAACATTCATGCGTATTTTCTTGCTCGTAGTCTCTTCATCCGAACAGCGGAACTAGTGGAAGCAGGATGTTCCCTAGAATTGTCTTATGGTCCATGGGTACTATGATCTTGATTGCCATGTTCTTTTCTTTCAATTAATCAATCATGCTGAGAGTTGCTAAACGTCAGTGCAGAAATCTATGGGGGAGAACTTTGATAATAATAATGCATGTAACTTGTTCACAATTGTCCAGTTTATTAATTATATTGATGATTCCTTAATTGCAGGTTGGGCAATGGTACTGTCAAGACCGCTTAAATTTCTGGAAGAGAAGTATTATTTTTGATGTCAATGCGGAAGCTATTTGGTTGTGAATCTCTCTGATCTTATTCTGAGTGGTTTTCATTGTGTTCATGTTCACTGCTGTGGCATAGTTTTGGATACATTTGGCATAAAATCTGAAACTGAAAAACTTGAGCGGTCAAGACATGCTGGAGCCATATATAGCTTGGAGACTTATGCACAGGCATTAGAAGTAATTCTAAGCTAGGACACATGTTACTTTTAATAGGCCTTTCTGTTTGAAGTAATAGCATCGAAAAACTACTCTGAGGAATCTTTTTCTCGTGCCTGTGGTGGCTACATAAAATTTTCACAGGTGGAGAAGCTTGGTGATCTCTATGCTGGCGAAATGGATCACAACACCCAGGAGAAAAGTTATAGCTCCCTTCGTGCAAGTGTAGAATATTGCTTGAAATGTGGATCCCGTTGTCACCTGGAATCTTCTTTCCTGATGGTGAGCAAAGCTTTGGGAAATATTAAAAGGTAATTGCATGTATTTCTATGAAGCTTTTGCCTTGGTATTTTGGATAAGGACTTAGTGTGGAGTGGTTACTGCAGATAGGAGGTTGTCTCCTGATAAATTCGTGTAAATCTGAGCTGTAGATTTTTTGCATAGTTGGGTGCATATAAAAGAGCATTAAAAGTGAAATTGCAAATTTAATTTTTAGTTTTACACTAAAATTCTTTTCTAACTAGTGCTAGAATTTGCGAATCATGTCCTTCTCCTTGCATGCATCACCTATTATTTCATCTGTAAGAGCTTTCACTTCTTGACAGGTTGCGGGATGGAATAGGTAGAAAAGAACTGTCAAGTTCTGTACTCTCTAATGCTTTAGAAGCTCTTGATCAGCTGAGAAAAATGTTGCATGCATGTAACAAAAGCATTGCAGAAGTAAGTTCATCCACTTCACCTTTTATTGTGTTTTTCTTGAGCGATTGTCTAATCTTATTTTGCGATAAGAAAGCATTAACATGTCGATTTTTGAAGGGTAAAAAATTTCATGCTAATATGTTAAAACTACATTCGTATGTAGAGGACAGCATAGGACAAGCATTTTGCTTCGTTGGAGAGCTGCAGTGCGTGATGGAACATTGCAAATCATCAATTCAGGTATATATATGTGGTTGTGGGCGCTTAGAATCTTTTTAAGCCTTCAACAATGGTACACTTTTTATTTTTTTGGTCATAACAATCGTATTCTTGTTTGAGTTTGCGTAAATAGCCTGAACTTGAGACTTGATACTCAAATTCGACGACAGGTAGAATAAGAAGCTTGATGATCTTAAACAAATGTGTTGGTTTTGTTCGTTTTTTTTGGGCATCTAATTGTGAACCGTATGCACTTGGATATCAGACTTTTAAGGTCCTACCGAAAGGACAGGTAACATTATGACAGCAGAAATTACTACAAATACCCTGATTTCTAAGATCTACATTGATTTTCTGTCGATGCTTAACTGGCTCATCACCTGCAGTTTTTTTTCACCTGCCTGCTCATGCTTGATACTGAAGATACTGGTTAAATGTGAAGGGTAGATGATGCAAACAAAATCCATTCTTTACCAATAGTGGATTTTCCTATTCATACAAGAGGACGATTTAGGCTTAGATATTTATGAGTTCACTTTATACAATGTCATCATTTGCATAAATTCGTCATATCCATGTTTGCTCTTGTCTTGATAATTAACAGACTATTCTTTTTGTGAGGTAATAGTCAAGTTTGAGAGATTATGACTAGACTTGCCGTGATGTTAGAATGTTCTGTTACATTTCAA
>CM024606.1:40588458-40600850 GCA_014182555.1 Eucalyptus erythrocorys
TTTAGGGTTTAGGGTTTAGGGTTTAGGGTTTAGGGTTTAGGGTTTAGGGTTTAGGGTTTAGGGTTTAGGGTTTAGGGTTTAGGGTTTAGGGTTTAGGGTTTAGGGTTTAGGGTTTAGGGTTTAGGGTTTAGGGTTTAGGGTTTAGGGTTTAGGGTTTAGGGTTTAGGGTTTAGGGTTTAGGGTTTAGGGTTTAGGGTTTAGGGTTTAGGGTTTAGGGTTTAGGGTTTAGGGTTTAGGGTTTAGGGTTTAGGGTTTAGGGTTTAGGGTTTAGGGTTTAGGGTTTAGGGTTTAGGGTTTAGGGTTTAGGGTTTAGGGTTTAGGGTTTAGGGTTTAGGGTTTAGGGTTTAGGGTTTAGGGTTTAGGGTTTAGGGTTTAGGGTTTAGGGTTTAGGGTTTAGGGTTTAGGGTTTAGGGTTTAGGGTTTAGGGTTTAGGGTTTAGGGTTTAGGGTTTAGGGTTTAGGGTTTAGGGTTTAGGGTTTAGGGTTTAGGGTTTAGGGTTTAGGGTTTAGGGTTTAGGGTTTAGGGTTTAGGGTTTAGGGTTTAGGGTTTAGGGTTTAGGGTTTAGGGTTTAGGGTTTAGGGTTTAGGGTTTAGGGTTTAGGGTTTAGGGTTTAGGGTTTAGGGTTTAGGGTTTAGGGTTTAGGGTTTAGGGTTTAGGGTTTAGGGTTTAGGGTTTAGGGTTTAGGGTTTAGGGTTTAGGGTTTAGGGTTTAGGGTTTAGGGTTTAGGGTTTAGGGTTTAGGGTTTAGGGTTTAGGGTTTAGGGTTTAGGGTTTAGGGTTTAGGGTTTAGGGTTTAGGGTTTAGGGTTTAGGGTTTAGGGTTTAGGGTTTAGGGTTTAGGGTTTAGGGTTTAGGGTTTAGGGTTTAGGGTTTAGGGTTTAGGGTTTAGGGTTTAGGGTTTAGGGTTTAGGGTTTAGGGTTTAGGGTTTAGGGTTTAGGGTTTAGGGTTTAGGGTTTAGGGTTTAGGGTTTAGGGTTTAGGGTTTAGGGTTTAGGGTTTAGGGTTTAGGGTTTAGGGTTTAGGGTTTAGGGTTTAGGGTTTAGGGTTTAGGGTTTAGGGTTTAGGGTTTAGGGTTTAGGGTTTAGGGTTTAGGGTTTAGGGTTTAGGGTTTAGGGTTTAGGGTTTAGGGTTTAGGGTTTAGGGTTTAGGGTTTAGGGTTTAGGGTTTAGGGTTTAGGGTTTAGGGTTTAGGGTTTAGGGTTTAGGGTTTAGGGTTTAGGGTTTAGGGTTTTTTAGGGTTTAGGGTTTAGGGTTTAGGGTTTAGGGTTTAGGGTTTTTTAGGGTTTAGGGTTTAGGGTTTAGGGTTTAGGGTTTAGGGTTTAGGGTTTAGGGTTTAGGGTTTTTAGGGTTTAGGGTTTAGGGTTTAGGGTTTAGGGTTTAGGGTTTAGGGTTTAGGGTTTAGGGTTTAGGGTTTAGGGTTTAGGGTTTAGGGTTTAGGGTTTAGGGTTTAGGGTTTAGGGTTTAGGGTTTAGGGTTTAGGGTTTAGGGTTTAGGGTTTAGGGTTTAGGGTTTAGGGTTTAGGGTTTAGGGTTTAGGGTTTAGGGTTTAGGGTTTAGGGTTTAGGGTTTAGGGTTTAGGGTTTAGGGTTTAGGGTTTAGGGTTTAGGGTTTAGGGTTTAGGGTTTAGGGTTTAGGGTTTAGGGTTTAGGGTTTAGGGTTTAGGGTTTAGGGTTTAGGGTTTAGGGTTTAGGGTTTAGGGTTTAGGGTTTAGGGTTTAGGGTTTAGGGTTTAGGGTTTAGGGTTTAGGGTTTAGGGTTTAGGGTTTAGGGTTTAGGGTTTAGGGTTTAGGGTTTAGGGTTTAGGGTTTAGGGTTTAGGGTTTAGGGTTTAGGGTTTAGGGTTTAGGGTTTAGGGTTTAGGGTTTAGGGTTTAGGGTTTAGGGTTTAGGGTTTAGGGTTTAGGGTTTAGGGTTTAGGGTTTAGGGTTTAGGGTTTAGGGTTTAGGGTTTAGGGTTTAGGGTTTAGGGTTTAGGGTTTAGGGTTTAGGGTTTAGGGTTTAGGGTTTAGGGTTTAGGGTTTAGGGTTTAGGGTTTAGGGTTTAGGGTTTAGGGTTTAGGGTTTAGGGTTTAGGGTTTAGGGTTTAGGGTTTAGGGTTTAGGGTTTAGGGTTTAGGGTTTAGGGTTTAGGGTTTAGGGTTTAGGGTTTAGGGTTTAGGGTTTAGGGTTTAGGGTTTAGGGTTTAGGGTTTAGGGTTTAGGGTTTAGGGTTTAGGGTTTAGGGTTTAGGGTTTAGGGTTTAGGGTTTAGGGTTTAGGGTTTAGGGTTTAGGGTTTAGGGGGTTTAGGGTTTAGGGTTTAGGGTTTAGGGTTTAGGGTTTAGGGTTTAGGGTTTAGGGTTTAGGGTTTAGGGTTTAGGGTTTAGGGTTTAGGGTTTAGGGTTTAGGGTTTAGGGTTTAGGGTTTAGGGTTTAGGGTTTAGGGTTTAGGGTTTAGGGTTTAGGGTTTAGGGTTTAGGGTTTAGGGTTTAGGGTTTAGGGTTTAGGGTTTAGGGTTTAGGGTTTAGGGTTTAGGGTTTAGGGTTTAGGGTTTAGGGTTTAGGGTTTAGGGTTTAGGGTTTAGGGTTTAGGGTTTAGGGTTTAGGGTTTAGGGTTTAGGGTTTAGGGTTTAGGGTTTAGGGTTTAGGGTTTAGGGTTTAGGGTTTAGGGTTTAGGGTTTAGGGTTTAGGGTTTAGGGTTTAGGGTTTAGGGTTTAGGGTTTAGGGTTTAGGGTTTAGGGTTTAGGGTTTAGGGTTTAGGGTTTAGGGTTTAGGGTTTAGGGTTTAGGGTTTAGGGTTTAGGGTTTAGGGTTTAGGGTTTAGGGTTTAGGGTTTAGGGTTTAGGGTTTAGGGTTTAGGGTTTAGGGTTTAGGGTTTAGGGTTTAGGGTTTAGGGTTTAGGGTTTAGGGTTTAGGGTTTAGGGTTTAGGGTTTAGGGTTTAGGGTTTAGGGTTTAGGGTTTAGGGTTTAGGGTTTAGGGTTTAGGGTTTAGGGTTTAGGGTTTAGGGTTTAGGGTTTAGGGTTTAGGGTTTAGGGTTTAGGGTTTAGGGTTTAGGGTTTAGGGTTTAGGGTTTAGGGTTTAGGGTTTAGGGTTTAGGGTTTAGGGTTTAGGGTTTAGGGTTTAGGGTTTAGGGTTTAGGGTTTAGGGTTTAGGGTTTAGGGTTTAGGGTTTAGGGTTTAGGGTTTAGGGTTTAGGGTTTAGGGTTTAGGGTTTAGGGTTTAGGGTTTAGGGTTTAGGGTTTAGGGTTTAGGGTTTAGGGTTTTAGGGTTTAGGGTTTAGGGTTTAGGGTTTAGGGTTTAGGGTTTAGGGTTTAGGGTTTAGGGTTTAGGGTTTAGGGTTTAGGGTTTAGGGTTTAGGGTTTAGGGTTTAGGGTTTAGGGTTTAGGGTTTAGGGTTTAGGGTTTAGGGTTTAGGGTTTAGGGTTTAGGGTTTAGGGTTTAGGGTTTAGGGTTTAGGGTTTAGGGTTTAGGGTTTAGGGTTTAGGGTTTAGGGTTTAGGGTTTAGGGTTTAGGGTTTAGGGTTTAGGGTTTAGGGTTTAGGGTTTAGGGTTTAGGGTTTAGGGTTTAGGGTTTAGGGTTTAGGGTTTAGGGTTTAGGGTTTAGGGTTTAGGGTTTAGGGTTTAGGGTTTAGGGTTTAGGGTTTAGGGTTTAGGGTTTAGGGTTTAGGGTTTAGGGTTTAGGGTTTAGGGTTTAGGGTTTAGGGTTTAGGGTTTAGGGTTTAGGGTTTAGGGTTTAGGGTTTAGGGTTTAGGGTTTAGGGTTTAGGGTTTAGGGTTTAGGGTTTAGGGTTTAGGGTTTAGGGTTTAGGGTTTAGGGTTTAGGGTTTAGGGTTTAGGGTTTAGGGTTTAGGGTTTAGGGTTTAGGGTTTAGGGTTTAGGGTTTAGGGTTTAGGGTTTAGGGTTTAGGGTTTAGGGTTTAGGGTTTAGGGTTTAGGGTTTAGGGTTTAGGGTTTAGGGTTTAGGGTTTAGGGTTTAGGGTTTAGGGTTTAGGGTTTAGGGTTTAGGGTTTAGGGTTTAGGGTTTAGGGTTTAGGGTTTAGGGTTTAGGGTTTAGGGTTTAGGGTTTAGGGTTTAGGGTTTAGGGTTTAGGGTTTAGGGTTTAGGGTTTAGGGTTTAGGGTTTAGGGTTTAGGGTTTAGGGTTTAGGGTTTAGGGTTTAGGGTTTAGGGTTTAGGGTTTAGGGTTTAGGGTTTAGGGTTTAGGGTTTAGGGTTTAGGGTTTAGGGTTTAGGGTTTAGGGTTTAGGGTTTAGGGTTTAGGGTTTAGGGTTTAGGGTTTAGGGTTTAGGGTTTAGGGTTTAGGGTTTAGGGTTTAGGGTTTAGGGTTTAGGGTTTAGGGTTTAGGGTTTAGGGTTTAGGGTTTAGGGTTTAGGGTTTAGGGTTTAGGGTTTAGGGTTTAGGGTTTAGGGTTTAGGGTTTAGGGTTTAGGGTTTAGGGTTTAGGGTTTAGGGTTTAGGGTTTAGGGTTTAGGGTTTAGGGTTTAGGGTTTAGGGTTTAGGGTTTAGGGTTTAGGGTTTAGGGTTTAGGGTTTAGGGTTTAGGGTTTAGGGTTTAGGGTTTAGGGTTTAGGGTTTAGGGTTTAGGGTTTAGGGTTTAGGGTTTAGGGTTTAGGGTTTAGGGTTTAGGGTTTAGGGTTTAGGGTTTAGGGTTTAGGGTTTAGGGTTTAGGGTTTAGGGTTTAGGGTTTAGGGTTTAGGGTTTAGGGTTTAGGGTTTAGGGTTTAGGGTTTAGGGTTTAGGGTTTAGGGTTTAGGGTTTAGGGTTTAGGGTTTAGGGTTTAGGGTTTAGGGTTTAGGGTTTAGGGTTTAGGGTTTAGGGTTTAGGGTTTAGGGTTTAGGGTTTAGGGTTTAGGGTTTAGGGTTTAGGGTTTAGGGTTTAGGGTTTAGGGTTTAGGGTTTAGGGTTTAGGGTTTAGGGTTTAGGGTTTAGGGTTTAGGGTTTAGGGTTTAGGGTTTAGGGTTTAGGGTTTAGGGTTTAGGGTTTAGGGTTTAGGGTTTAGGGTTTAGGGTTTAGGGTTTAGGGTTTAGGGTTTAGGGTTTAGGGTTTAGGGTTTAGGGTTTAGGGTTTAGGGTTTAGGGTTTAGGGTTTAGGGTTTAGGGTTTAGGGTTTAGGGTTTAGGGTTTAGGGTTTAGGGTTTAGGGTTTAGGGTTTAGGGTTTAGGGTTTAGGGTTTAGGGTTTAGGGTTTAGGGTTTAGGGTTTAGGGTTTAGGGTTTAGGGTTTAGGGTTTAGGGTTTAGGGTTTAGGGTTTAGGGTTTAGGGTTTAGGGTTTAGGGTTTAGGGTTTAGGGTTTAGGGTTTAGGGTTTAGGGTTTAGGGTTTAGGGTTTAGGGTTTAGGGTTTAGGGTTTAGGGTTTAGGGTTTAGGGTTTAGGGTTTAGGGTTTAGGGTTTAGGGTTTAGGGTTTAGGGTTTAGGGTTTAGGGTTTAGGGTTTAGGGTTTAGGGTTTAGGGTTTAGGGTTTAGGGTTTAGGGTTTAGGGTTTAGGGTTTAGGGTTTAGGGTTTAGGGTTTAGGGTTTAGGGTTTAGGGTTTAGGGTTTAGGGTTTAGGGTTTAGGGTTTAGGGTTTAGGGTTTAGGGTTTAGGGTTTAGGGTTTAGGGTTTAGGGTTTAGGGTTTAGGGTTTAGGGTTTAGGGTTTAGGGTTTAGGGTTTAGGGTTTAGGGTTTAGGGTTTAGGGTTTAGGGTTTAGGGTTTAGGGTTTAGGGTTTAGGGTTTAGGGTTTAGGGTTTAGGGTTTAGGGTTTAGGGTTTAGGGTTTAGGGTTTAGGGTTTAGGGTTTAGGGTTTAGGGTTTAGGGTTTTAGGGTTTAGGGTTTAGGGTTTAGGGTTTAGGGTTTAGGGTTTAGGGTTTAGGGTTTAGGGTTTAGGGTTTAGGGTTTAGGGTTTAGGGTTTAGGGTTTAGGGTTTAGGGTTTAGGGTTTAGGGTTTAGGGTTTAGGGTTTAGGGTTTAGGGTTTAGGGTTTAGGGTTTAGGGTTTAGGGTTTAGGGTTTAGGGTTTAGGGTTTAGGGTTTAGGGTTTAGGGTTTAGGGTTTAGGGTTTAGGGTTTAGGGTTTAGGGTTTAGGGTTTAGGGTTTAGGGTTTAGGGTTTAGGGTTTAGGGTTTAGGGTTTAGGGTTTAGGGTTTAGGGTTTAGGGTTTAGGGTTTAGGGTTTAGGGTTTAGGGTTTAGGGTTTAGGGTTTAGGGTTTAGGGTTTAGGGTTTAGGGTTTAGGGTTTAGGGTTTAGGGTTTAGGGTTTAGGGTTTAGGGTTTAGGGTTTAGGGTTTAGGGTTTAGGGTTTAGGGTTTAGGGTTTAGGGTTTAGGGTTTAGGGTTTAGGGTTTAGGGTTTAGGGTTTAGGGTTTAGGGTTTAGGGTTTAGGGTTTAGGGTTTAGGGTTTAGGGTTTAGGGTTTAGGGTTTAGGGTTTAGGGTTTAGGGTTTAGGGTTTAGGGTTTAGGGTTTAGGGTTTAGGGTTTAGGGTTTAGGGTTTAGGGTTTAGGGTTTAGGGTTTAGGGTTTAGGGTTTAGGGTTTAGGGTTTAGGGTTTAGGGTTTAGGGTTTAGGGTTTAGGGTTTAGGGTTTAGGGTTTAGGGTTTAGGGTTTAGGGTTTAGGGTTTAGGGTTTAGGGTTTAGGGTTTAGGGTTTAGGGTTTAGGGTTTAGGGTTTAGGGTTTAGGGTTTAGGGTTTAGGGTTTAGGGTTTAGGGTTTAGGGTTTAGGGTTTAGGGTTTAGGGTTTAGGGTTTAGGGTTTAGGGTTTAGGGTTTAGGGTTTAGGGTTTAGGGTTTAGGGTTTAGGGTTTAGGGTTTAGGGTTTAGGGTTTAGGGTTTAGGGTTTTTAGGGTTTAGGGTTTAGGGTTTAGGGTTTAGGGTTTAGGGTTTAGGGTTTAGGGTTTAGGGTTTAGGGTTTAGGGTTTAGGGTTTAGGGTTTAGGGTTTAGGGTTTAGGGTTTAGGGTTTAGGGTTTAGGGTTTAGGGTTTAGGGTTTAGGGTTTAGGGTTTAGGGTTTAGGGTTTAGGGTTTAGGGTTTAGGGTTTAGGGTTTAGGGTTTAGGGTTTAGGGTTTAGGGTTTAGGGTTTAGGGTTTAGGGTTTAGGGTTTAGGGTTTAGGGTTTAGGGTTTAGGGTTTAGGGTTTAGGGTTTAGGGTTTAGGGTTTAGGGTTTAGGGTTTAGGGTTTAGGGTTTAGGGTTTAGGGTTTAGGGTTTAGGGTTTAGGGTTTAGGGTTTAGGGTTTAGGGTTTAGGGTTTAGGGTTTAGGGTTTAGGGTTTAGGGTTTAGGGTTTAGGGTTTAGGGTTTAGGGTTTAGGGTTTAGGGTTTAGGGTTTAGGGTTTAGGGTTTAGGGTTTAGGGTTTAGGGTTTAGGGTTTAGGGTTTAGGGTTTAGGGTTTAGGGTTTAGGGTTTAGGGTTTAGGGTTTAGGGTTTAGGGTTTAGGGTTTAGGGTTTAGGGTTTAGGGTTTAGGGTTTAGGGTTTAGGGTTTAGGGTTTAGGGTTTAGGGTTTAGGGTTTAGGGTTTAGGGTTTAGGGTTTAGGGTTTAGGGTTTAGGGTTTAGGGTTTAGGGTTTAGGGTTTAGGGTTTAGGGTTTAGGGTTTAGGGTTTAGGGTTTAGGGTTTAGGGTTTAGGGTTTAGGGTTTAGGGTTTAGGGTTTAGGGTTTAGGGTTTAGGGTTTAGGGTTTAGGGTTTAGGGTTTAGGGTTTAGGGTTTAGGGTTTAGGGTTTAGGGTTTAGGGTTTAGGGTTTAGGGTTTAGGGTTTAGGGTTTAGGGTTTAGGGTTTAGGGTTTAGGGTTTAGGGTTTAGGGTTTAGGGTTTAGGGTTTAGGGTTTAGGGTTTAGGGTTTAGGGTTTAGGGTTTAGGGTTTAGGGTTTAGGGTTTAGGGTTTAGGGTTTAGGGTTTAGGGTTTAGGGTTTAGGGTTTAGGGTTTAGGGTTTAGGGTTTAGGGTTTAGGGTTTAGGGTTTAGGGTTTAGGGTTTAGGGTTTAGGGTTTAGGGTTTAGGGTTTAGGGTTTAGGGTTTAGGGTTTAGGGTTTAGGGTTTAGGGTTTAGGGTTTAGGGTTTAGGGTTTAGGGTTTAGGGTTTAGGGTTTAGGGTTTAGGGTTTAGGGTTTAGGGTTTAGGGTTTAGGGTTTAGGGTTTAGGGTTTAGGGTTTAGGGTTTAGGGTTTAGGGTTTAGGGTTTAGGGTTTAGGGTTTAGGGTTTAGGGTTTAGGGTTTAGGGTTTAGGGTTTAGGGTTTAGGGTTTAGGGTTTAGGGTTTAGGGTTTAGGGTTTAGGGTTTAGGGTTTAGGGTTTAGGGTTTAGGGTTTAGGGTTTAGGGTTTAGGGTTTAGGGTTTAGGGTTTAGGGTTTAGGGTTTAGGGTTTAGGGTTTAGGGTTTAGGGTTTAGGGTTTAGGGTTTAGGGTTTAGGGTTTAGGGTTTAGGGTTTAGGGTTTAGGGTTTAGGGTTTAGGGTTTAGGGTTTAGGGTTTAGGGTTTAGGGTTTAGGGTTTAGGGTTTAGGGTTTAGGGTTTAGGGTTTAGGGTTTAGGGTTTAGGGTTTAGGGTTTAGGGTTTAGGGTTTAGGGTTTAGGGTTTAGGGTTTAGGGTTTAGGGTTTAGGGTTTAGGGTTTAGGGTTTAGGGTTTAGGGTTTAGGGTTTAGGGTTTAGGGTTTAGGGTTTAGGGTTTAGGGTTTAGGGTTTAGGGTTTAGGGTTTAGGGTTTAGGGTTTAGGGTTTAGGGTTTAGGGTTTAGGGTTTAGGGTTTAGGGTTTAGGGTTTAGGGTTTAGGGTTTAGGGTTTAGGGTTTAGGGTTTAGGGTTTAGGGTTTAGGGTTTAGGGTTTAGGGTTTAGGGTTTAGGGTTTAGGGTTTAGGGTTTAGGGTTTAGGGTTTAGGGTTTAGGGTTTAGGGTTTAGGGTTTAGGGTTTAGGGTTTAGGGTTTAGGGTTTAGGGTTTAGGGTTTAGGGTTTAGGGTTTAGGGTTTAGGGTTTAGGGTTTAGGGTTTAGGGTTTAGGGTTTAGGGTTTAGGGTTTAGGGTTTAGGGTTTAGGGTTTAGGGTTTAGGGTTTAGGGTTTAGGGTTTAGGGTTTAGGGTTTAGGGTTTAGGGTTTAGGGTTTAGGGTTTAGGGTTTAGGGTTTAGGGTTTAGGGTTTAGGGTTTAGGGTTTAGGGTTTAGGGTTTAGGGTTTAGGGTTTAGGGTTTTTAGGGTTTAGGGTTTAGGGTTTAGGGTTTAGGGTTTAGGGTTTAGGGTTTAGGGTTTAGGGTTTAGGGTTTAGGGTTTAGGGTTTAGGGTTTAGGGTTTAGGGTTTAGGGTTTAGGGTTTAGGGTTTAGGGTTTAGGGTTTAGGGTTTAGGGTTTAGGGTTTAGGGTTTAGGGTTTAGGGTTTAGGGTTTAGGGTTTAGGGTTTAGGGTTTAGGGTTTAGGGTTTAGGGTTTAGGGTTTAGGGTTTAGGGTTTAGGGTTTAGGGTTTAGGGTTTAGGGTTTAGGGTTTAGGGTTTAGGGTTTAGGGTTTAGGGTTTAGGGTTTAGGGTTTAGGGTTTAGGGTTTAGGGTTTAGGGTTTAGGGTTTAGGGTTTAGGGTTTAGGGTTTAGGGTTTAGGGTTTAGGGTTTAGGGTTTAGGGTTTAGGGTTTAGGGTTTAGGGTTTAGGGTTTAGGGTTTAGGGTTTAGGGTTTAGGGTTTAGGGTTTAGGGTTTAGGGTTTAGGGTTTAGGGTTTAGGGTTTAGGGTTTAGGGTTTAGGGTTTAGGGTTTAGGGTTTAGGGTTTAGGGTTTAGGGTTTAGGGTTTAGGGTTTAGGGTTTAGGGTTTAGGGTTTAGGGTTTAGGGTTTAGGGTTTAGGGTTTAGGGTTTAGGGTTTAGGGTTTAGGGTTTAGGGTTTAGGGTTTAGGGTTTAGGGTTTAGGGTTTAGGGTTTAGGGTTTAGGGTTTAGGGTTTAGGGTTTAGGGTTTAGGGTTTAGGGTTTAGGGTTTAGGGTTTAGGGTTTAGGGTTTAGGGTTTAGGGTTTAGGGTTTAGGGTTTAGGGTTTTTAGGGTTTAGGGTTTAGGGTTTAGGGTTTAGGGTTTAGGGTTTAGGGTTTAGGGTTTAGGGTTTAGGGTTTAGGGTTTAGGGTTTAGGGTTTAGGGTTTAGGGTTTAGGGTTTAGGGTTTAGGGTTTAGGGTTTAGGGTTTAGGGTTTAGGGTTTAGGGTTTAGGGTTTAGGGTTTAGGGTTTAGGGTTTAGGGTTTAGGGTTTAGGGTTTAGGGTTTAGGGTTTAGGGTTTAGGGTTTAGGGTTTAGGGTTTAGGGTTTAGGGTTTAGGGTTTAGGGTTTAGGGTTTAGGGTTTAGGGTTTAGGGTTTAGGGTTTAGGGTTTAGGGTTTAGGGTTTAGGGTTTAGGGTTTAGGGTTTAGGGTTTAGGGTTTAGGGTTTAGGGTTTAGGGTTTAGGGTTTAGGGTTTAGGGTTTAGGGTTTAGGGTTTAGGGTTTAGGGTTTAGGGTTTAGGGTTTAGGGTTTAGGGTTTAGGGTTTAGGGTTTAGGGTTTAGGGTTTAGGGTTTAGGGTTTAGGGTTTAGGGTTTAGGGTTTAGGGTTTAGGGTTTAGGGTTTAGGGTTTAGGGTTTAGGGTTTAGGGTTTAGGGTTTAGGGTTTAGGGTTTAGGGTTTAGGGTTTAGGGTTTAGGGTTTAGGGTTTAGGGTTTAGGGTTTAGGGTTTAGGGTTTAGGGTTTAGGGTTTAGGGTTTAGGGTTTAGGGTTTAGGGTTTAGGGTTTAGGGTTTAGGGTTTAGGGTTTAGGGTTTAGGGTTTAGGGTTTAGGGTTTAGGGTTTAGGGTTTAGGGTTTAGGGTTTAGGGTTTAGGGTTTAGGGTTTAGGGTTTAGGGTTTAGGGTTTAGGGTTTAGGGTTTAGGGTTTAGGGTTTAGGGTTTAGGGTTTAGGGTTTAGGGTTTAGGGTTTAGGGTTTAGGGTTTAGGGTTTAGGGTTTAGGGTTTAGGGTTTAGGGTTTAGGGTTTAGGGTTTAGGGTTTAGGGTTTAGGGTTTAGGGTTTAGGGTTTAGGGTTTAGGGTTTAGGGTTTAGGGTTTAGGGTTTAGGGTTTAGGGTTTAGGGTTTAGGGTTTAGGGTTTAGGGTTTAGGGTTTAGGGTTTAGGGTTTAGGGTTTAGGGTTTAGGGTTTAGGGTTTAGGGTTTAGGGTTTAGGGTTTAGGGTTTAGGGTTTAGGGTTTAGGGTTTAGGGTTTAGGGTTTAGGGTTTAGGGTTTAGGGTTTAGGGTTTAGGGTTTAGGGTTTAGGGTTTAGGGTTTAGGGTTTAGGGTTTAGGGTTTAGGGTTTAGGGTTTAGGGTTTAGGGTTTAGGGTTTAGGGTTTAGGGTTTAGGGTTTAGGGTTTAGGGTTTAGGGTTTAGGGTTTAGGGTTTAGGGTTTAGGGTTTAGGGTTTAGGGTTTAGGGTTTAGGGTTTAGGGTTTAGGGTTTAGGGTTTAGGGTTTAGGGTTTAGGGTTTAGGGTTTAGGGTTTAGGGTTTAGGGTTTAGGGTTTAGGGTTTAGGGTTTAGGGTTTAGGGTTTAGGGTTTAGGGTTTAGGGTTTAGGGTTTAGGGTTTAGGGTTTAGGGTTTAGGGTTTAGGGTTTAGGGTTTAGGGTTTAGGGTTTAGGGTTTAGGGTTTAGGGTTTAGGGTTTAGGGTTTAGGGTTTAGGGTTTAGGGTTTAGGGTTTAGGGTTTAGGGTTTAGGGTTTAGGGTTTAGGGTTTAGGGTTTAGGGTTTAGGGTTTAGGGTTTAGGGTTTAGGGTTTAGGGTTTAGGGTTTAGGGTTTAGGGTTTAGGGTTTAGGGTTTAGGGTTTAGGGTTTAGGGTTTAGGGTTTAGGGTTTAGGGTTTAGGGTTTAGGGTTTAGGGTTTAGGGGGTTTAGGGTTTAGGGTTTAGGGTTTAGGGTTTAGGGTTTAGGGTTTAGGGTTTAGGGTTTAGGGTTTAGGGTTTAGGGTTTAGGGTTTAGGGTTTAGGGTTTAGGGTTTAGGGTTTAGGGTTTAGGGTTTAGGGTTTAGGGTTTAGGGTTTAGGGTTTAGGGTTTAGGGTTTAGGGTTTAGGGTTTAGGGTTTAGGGTTTAGGGTTTAGGGTTTAGGGTTTAGGGTTTAGGGTTTAGGGTTTAGGGTTTAGGGTTTAGGGTTTAGGGTTTAGGGTTTAGGGTTTAGGGTTTAGGGTTTAGGGTTTAGGGTTTAGGGTTTAGGGTTTAGGGTTTAGGGTTTAGGGTTTAGGGTTTAGGGTTTAGGGTTTAGGGTTTAGGGTTTAGGGTTTAGGGTTTAGGGTTTAGGGTTTAGGGTTTAGGGTTTAGGGTTTAGGGTTTAGGGTTTAGGGTTTAGGGTTTAGGGTTTAGGGTTTAGGGTTTAGGGTTTAGGGTTTAGGGTTTAGGGTTTAGGGTTTAGGGTTTAGGGTTTAGGGTTTAGGGTTTAGGGTTTAGGGTTTAGGGTTTAGGGTTTAGGGTTTAGGGTTTAGGGTTTAGGGTTTAGGGTTTAGGGTTTAGGGTTTAGGGTTTAGGGTTTAGGGTTTAGGGTTTAGGGTTT